>OU898277.1:32329061-32929061 GCA_918026665.1 Diabrotica balteata
TTATTACAAAGGGAAAATATAAAAAACACTAATAAACATAATAAATTGTAAAATATTTTATTAAATATTGTTTTTAAAAATTTTTGTTAATAAACGCAGCTCGAGCTGCATTCCCTCTTAGTGTATTATTTATTGCAGGTATTTCTGGCATACCATCATTTCCTGATTGTTCAATATCATCAACCATATCAACTTTGTAAATGGCAATATTGTGAAGTATTGCCAATGCTACAATATATAATTTTGTTTAAGTTTAGTTTTCTAATTTGGTGGTAAACCAATGTAATAAACATCTAAATCTTTGTTTCCACACACCAAAACACCGTTCCACTGAGTTGCAGGTTCTTATATGTGCCCTGTTGTAGCATTCTTCCCTTTCTGATCGTATATTTAAGACAGGAGTAAATAAATAAGATGTCCAGGCATAGCCTGAATCTCCGAATAATCTGCCTTTGAACTCAGATTGCTCACACCTACGTTTTAAACTACACTCATTAAATATTCTGGAGTCATGAGTGCTCCCTCTCCAGTGAGCTACTATGTCCATAATTTCCAAATTTGCATCTAAAAGAAAAACATTTATGTCTTGAAATAGAATAAAATAGTATTACATACTAGTGAATGAAACAGCTCAGTAATTCCAGTCATATTATTTTTGAAATAAATTAAAAAATACAAATTTCTGGATTTTCACTAGCATTCTATTTATAACTCGTCACAACTGTTTGACATATGTTACTTTACATATAAGTCACAGTGAAACAGTTTTTAGATTTAGAAATAAAACCACACTGAACATATACAGAGGTTTTGTATATTTTAAAAATATATAAATTTTAGACATTTAGCAAGTGGTTTTGAAAATTTCTTGTGTTTTTTTTGCTATAATTATTGTATATGAGCCCAGCATAGGTGACTTATGTTTTGACGTACAATAAATTTAATAAGTGACCAAATTAGCCTAGAGTTATTCTTAACTTACTTGTACATGCAGTCATCGAGTGCAGTCGATAGCTCTGATTACTTGCCTAAATCCAAATATCGCATAAAAACCTGCAATTGTGGCATTTTTGTTCCAAATTATTTTCTGGCATTTTAATCCAACGAGCTCTGTGCTGTACCAGAACTAAAGCCACTTGTTTACAAACAAGGGAGACTGCTGGCTGACTTATACCACTATCTCCAGCATCATCTTGAATCTGTATAAATTATATTGTAATCAGTCAATTTAGAAATTAAATTTTGCTGAGCTTATAGTGTAACTAATAAATATTTAGAACTAAAAGTTAACAATACTAGATGCAATATAGATATACTTTTATTAATAAATTTAATAAAAATTTCACTTATTTCTCCACGGGCCCAAGTTCTTATTGCAGACACAACTTTTAAATGAGGAGGTATATGTCCACCTCTGGAATCATCAGATAAATCATCTCTAAGCATATCTATTATAAAAACTGCTGTAGAGTTTGAAAATCGATATTTGCACTTAAATTCATTTTCTTCTAATGCTTCTAGAGGATTTTTTCTAATTTTATATATTTTATTATGTCTTAGATGAATATTATTTCACTAATTTCTATGGTCATTAAGTTGTTCTATTAATCTTAAGTCGTTGATAAAATAATCTTCCATTATTAAATAATGTATGAATAATCAAAAACAATTCAGGTTATGAATAGCAAAACGAAACTCAACTCAATGTCAATTGTCAAGTTAGTCACTCTCTAAACCTGACACTACCTCGGATTAAATGTTAGTCCGAGACTAGCGAAGGATTAGTTTAGTCTGTCCTTAGTCGCTGTTTATTAATACGAAAAATGAATATTATTGGTGTAGTCCTGGGACTAATGTTAGTCCAAGGTTAGTCCGTGTTTATTAATAAGAGAGAAGGTATATATTCCAGTAACAATACCAATACTGTTATATGCAATAGAGACATGGGTCATTAACAGCAAAACGGACAGCGCTCTGAACGCATCGGAAATAAAACAAAAAGAAAAATAGCTGGTGACAAAAAAATGGATAATATCAGAAATGATTGTATAAGAAGCAGACGGAAGCAGGAACTGAGAGGATCTAAAATTAAAAGATGAAAATTAAACTGGTTTGGACACATTATTAAGATGGAACAGAGCAGACTAGTGAGAAGAGTAAGGGAATTCAAGAGATAAGGACACAGAAGAAAGGATAGATCAAGAATAGGATGGTTAGAACAATCACTGAAAATGGACAGAAAAATAGAAAAAGGAAAATCATTTCAATAAATAAAAGGGACCAGTAGGGATGAAAGAGGTAAGTACAAAAAATAAGAAAATATCACTCCAACGCAAAAACTGGGCACTAAGTAGTTCCCGAGAAAGAAAAAGAGTTTAATAATAGTAGTAGCTAGTAAATACAATTAAAATGCCACGAAAAAATAGCTTCAGAATCATATTGTTACAATGTGACTGTAACAATTGTGAATCAACAATATTACAATACTTTTCAACCGTTCCAGACAAAACATTTCTGGATTTTCGATGACATCTCGAATATTCTAAATTTTGATTACTCCTTCTTTTGCGTCTTCTTTTGTCTATAATGAACAAATCTTATAGAACTGTCATAATACTGCTCCTTTCATTCGTCCCGAATAACTACTCTAATTAGGGGCTGAATAAAGCTAACAGGGTGTGTGACCATAACTGGGTCACCTCTTTCGAAAGTTGTCGCGGTAGCATGCATGTCGATCATGGCCTTGCTTTATCACGCTTTACACTTTTAGGAGCCAATAGACTTTTTTTTTTTTTAATTTTTGTTGTACGTTAGGGATGAAAGTTCTTCTTCGCAGTAAGAAAATATTTCAAAAGTAAGATATTAAGGAAGCTTCATTTCTTTTGTCGGTCATCATCATAGAATTTTTTTTATTGAGAGATTTAATGGAGAATAACCGATTGCCTCATGTTCGGAACTTCTATAAAAATAAACGAATTTTACGATATTCTAAGAGTAGGATACGAAAAGTATCCTACTCTTTTTAATTATCGCGATTGAATATGGAGAGGTATAGTGCGAGTTTTCTTAATATAAAATTTTTTATTAATTTTTGCCATATTACAACTCTAAAGGAACTCTACATCTTAATACGACGTGTGACATGAAGGATTCTGCTGCTGTAGTCGCTTTTTCATTAGAAAGGAGTGTAACTTCAGGTTAATTTGAAAAATACTATTACTCCATTGCGACCATTAAGTATTTGTTTCCTCTCTCGGTCATCAGAAGTGGACCAAGAATCTTTACTGCAAGTCGTTCAAAAGGCTCTCCTTCTACAAGAATATTGTTTCATTTTATCACGACTTCTTGTTCTAATGTTTTTTTTTAACTCTAAAATATCCTGCAGAAAAGTTGCTACGTAATTCATAATAGCGAATTTAGGTACTAGCTACGGAGATGTGGAGAAGGAAGTGAAAAATCAAGTACAAAAGGCTAATAAATTAGCAGGTTGTCTTAATAACACGATATGGCGCAATCCCCACATTAATACCGACGTGAAATCAAGAATCTACAAAGCAACAATAAAACCAATAATGACATACACTTCAGAGACAAGACCGGATACCTCCAAAACTCAGCAACTACTAGAAACAGCGGAGATGCGTTTACTGAGGAGAATTACAGGAAACACACTGAGGGATCGAATGAGGAGTGAAGAGATCAAAAGAAAATGCAATATACCAGAAATAAATGAGTGAACACTGAACAGAAAAAAGGAATGGAACGAACACATAAACAGAATGGAAGAGACCCGATTAGTCAGAATAGCGAGGGACAAATCACCAAAAGGTAGAAGAAGTATCGGGCGACCACGCAAAAGATGGAGTGATAACCTCCAATAGAGGCATTAAGCGACATTGAATAAGCATTTTGCTTATAAAAAAGAAGAAAAAGAAGAAGAAGAAGTAATTCGTAATACATACTTTTATTACGCGATTTTGGCAGTACGACTTGTTAAACTGAACTTACTCCATCGAGACTTTCCTCTCTTCTTTCTTCAGCCTTAAGTAATCTAACTTTGGACATAGGTCTCCCCAAAATCAATCCAGTGTTTTCTATTTTGCGCTACTTGCTTCCAGTTTGGTCCTCCGATCTTCTTAATGTCATCAGTCCATCTCATTTGTGGTCATCCTCTGCTTCTCTTTTCTAACCATGGTCTCCATTTTTGTATTTCGTAGTTCCATCTTTTATCCTACAGTCGGGCATTGTGTCCTTCGAAGCTCCGTTTTAATTTGGCAGCATGTTCTCCTGCGTCTTTTACTTTGGTTTTGCTTCTAATCCATTTGTTTGTTTTTTGTCTATAAGTCTCACCCCGAGCATTGGGCTATCCATCGCTATAAAAAGCGATAGAGACTTTCTTACCTCCAATATATTAGACCAATAATAGTGCCATAATGTTTAGTTATTTCCTACCAAATATATCTTACTCCATTTTTAAGCGTTTCTCATATTATTTTAAGTAATTATATTTATTTTTACCATTTTTAAGGTTTTCCAGAGAAGTATAATCATTATCTTTTCCTGTTTAACGGTAGTCGTCTGAAGATTTTCTTCATTATCCTTTTCATCAAGCTGATACTGGCTTTGAAGCTATAATTCGTTTAAAACATCTTGGAATTCTTGTAATTATTTATGTAACACAGTCTGCAAAGTTGACACCTGTTCTTTTAACTTTTCTATTTCATTTTTACTAATTGTTAGCTGCTCCATAAAATAAGTAGATTCCAGAGTATCTCTTTCTTTTTCTGGGGTGAGTTATAGGAGATTGATTTCTCAGTCATCTAAATCTATAAGTATTTTTATTAGGACTATATGACACGCTTCTGGATGGCAATCTAGGCGACGTTCTGATCTCTTTATTTGATTCTTCTTTCCTTGCTTGCGGTCGTATTCTGCAACTATTTTGAAAATGCCTCATTCTTCCGCAATTAAAAGATTTCTTCTTTTCATTTCAAATTTGTTATTGAAAATTTTGCAGTATGCTTAAAATTTGAGATACAACAGGTTGCTGGTTATCTACGGTTGCGTCAATTATACGTTAAAGTCGCTGGTTTGCGTATAGGGTAGAGCAGAATAACTTATTTCCTCTAAATCAAATCACCATTTATGTGAATATATGGTAAATCCTAAAAACAATAACGAAATACAACCTCTCAATACCTGACAATATATATTGTCAGTTTTTCGAGGTAACTGCAATTTTAAAAACTTTTATTAAAACTGTATTATCTAAACGACACTAATATTCTTAAAAAATGAATTATTTTTGTTTTTATAGATCTTAATATTTTTTTTAACATCCAATGTTTATTGCAATCTGTCTCATTACAAACAATAAGCAATATGTATAATTTATGTACAATACCATAGTGGGACGCCGCCCAGTGGCAAGCACCCAGGTAAGACATACTATAAATATAATATATTATGATATAACAATTAATTTAAACTTGAACTTAACAAAGAAAGTTTAATACAGATAAACATCACTGACACACATATATGTATTACAAGACTAAAAAATGGAAAAAAAAGAAAAAAAATCAAGAAAAGATTTAGAAAACACCAGAATAAAAACTTGTTATTTCACCGCACTATGACACTATACTCTGTTTCTCCATGTTTACTAGAGGTCCAAAGGGTCTGGTCATTTTAATCTTCTTTCGTGTGAAATGTTGAGCAAATCCGTGGCCAGCGGATTTGGATGGCAGGATAGTCTGGTCTTGTATACAGCGTTTACGGCAGATATTGCTTCGCTAACTGTTGGTAACTGTAAATCGTGGTGTAATCTGTAGTTCGTAATGTACCAAGGGGCATTGCAGATCTGGCGCAGTACTTTCGATTGGAATCGTTGAAGTTTTTGTATGTTGGTATTACTTGCTGTACCCCAGATCTGTGCTGCATATTGCCATACCGGTTTTAAAATACATTTAGATATTAGAAGTTTGTTCTCCAGGCTTAGATTAGATTTTCGACTCATGTACCAATACATTTTTCTGTAGATTAAGCTGAGTTGAAGGCGTTTCTTCCAGTTGTGAATACCCCAATTAAGTTTGCTATCCAAATGAATTCCTAAGTATTTAACGACGGTATTAACTGGTAGTGGAGTGTTGTTTATAGAAACTGGTGGCGTGACATCTTTTTTTAAAGTAAACGTTATTTGTGTTGATTTTAAACTGTTAACTTGGACTCGCCACAGTTTAAACCAGCTCTCTAGTTTAAGTAGGTGGTTTTGTCACCTGGGATGCTTCAGTTGCTGTAGCATTTGAAGCCATGATAACTGTGTCATCAGCATATGTAGCGATTGTGGTATTGGTCGTCGTAGGGAGATCTGATGTGTATATTAAGTATAGGGTGGGTCCTAGTATGCTTCCTTGTGGAACTCCGGAACAAATTGGAAACAGGTTAGTGATTTCCCCACGTCTTTTGACTTGAAAGAATCGATCTGTCAGGTAGGATCTTACAAGTGAGCTTATAGGATGAGGAAATATGGATTTAATTTTAGAGAGACCTTAATATTACAGAACTTTTTTTTACAAATGAAGTACCAACTGAAATTGTAATTTACTTTGTAATTTTATATTGTTATTATTGCATTTTGTCCTCCCGCTAACAACCCTAAGTGGTTGATGTGGTTAATAAATAAAAAAAACAGAAATATATTTAAAAAATTATTAAATATGATACACTTTGCTTTTTTTATGAATTTTTTTTTGCTCTTACAATGAGCAATATTCAAACGGAAAGATGAAATGAAACTTTTCTGTGATAACCAAAAGAAACAAATATACATCTACTGTTGATAAATCTTACCGAACTATTTATATTCTTAATCACAACACGAGAAAGACAGCTCACTGGTGGTCCTCTAATCCTTCAAGACGTGAGGTTTCAATTGTTTCATATATCAAACATACCCATCTGTGTCTGGTAAAGATCAGTTAATGTGCATTTTTGAGCCCAGTGAAGTGAATTAATGGTTCCAGTTGCATTTGCGGTATGCAAAACAAGAGCGATGTGAATTGGTTTTGTAAAGGAACTCTATGCAGTTCTGTGATAACCCCATGGTGCGTTTGGATATTATTACTGCATGATTATGTGCATGAATCACAAAGATTACAAAAATGTTAAAATTAATTGGACCGTAGCAACTATATCCTGAGTGAGCACTGTAATATTAAATACTGAACAAGTTATGCATAAAATATTGAATATTACCTAAAATATGTAGCTGCTAAAATGAAAAATTTAACTAACTATAATAACGGAACTACGAAATGAATTACTTACTGTGTTTATTGAAAATATAACTTTAGATAATATCGAAATGTTACAAGAAATTAGATCCAGATCCATATGAAATGTAAACCAAATTAAAATACATACCTTCTTCTTCTTCTTCTGGTAGCACTACAACCCGGGGTGGGTGTTGGCTGACTGCACAACCTGCTTCCATCTCGAACGGTCGTCCATGATGATTAAGTCAGTGGGTAGCCCCATTGTTCTCAAATCTGACCATATATTATCTCTCCATCGCATTCGTGGACGTCCTAAGGGCCTTCTCCCTGTCGGGACTTCTTCCCAGATTAACTTGGTAAGGCGGTTATTAGGGAGCCTATGAACATGGCCAGCCCATCTTAGACGTTGGGATTTAATCTCTTGGACTACGTCGCTAGCACTATACATTTGTTTGACCTCGGCATTTGTTCTCATTCGGTATTGGTTAGTATTCGGATCGTGATAGGGACCGAAGATCTTTCTGAGGATTTTTCTCTCAAAGCATCTAAGTTTACTTTCCATTGCTTTTGTCAGCGTCCACGTCTCACACCCATACATGAGCACCGGTCTAATTACTGTTTAATATATCCTGATTTTTGATGTTCGTGTTAGGCTCTTGGATTTAATAGTGTTGTGTAGGCTATACATACATCTGTTTGCTGCCTGAATTCTCCCTTTTATATCTTCCGTGATATCGTTATCTGTGGTGATAGTCGCTCCGAGATATTTAAAACTCTCCACTCTTTCAAAGTTATAGGGGTCTATTGTTTCATTTTGTCCTATTCTATTTCGTCTCTTTTATCTGTTAATGCACATATATTTGGTTTTTTCTTCATTGACCCTTAGACCGGTATTTTTTGCCTCTCTTTCTAATTTATTGAAGGCTTCTTTTACATTGGTGACGGTATTTCCTACAATGTCAATGTCATCCGCGTATGCTAGTAGTAATTTTAGGTCCATTTACTGTCAGTAGTTCTGTACTAATTTGTGCGGTTCTTACTACTTTTTCCAGGATTTTATTAAAAAGAAGTGATAGCGCGTCTCCTTGTTTCAGTCCACTGTTTATTTCAAACGACTCTGAGAGCTTGTTACCTATCCGCACTCTAGATCTACAGCCATTTACACAAACTTTAACGAGCTGGATAAGTTTTTTTGGAACTGAAAGTTCTGCCATTGCATTCCACATGTGATCCCTTTTAATGCTGTCGTATGCTTGTCGGAAATCTATGAAGAGATTATGAATGGTTCTATTGAATTCCCATCCTTTTTCAAGCAGCTGCCTGAGAGTAAAAATCTGATCTATGGTCGATCTAGTTTTTCTGAATCCGGCTTGGTATTCCCCTATGAAATTTTCTACAAAAGGTGTTAGTCTACTTAATAGGATGTTCGATAAGATTTTGTACGCCGTATTAAGTAGGGAGATGCCTCTATAGTTAGAGCACTTGGTTTTGTCTCCCTTTTTATGGATAGGAATTATTACACTTTCGTGCCATTTTGTTGGTATTTTCTCTTCGTTCCATATAAGTGTTATTAGTTTGTGTAATTGTCTATGTAAAGTTTCTCCTCCGTACTTAAGAAATTCGGCTGGTATATTGTCAGAGCCTGGAGCTTTTGCGTTCTTCAATTTGTTAATTGCTTGCAATGTTTCGTCTATTTTTGGGTACTCTACCGGTAGGTCCACCCCAAGGTATATATCCTCTCCATGTTCTTCATCTTGGTGTATATTAAGTAAATTTTTGAAATATTCTTGCCATGTTTGGAGTAATTCTTGTTCGTTGATTATTAATTCGTCATTATTTTTCCTCAGTACAGACACGCAGTTAGGTCTGAATCCTCTCTTTTCGTTTGACACAGCTCTGTAAAATGCTCGACTATTTGACTGTTGTCTATTTCTTTCCATTTCTTCATACTGCTGTTGTTAATATTTTCTTTTTTCTTTCTAATTAGTTTTCTTGTTTCTCGTCGTGATGTTGTATAGTTTTCTTTACTTTCTGTTGTTACTTGTTGAAGCATAATGTTTCGCTTTTTCTGTCTGTCTTGTAGTTTTTCTTGGCATTCTTTATCAAACCATTTCCTTGTTTTCGTCCTTCTTTTTCCTTTTATTAGTTCTGCTGACTCTGTAATTGATTTTTCCATTTGTTGCCACAGCCTTTCGACATCATTGCTCTGGTCTATCCTATTTAGATGTTGTTCCATTTCCTGTACGTAATTGTCTCGGATTTCCTTATTTTGCGTTTTCTCAATGTTCCACTGTCCCAATGCTTCGTTCGTTTTAAGTTTTTGTGAGGATATTCTCAACCTGATTTTTGCTCTTACTAGGTAATGGTCTGTATCTCCATCTAAGCCCCTGAGGCTTCTTACGTCGAGGACATTACTTCCGTGTCTAGCATCAACAATTATGTGGTCAATTTGGTTCCGTGTGGAGTTGTCATTAGAGACCCAAGTCTGTTTATGAATGTTTTTATGTTGGAACATAGTAGACTTTACAAGCATATTGTGAGCCGATGCTAGCTCTACGAGCCTTTGTCCATTATCGTTTGAGATATCGTGGAGACTGTATTATCCTATTGTCGGTAGAAAATACATACCTAAAGGAATAAAAATGTGAAATAACAAAAATTAAACCTCATGGAAAGTATATAAGATAAAAATTATATCGATACACCAGCACCAAAGGAATCATTCGAGAAATTTTCGTTACGAGAAAAACAGGGAATATATTTTCTAGAATGTTTGTGTCAGATAATTTTATTGTTTTCTTAATAAAATACCTATCGACATATTTTATTAAAGTTTCAGGAGATACAAGCTAACGTATGATGGTATTTAAAAAGAAATATATACATACGTAGTAAGTAATTTGCAGGTATTTGTCTATTTGTTACAATTTGAAACGAAAGATTTTTCATATTTCTTGAAAGTTCTAATTAAGTATGAGATTTGTTTAAATAAAATCAAGAAAAATGTAAGGTTCTATATTTATTAAATATACTCCAAAACCTTAGTTTAATAATCTGATATGTTTTCATCATCTACCGTTATGGAGGCTACAGGAAGGCCTTGATAATAATCCCAATATGCTCTTGGGATCGACACAGGATTGTATAGAGAAATGAGGTATTTTTTCTTTAAAGGTGAAATTCCTGGTGAATGACAATATGTAGGCTTTAGCTTAATGTCTGCTCGATGTTCTCTTGTTCTTCGGTCAGCATTAATATATACTTTGAATTCTTTCTCAAAAAATTATTTTTTGTATAACATTGTGTAGAGGGCTGATTTTCCTACTTGAATAATATGCAAAACATGAACAATAAGTTCTGCTGTTATTTTTGGTATATTTTTTACGTTTTTAACCAAAGCTTTCATCATTCAATCTTTGCTTATCCACTGCTAGACATAGATCTCCCTTATAATTTTCCATCTATTTCGATCTTGTGCCTCTTGCATCCAAATCCTATGACGTTTTAGATCGTCAGTCTAACGTGTTGGTGGACGACCTCTGCTTCGGTAGGCATCACCTCTTGGTCTCCATTCCAGCATCCGCTTTGTCTATCTATGATCTGTCTTTAATATCCATGAAATCGTGAAATTCATTAGAAATATATTTACATTTTTTAGTTTTACATTTTTCTTTAACAAATTTATTATAGGTGTTAGTTGTGAAAGCACGTACAGTGGTTCTCGTATCAGAGCACGTATTGCATCGCCCTCGTTCTGAGTGTGTCCTACTACAAAGAGCTTAAAGTTGCATGTATAAATTTATTTTTATTTCGCCCAGGGCAATAATCTAAGTAAAATATGACATGTTGATGATCCATAAAATATTTTAGCAAACACCTATCTATTTCGTTAAAACCCCTACCAGCTGCTCTTTTGTACCATAAATTACCATTTCGTAAATTGTGTAGTCAGGTAAGCCTTCTTTTAGAAAAGCAATCACTTGTCTCCATTTGGAATAACCTGAAGTGCTTGCAAGTCACAACAACATAGTATAGTTGACGAAGAAGACATTTTTAAATCATTTTCTTTTCCTGATCGACTTCTGGTTCTTTTTATTAATGTGAGTATCAAAGCTTTGCTATTTTTTCAAGTTCTGCTCATTGGATAGATTTTTAAAATATTAACAGAAACAACATGCCTCTTTTTTACCTGAAAGAAAAAACAAAGTATAATACTCAGTATTAAAGATATTGTCATACAAATGCGTTTGACTTAAATTTCTCATTGTAACCATAGTATACCCTCAAAAAGATGGTTTTGAGGCAAACCAAGCTTGTATGCCATCTTACGTGCATGAATACGGCTTATCAAATACTGCTAATTTTACTTGTGATAAAATAGACGATAGGTATAACTATAGTATCCGTATTATAAGAGCGCAATTTACAAATTAATAATATAAACGAACTTTATAAGGAATTAATAACTTCTATTGTTGTTCTACTGTTATTTTCCAATAAACCTTAATCTTTCAATATTTTTATAATACATAGTACGAAAAGCCTTCAGTGAGTTTAAAACATGTTAAAATGTAAATGTAAATACAAGTTGTAAATAGTACATAGGCTTAATCTGTTAATATGGTCTGAAAACATTATAAAAATTGCATACCATAAATAAATATATAAAAGAGATTAAAAGGAAACAAAAAAAAAATTTTTGTTTCTACAACAATAATATTATATTTATGTTTATTTCTGTTTGTTGTTCTGATCCCTAATTACATTTCTCCATATGTTTCTATCTTGTGTCATATCAATTTTAATACCCTCTACCGATATGTCCTGCCTAAACGTCTTCCAGGTCTTTTTTAGTCTTCCGCTCCTACTACTTTCAGGAACCCGTAGATCAGCAATTCTTCGTATAGGGTGAGTAACATTTCTGCGTATAACATAACCAAACCATATTAACCTATGCTCTCATCTTGACAACAATTGGTGCACCTCAAATCTTTCCCTTATATACTTATTTCTAATCCTTTCCTTTTTTGTCACTAAACCCATCTATCTAAGTATTTCCATTTCCGCCACATGAATTAGTTGTTCAACTTTCTTTTTAATTGCCCAACATATAGTTCTGTACACCAAAGCTGGTCTTATAGCTGTTTTATAAAATTTTCCTTTTAGCTTCATTGAAATTTTTTTGTCACACAACCCACCACCTGCTTCCTTCCACTTTATCCATCCAACCCTAATTCTACTGCATGCATCTTTTATGATACTCTGACATACAATCTTCTTCACAACCAACAAGCGAAGAGATTGAAGCGATATGATCTTTTGGACCTACCAAACCTTTCCTGACAGTGCCTACAGTAGTGGAAGCTACTTCTTCAACAGCACCCAGCCACTGTGATCTGTGCCGTTTTTAGTATTCGTATTCGCGTATTTGTATATGGGCGCATCCCACCGGCAAACAAACCAATTTTTGTGTTATGATGCTTTGGTTACTGGACCTTACATCTCTCTGACCTTGTAAAGACAAACTTACTTATTGTTTTTTATTGTAAACAGATTGTAAAAAGTCTTAAATGTTAATAAAAAAAAATATTTTTGTATTATTGTGGATTTTTTTTATTCTCCTTCTCCTTCACTTCTCATGTCCTTTTGCTCTCTCAAGCGACGGATCAGGATTCCGGTTCTTCCTTTACCCATTTCTTCTATAAACTTCATTTTTATCCATCGTCCTTAATTTTTCAATAGCTTTATTTTATTCCTTACTATTTCTTCGATTTGGTCTATCCATTTCCTTTGGGATCTTTCTCCTTTTTTTCATCTACTTTACAATTATTATAATATTTGCCTTGTTTTTCGTTTTCCTGGTTTTATTCTATTAATATGTAAGAACCAAAACATTTGCTTCTGTTTAATATACTCAGTAACAAGTTTCTGCTTCGTCAGTTGTCTGATATCTTTATTTCTTATCCTGTTCCATTTTGATTTTCCCTACATTTTTCACAAATGTTGAATTTCGATTGCATTGATTTTTGATTCATGTTTTTTTTCTGAATTGTCCAGTTCTTTGTATCATTTTTACATATTTATTGTTGTATTCATTATGTAGTATAATCTTGTAAACTAACTTCCGCTATTTCTTATTTCCACGTCTATTTTGCCATCATCAGTCACACTGCCTTTCAGATAATCGTACGTTGATATTTTTTCTAATATTTTTCCATTACATTTAATCTTCTTATTGCGTTTTTTTTTCTTTTTGATTACCTACCTATCATTGGTTTGTTTCTTATTTTAATGTTTTAATTTAATTTTCAGTAATTTCCACTACAAGTTTTCACTACATTCCTTAATCGACTTTTAAATTTGAATTCTTTTTAATCCCATTATGTGCTGGAAACATAAACTAAACGTGGAAACTTCCTAGGAATTTCAAATACTCCCAAGTCTCTGTATATTTTGTTTATAATGGTAACTGTTAGGATGAGTAATGGACAGAGAACCGTCCAAAAAAGAATGTGTAACAATTTCGCAATTCAATTTGCATGGGGCTGCCAGTCCCTGTCTGTCAAGTTCAACTGAGTTCTCTCTTCGTTCTCTTTCTCTTCTCCGATACTCGTCTGGGGAACTCGGCGAGGCGATCAACGCCGTGTTCCGACTCAAGTAGTAAATTTGAAGAATATTAACTGCACCTATCGGTATATTACTTCCTTATTTTTACTGAAACAATAATTATTATGTTCTAAATTTAATTTTTTTATGATCTTAGGATATTCGTTTTGTAAGTATTGTTATTTTTTATTTTCTGACAAAATGCTAAACTAACCCCACACTTTTTACCTTTATTTGAGCTTGGGACTAGCAACGTATTTAATTAAGCTATTCTTTCCACGTAGTAAATGATGTAGATTACCACCACAATAATAAGAATGAGAACAGGTCATTGCTTAACTAAACAACATCTTGTTAAAATTAAAATAATAGAAAGCCCGGCATGTGAATGCGGAGCAGTGGAGGATTTAAACCACATTTTCTTTGAATCCCCATTAATGTTATTCCTAACATGGATTTATATTCGATTTTTATTTCAATAAAATTCCAAACATTAATCTCAATAGACACAATCTTAATATCCCCTAATAAATAGTCAGTCAATGCAATCTTACAGTTTCTTGACTATAATAAAATTAATTTTTAATTTACGATGCTCAACTTTAATTCAATATTTCTGCCTTTCAGTTTCTCCTTTGTGGCATCCTGTTTATGGTGTAATATGTAACCCTTCCATTACCATAAGTTTACAATATGTGTGTATAACTACCTAACCTCAAATTTAAAAATTCAGAAAAAACTACTACCATCTTACGATGTCAGCGGCCCTGATATGGTTTAAAACCAGATTACATCACGGTCGCCAACAAATAGTACTGCAGCAAAGCCATAAAAAAACAGAAAAAGAACGATATAGGTTAAATTTTATAATTAACAAATGTGTCCTTATAAAGTTAACAACAGAATATAAAACCGTGTATATATGTAAATAATACCAAACTTGAGCAAGTTGATAAAATCGTCTACCTTGGACAGCAATAAAATTGTAATGCAGAAAATCACGGCGAAATTAGATCCAGAATAGAGCAGGCTAGAGCTGCTTTTAGAAGGATGTCCAAGGTGTTATGTAACAGAGACCTAAAATTGGCATTAAGGATCCGCCTACTTCGCTGCTACGTGTTCTCGGTCTTACTTTATGCTGTCGAGTCCTGGACTGTGAAAAAAATCGATCTAAATCGCCTGGAGGCTTTCGAAATGTGATGCTATATAAGAATTTTAAAAGTTTCCTGAGTGGAGAAGATTCGTAACTCCACATTACTAGAACGTCTCAGCAAGACTACTGAAATCATAAAAAGCATCAAGCAGAGAAAGCTGGAATATTTCGGACATGTAATGAGAGGTCCCAAATATAGATTGCTACAAAATATCATGCAAGGAAAAATAGCAGTTAAACGCAGTCCAGGACGAAGAAGAACCTCATGGTTGAAGAACTTGCGAGATTGGTGTGGTGTAGTGTAGATATAAGCATGCTATTTAGGGTGGCAGTGGATAAAATTAAAATAGCTATGATGGTAATCAACGTTCTGAAAGGACATGGTACATGAAGAAGAAGAAGTCCTTATAAATGTCACAGTTTGAATATCTTCGAATAATTATTAAATTTATAATTTCTTTGGATTCTGTTCATCTTCTTAACTTTCTATTTTATTTTACTACTTTTATTATAACAACAGTTGGCGCTCAACTTTCCTTACAGCTTAATATCACGTTAATTTACTATTTATCTATTTATATTTTCTTCCAATTTGGTTTAATTCCCATTTACTCTTCGTAAAACCTTCGTATACGTTCTGCCATTATGTTTTAAAATATTTAGTTACGTTATATTGGTGAAAATATTTATCAATTCAAAAAACTCTCAAAAGCTCCTGCTCTTATACAGGTCATCTAAGAACCCGAAGCCCACAAGAGAAAAAACTTCACATTCCATTCATTCTAATGCAGGCTTGCGTTGAGGATTTCTTCATCGGATACGCTGACATCCTTGAAGCTACTCCGCTAGCTCACTGCAACCACCTACAACCCAATCTTTTTCCTTTCCCCAGAAAGGGGGAGATTGGGTTTTTGTGGTTTACCAATCTCACTACTTAATGATACTTGTCTGTCCCCCGAAAAAATAGCCAGAACTATTTTCTCACCTGAATGGCAGAGATTAAAACTGTCTATCGAACGCCGACAAGGCCTGGCCGTTAACGCAAGCGATCAATAACAAGAATTTTTGTGCCATACGTTTGTGCCACTCACTCACACTAGCATGATGCTAAAGGGGGTCATCTTTCTGCTACCGAAGTAACCTCGCCGCAGGAGCCCCCGACCGACAACTGAACCTTGTGCCCGTCACAAATTCTAGGGACGACTAGGGACGTCTAAGCGACTGACGGCACTAAAGTAACATTAAAATGATAGCGTCCATCACTGTCATGCTACAACAAACTCATTAACACTGAACTATCTATGGCAAACCATCTCTCGAAAGCTGATGAGGCCTCGCCTTTAACGTAAACATCCAATAACAAAATTTGATTATCATACATTAGTTCCTAAGTTGGATGTAGACGTAAAAACGGTTTGCAGGAACAATAGCAACTAGAGACGCGGTCTTTGTCACATCTAGCTCAAAACACAAATACTACACTCTGGAAAGAACATCATATCGAGAGAGCCTTCCAACTCTGATTTAACTGGCGACTCCATCTCAACAGCCTTTAAGATGTTCCACTACACACACGGGGACCCACATGTTCATCCTATCAAAATAAAAAATCCTCTACTTATCCCTCTAAATAAATCTTGAAATGAACCTCTAAATGAACCCTCAATTTCTGTTATAATTTCAACCAACCTCTTCGGGTATGTTTTTCATATTTTACAAATGGTTTTCGATATATATTTTGAAAAATGCTTTCATGTTTTTATTCTTGTTTGTTTTTTCGAGTAAGTTTCTCGTATTTAAAACCCAACTAGCGGACCCAGGCAATTTTTGAATTTTGTAAATATATTACTATTTTAATTAGGAATAAGCCACAATTTAAGTTTAAAATAAGTTTATTGACGTTTCAATTTCCATTTTGGAACTTTTCTCAAAGTACAAAAAATTATTAAATTGAACAAATTTTGATTTTTTTGTTTCTTGTGAAAAAATTCTTCTAATAATTTAATTTTATCTGACTAATTCATATTGACAATTAAGATATATTATACATGTTAAAGTAGGTGAATATAAAATGATATTGCCAATATTACTGAATTGCCCTCCTGGAATGACTTTATTGTAAGATGCTTCATTCATTTCATGTGATTTGTCTTTAAAAAGACAACCACATGCCATGATGACAGTAAAATTCTTCTGTTAGTGATTCCAATCACGAAGAAAAAACAGATAAAACTCAAATACTATCCCGACATGGTAAGTATTTAGTCTTACATTTAGTTTACTCTCAATAAAGACCAAACTTTGATTTTATATGTATGTTATTTAAAAACATAAATGATCCTCGATATGTTACTGTCTCACTAACAGTGATATTTGCTTTTTATTAACTTTTCCACACAATTGGTTTCATTTAGCATAGTCGATTCTTTGATGTTTCTTTTAGTACTATACTTGAATCGTTTCATCGAACCCTATGTTTATTTTCCTATGCATACATACTTGAGGACTATCAAATTATCTATTTTTAATATAAGATTGATCTTCACTTATTCTAACATTTAAGGATCTTGATGTTTCACCTAAATAAAAATGATCGCATTCACAAGGTATTTTATAAATACAATTCTTTGTTCTTTCTTGTTTATTGTTGGTTTGATTTCAGATACAATAGATCTCAATGTATTTATTGTTTTGGATGTTGTTGAAATGTGGAATTTATTTCCTATCTGTTTATTGAGCGCAAGCTAAATATAAGACCAAATACTGACAATGTCGGGATATTATTATGAGGTTTTTTTATGTTTTTTTTTTCTCATGATTTGCTATGGAATCACTAACAATAGAATTTTAATGTCATTATTTCAAGAAGCAGCCTGTTTTTATAATTAGTTTTTAGCACTCATTGTTTTAGATAATTTAATAGAAGCACCGTAATCAACCTTCCAGTTTACTAACCTTCCTATACAAATGTGTCGATGACATTATCTGTGCCGTACCAAACGATCAGTTCGACACCATCTTAAATACGTTTAACTCTTTTAATGACAAAATACAATTTACTGTTGAAATAAAAACTAACAATAGCGTACCTTTCTTGGACACTAAAGTAATCCGCATGGAAGACAATCATATAATTTTGACAAAAATCTACTGCATCGGCAGATTTCAAAACTTTGCTTCCACCACACATAAAACCAGACATATAGTCCAGTTCTTGCTATGAGAAATAGAATACTCAATATATGCGACGACCAGTTTCTAAGTAACAGTCAGAGTAATTTTTTTGAGAGACTTATTAACAACGGTTATACGAACATGATTATTAAACAACTAGTTTACAATTCCCACTATTATGATGGACCATTGCCCCAAAAGATTGCCCTTCGTTGATAATCTAACACATAAGATTATAGACCTCTTCGAACCATACATCACATCAGAATTGGTAGGTAAATTGATATTCGTAATAAAAGTTTGTTTTCTCATGTTAAAGATAAGGTACCAGTAATGTACACTACCCATACAATCCACAAAATATCACGTTTATGCTGTGAAGGTTGCTATATTGGACAGACAAGCCAATGGTTAAAACAACCTATTACTCAAGACAAAAGTGACTGCCTTAAAGGCAAAAACACATGCGCTGCGCTGCGTTCATCAACACAGGTCACAAGTTTGTCTATAATAATGGTAAAATCTTACAAATAGTAACTAATTATTATAAAAACAGACTGTTTCTCGATATCTGTTCTATTGCCAACACAAAAAATGTAATAAATTACAAAGCAGATACGAATCAGTTAAGCAGCATCTACAGTAATATTCTACAATCCATTTAAATCAAAATTAATTTATCATGTACCTGCTACTTTATTTTATATATACAAAAACTTATCTATCCCACTATACACTTTTTGTTGTTTTATGTGGATTTTAACATATTTTAAAATTGTGTAATTGTAAAAGTGTAAAACAAATGTTTGTCTTGTTTTTTTTTTTGTGAACAGTTCACCTCTGTTAGTAAATATGTATGTAATGTTATCTTAATATTGCTTATCTCTTTGTTTTAATTAATTTATAGGGTACTTCGGATGAAGCCAACAATAAGTTGGCCAAATATTAAGTGACAAAAAAATAAAATTGTTTGTTAATAGAAAAAAATAGAAAAATAGAATATATCTATAGTGCGCAATTTATTTTCTAGCAATCTCTTTGGTTGCTTTGTGCAGTTCGGCCCTACCCAAGAAAAGCCAACCATTCATCCGTAACAACACAAATCGACATAAGAAAATTACAATGCGAGGACGTGAAAAGCAAACTTATTTTACATAATGTAAAAATTTCCTTACGACTTTTTGATAATTCTTCTCCGGAATAATTTTAAACTGGTCATGTTCAAGCTACATGAATATGGGAAATTAAATAGAAATTTGTGTTTAATAAAATAATATAATTTTCAATGTTTTACTGATTTTATTTTGTAATTTAATAAATTAAAGCAATTGCAACACAATACAAAATAAACCAGACTGTATTGGAAGACCCAGGCGAGTATAAATTGCTGATAACAATTATAACAACATATTTGACAAAAAATTTGGTAACCAATCCACTAAACGTATATTTTGATTCAGAAACTGACACTCAAAATCACAAAATTAAAAGCTCAAAAGGCTTACCTATTATTACGTAATATTATAAACTAAAAAATAAATAATCATCAACGATCTAACTATTAGAAATATCGATTAAAACCCTTCACTGCATGATTTTTTATTTTTCTTTACAAAAAAAGGATGCAGACTGCATTTTCGTTATTTTTGCGAGAAAAAATAATAAAAAATTTCCGATCCACTGTTTTTTTTTTATTTTAAAACAATATAAGTGTTGTTTATAAACAACATTATCCAAAAGATGATATAAACATTATAAAAGAGGATATACTTAAAACAATATTTAGGAGAAGTAAAAATTTTAAAACAGTTCTTTGTTTTAGTGAAGCGCTACACCACACTTTTCGGACAACACATATGTATAGCCATTTCACTGTGGAAATTGGCATCTTATTTATTTTTCGGACCATACAGGCCAGTGGGGAATTCCATCCATTCGAACATCCTTTACTGGCATTACCTGTGCTGGGACTTTTCTCTTCTTTATTTATAGCACCCTCTCAGTTTCACTTTCTGAAGGTCTTCCGCTTTTTTGCAATGGTGAATCGCTCTCCTGTCATGCATAATGCTTCTGTCAGTTGTGTTTTAAACTGAGCGTGTGTGACTTTAGGCTTCGCGCCAGTTCTTTGTTCAGCTGAATTCTTGTAAAGAATCCAACTGTTAGCAACTGTTAGATCTAGTAGATGGTAAAATATTCTAAAATACCATTCTCAACACACTAGTCAAACTCAGTTTGGTTTTAAGAATGGGTTCGGAACAAGAGAAGCACTTTTTTCAATACGTGTGCAAGTTGAAAGATGTAGAGATGTCGATTCTGATGTATACTTGTGTTTTATAGACTTTCAGAAGGCGTTTGACCTGGTGAAACGTGATAAACTAATAGATATTTTAAGGTCATGTATTATCGACTATAAAGACTTAAGGATCATTTCAAACCTCTACCAAGAACAAAAGGCTAAAATCAGAATAAAAAGCGAAACATCTGGAAAAATCAATATCGAGAAGGGAGTAAGACAGGGATGTGTCCTATCACCTTTGCTGTTCAATGTTTACTCTGAGAAGATATTTCAGAAAGCTTTGGAAGGCACCTCGGATGGTATAATTATAAACGGGCAATGTATAAATAACCTGCGATATGCTGATGACACTGTCATACTGGCAGATAATGCTGAAGCCCTGCAACGCTTAATGGACCGAGTAACGACAGCCTGTAGAGAATTTGGAATGAAATTGAATACAAAGAAGACAAAAACGATGGTCATCAGCAAGCACCAAAACAGAAGGGTGAAGGTCAATGTCGACGGAACAGATCTGGAAAGAGTAACAAAAACAACGTACCTTGGAAGTAATCTTAATGAAACTTGGGACCACTCACTAGAGATAAGAATACGCCTGGAAAAGGCACGTACAATGTTTTACAAAATGTAAAAAGTTCTATGCAACCGGCAGCTGGGTATCTCATTGAGAACTAGAATACTTAAGTGCTATGTTTTCTCCACCTTGCTCTATGGTGATGAAGCCTGGACAATGACAGAAGCAACACAAAAAAGAATCCAAGCATTCGAACTCTGGTGTTACCGTAAAATGATCAGAATATCCTACATGAGCCATACGACAAATGCGGAAGTCTTGCGGAGGATGAATAAGGAAAGAGAGCTTATACTTATAATAAAAGAACGGAAAACACAATATTTTGGTCACATCATAAGAAATCAGAAGTATGAACTGCTCCAACTTATAATCGAAGGCAAAGTCAATAGCAAAAGAGGACCAGGAAGAAGACGCAACTCCTGGCTTAAAAACCTAGGGCAATGGACGAACATGACCTCCATAGAACTATTCAGGGCTGCTACAAATAAGATTTAATGGGCAAATATAATGGCCAACGTCCTTAAGGATAAGGCACCGTAAGAAGAAGAAGACCATTTTTACTCCTTAGAATAATTTTTTTCAGTCCCATATTGCTGTCCAAATGTGACTAATTTGTTATATTTCCATACTAAGCTACGTATTTCCATACCATCGCAAGTACCAACAAACTCTACACTAGTTCCTTTTTCTTAATTTTTCATGGCCTTTTCATCTGGAAGTATACAATTTGAAATCCTATTCCTTCTTACGGTTCCTAAACTGTTAATACCTTGTTTGGAAAGATACACAAGGAGAGGTATAGAAGAGTAATAATTGTCAAAATAAAGCCTGTGACTCATATTCCTAGAAATAATTCTAGCCAATCTCACCACAACATTTGCAGTTGTTCCAAGGTCAGGTTCAAAACCAGGTGTTGTTTTTTGATCATTCTCTTGTGCTGTATATAATTCTATACGATGTGCATATCCAGAGCTACTGCATAAGACAAAACATTTAAAACTCCATTTATGTAGCTTGTTTGGTAGGTACGTAGGTAGGTAAGATAAGGCCTTCTCATTATTACTGAAACGTAAAAATTGTCTGATTTTGTTATACCTGTTGACCGACATAGCAATATTTATTTTCTCAAAGCCAATTTCTTCTGACCAATATGCCCTTGTATTGTGCAAATGAATAAGGGTCATATATAATGTAATTCCAATAAACTGCTTTATGTCACTTCGTGTAATATGCAGTGGTTTGTTAGAATTCTGCTGTATGGCATATAAATTTGACTCCTTCACACTTTTATCTAAAAGGGTAGCTGTGAAGAATAAATTAAAATATTCATAGGAACTTTCTAGATATGATTTGGAAGACTCTGATTTCCTCTAAATTACAGTTGCTGTTCGGAAACATCTATTATTTTAGATCACAAATTGATTGTAAAATAAGTATATAGAACATGATACAATGAAGTTATGTCGGGAAGAAAATAATAATAATTATTATTTATTAACTACCAGAACTATATACACATAAGTAAAAATGCTAGACAAATGAAGAACAGAAAAAAAATTGTTGTCATACATTTCGCTTTTTTCACGTGTTTGTAGTGAGTTTTGTTTACATAAAGCAATGTTTCGAAGTTTTGTGTTTTATTTTAAATTCCGTTGATTAAATAATACGTTACAAAATAACTATGAAGACTACTTAAATAAAGAAGTACGCAAAATATTTAATTGTATGATAGTAGTTAGGGTTTGAAAGTTAAAAATTCAATTTTCTCGAATTGTCCTCTTTGTGACATTTCGTCTTTTTTCCGTGTGGTCTTCATATATTAAAATATATAAATGTCAAAATTATATTTCAATCTTCATCATCATCAATTAGCCTAAATTTGTCCACTGCTGAACGTAGGCCTCCCGTAAAATTTTCCACCTATTTCGATCTTGAGCTTCTTGCATCCAGTTTATGGTGATGCGCTTGATATCATCGGTCATTCGAGTCGGTGGTCGTCCTCTGTTTCGATATGCATCCTGCCTTGGTCGCCATTCCAGAATCTTCTGGTATCCTTTTTTCCCCCGTAATTTCCTAATTTTCCCCGTAAATGACATTTCAATCATACTGCAATTTTAATCTATCTAATTATTTTCAAATATTAACAAAAGGCATTATAGATTATTATGATATGAATTGGTTTTTAAAAGTACAATTTATGAACAAGTCGATAATTAAAGTCTGCATATTTGCTTATATTACTATATTTTTTAAAAAATGTGCATATTTGCTCCCATTTTGTGCATATTATTTTATTTTCTGTTGCATATATTTAAGTCTCTAACTATTATATATCGTAATACATTATCATGTATCATGTATAGCAAATCCAATATATGTACCGCTTAAAATGTTAATGCTCCGATCAAAACGGCAGCACTCAAGAATGATTCAAGCAAGCGCGGCTTATTCTTTAGTTCATTACTCACATTGCACGGTCATCAGCCTTGAGGGCACGTTCAGTCGCCATCAATGACAAAGCTAGTTAGTCGAGTGACATGTGAATGACAGCTGGTATGGCCGCTGGTGTTTATTCGGTGTAGGATTACTTGCAACTTTTTGAAAACTCCATGTTCTAATACGGGATCAGTGGACCCCACAGGAATAACACTAAACAGAAACCTTTTGTTAAGTAGTCGAATGGGGTTTAAGATTTGCTACGAGATATGGCGTTTTCAGATGGCATTATCGATGGGAGAATATGTTTTAATCATGAGGTTTAAACAATTCTTCTAAAATATTGTTTGTAGAATAAAAGTTTGAATTATATTTACTTACTGTAAACTAATATAGACTGATATCTATAACAGACTGAATAAAAATATTTTCTAAACTCCAGGGCATTTATTGTTTATTTCTACATAAGACTTTTGTTTTTCTTTATTTTGGTTTGTAATTGAATCTTCGTGTACTTGGTCGATTTTAATTAATTCTCTTTATACGTTGCTTTAATTTTATTTGTATTCTTTTATCTTCTCTATTCAAGTAGACATTTAGTACCAAACCTTCACACGAAGCCTACTCTAAAAGTCCAATTTCACAATTCTCTAGCATATCCAAATTATTCCAGAAACTATTGTTTGCTAGAATGCAGCCAATTATAGAACCAAAAATCTGATCCCAAAACACCAGTTTGGATTTATACACAAACACTCTACAACTAACTAACTATAAAGAGTCAAAAAATCCTAGAAGGCGCTTTGTCGGAAAAAAAAGTATGCCAGCAAGCAATTTGATTGAACCCAGCTTATGAGAAATGTTCACCCAGGTAGTACGATCGGGTGTAACAATTCATTGGAGCAAGGTGTGTTAACTCGAGTAAAAACAGGAGCCACCCCACCTTGCTCCAATGCTCTAGACCATCCCTTTCCCCCCTATAGCAATCTGATTCGCTATAGAGGCACAACAATCAGCCAAATGCTCTTCATGTGGAGGTCCTGGGTAATAGAACCCCAACATGGTTTCCTAACCGAATGCAAAAACTCAGGACAGCGCATCTCCGCTATATTCCTGTTATCTTAATATGGCTTATCCGCGAACTAAAATTGCTTACTTGGGCCTCAAGTCTCCGCTCTGAGTCCCGGCTCAGTTCGGCGACTTGGTGCTCAAGGGGGTTGGGCCCTACGTGCCCGGGTTTTTGGGGTTTTTGTTATATTTTTGGTGGCCGAAGCCGGTTTTTTGTTAGTATTTTTTTGATTTTTTTGGTGGCCGAAGCCGGTTTTTTGTGTCTTTTGTAATTTTTTTTGTAGGTGACCTGTGGACAAAAAATCATAATTAGTGTATAATCTATATTATAATAAGGAAAATATATAAAGATTATACGATACCATAATACAGATTGTATGCTAGTTGAGCTGCTGTGCCCACTGTGAACGAGGCGATGTGCGATAATCTGGGTGATTTGAGCTACGAACTATCTTCCTTGTGTGTGTATTATGAATTTGAAGTTTCTTGTCACTCTGGGCGTTTTGTAGAGTTTTGTCCATCTGGGGGGATTTTTTGTTTCTCACTCTGGTTTTACTTTAATCTACTATTTGTTGTTTAGGTCTTTTGTGCTTCCATCTGTGGAAAGCGTCATACCTCATTGTCTCTCGTAGAATGTGACTTGGGTGGTTCTCTAATTCTGCGAACTTTATCCTCTCCTTGAAAAAAAAAAAGTATGCTCAGTATATATACGTCAGGTTTTACGGCAGGTAAAATCTAACACAAAGGGCTATGCCAGAAACTAAATACTTTTCCTTCTAAACAATTAACTGACATATTTAAATGTTACCTACCACATATAAGGATATAATGATGTTTCATTATATCCTTAAGGTTTATATATAATTTAACGTATTTGCGTTTTGAAATATCAGTTTGGTTTTCTTTCAAATGAAAGAAACATATCTGTTGTTTATGGGTCCACCTGTACCCAGAAGTGTTTCCAAATGTACGTGATGTTTGTTTGTTTATTTTTCTGAAAACGGTGATTAGATTTTATGAGTTCTATTTGCGGAAGCGTTTGTCGAATATCTTTAGTTTTGTACCAGACTTAATCGCTTGAAGTTTAGAGCTTAGAGTGTGGTGTACAATCATTTGTGAAAAACAGAATAATAAGCGCTTGCTGAAAAATAAGCTCTAGGAGAGGAATCACGGAAGAGGAATGAAAAAAATCCTTGAAGAAGACTCAGAAAAGGAAGATGAATCTAAAGGAAGATTTAAATGAAATTTTGTTTCAAATTGATTTTTTACTTCTTTTAACAATCTTTTTTTAACGAAATTGTGTACTGCATGTATTGAAACAACAGGTAATTTATTAATTAAGGTTAATATTAATTTAACTTTTATGACAAAAAAAACGAAAAGTTTTCAAATCGATTTTTCTAGAAAACGGTGTATCCTATAATAGAGACGTGAAGCTGTATTACCTTATAGTACTCGAATACCTGAAGTTTTAATAATCTAGTAATACAAATGCTTAAAAGTTAAAGACAAAAAAGTTATGCCTTTAATAATCGATGACCTACTCAAAACGGACGTCTACGAACGGTACTAGAAATTTGCAATTAATGGAATCGATTTAACTCTGGAGGATAAATAATCGTACCAGTTTTCATTTTTCTAAATAGAAGCATTCTGAAACTATAAAAAAAGAGGTCTAGCTAGCTTAAAAAGCTTTTTTGGACTAATTGAAGTTAGTTAAGTCGTCTTAAAATTATCCGAGAAATCTTCGGTTTTCGTTTGCCATAAGAGTTTTCAGACACCCTGTATTTACATAACCTAAACCTAAAGTAGTCTGATTAAAAGGCGATATTGTCAATTTAACTATATGAAAAAAAAAATAAGACTAAACTCTTTATAATGAGCTACGTACCTCATTTTTAAAAAACAGGTCTCAGTCTCAGTATTATAAATATTCATATCACTGATTACGTTGATCAGTAATCACAGAGTAAAATTCCTCCAGACCACACGTATAAGAACAATGAGCAGGTCCTGTTAATTTAGGTCAGCGATTTAGATGAAGCCGTCGATAAATTTGTGATAAGAATGACGATTTGACAGGTTTATCTGGTACAAAAAAAGTTTTGATAGGGAAATGTTTTTGGTATATATCAGGCAAGGCTTTGCTGATAACATTATTGGAACAAAATATAATATATTATAATATAAATATATACATATTATTTTACACCTTTACTAAATATGTTACTACAATATTCAAAGAATTATAGTAAAGTATAAGATAATAAGATTTTTTAGAAAGTTTGAATTAGATATTTTGGAGAAACTTGACATAATTAATATCTGACAATTTAGGATATGGGGTTTTTGGATATGTCCAATAGCTCGTGGGAGTTGTAAATTAAATTACTTAACTTAAATCCTAACTTTAATGATTATATTATACACATGTTAAAATGGACTGAAGCTCAAGAAGGTCAATTGAAAAGTTATCCCCAAAACAATAATTCGAATTATAAATGTGTGGGTTTTTTTTAAATAAAAAGAAACTTCATTGTAGTGTTTATATTTCCCAAGGGAAATGATAATTCCATACTTAAATTATGCAATAAGTGATTTTAGGTACTTAAATAGATTAAAAATCGTACCTATTTGGAAAATGTAAACATATTTGAAAAAAAGAAAATTTTCACGTTTAAAAGGATAATCTGTGAATTGGTTGATTACAAAATTAAAGAAAAATAAAAAAATAACTTTTAGATTGTATGAGGTTACTCTTCTTCCTTTAAAGTCTCCCCCAATAATTTAGAGAGTTTTATATTTACAATTGAGACTAAATTATGTGTGATTATATATAATGTACCTGCTAAATTTGAATGTGTCTGTTAATAAAACACTGAAAACTTTTCTTGTTAATACTTCCATAAAATGTATTATAGTTTATTATCACTACAGCGGTTTCGCTAGAGTGCCTTTCTCCAGTGATCTATTTTTGGTGTGCGTTTACACTTTATAGTTTACACTGAATAAGTTGAGGAGAAAAGAGCTGGTTGTCTTAAATTTGTCATTCAGAATTATGTCTAAAACGCATTAACTTCCATAAATTCTAATAAAGATAGATTAAGGCCTTTATTTTGATTGTGAAGAATTTGAAATTCATCATTAAAAGAAATATTATGATCTAGAAGGTGAAGTGCGTACATATCTGTTTTTCTATTAATAAAAGCCATGTTATGTTCTGCTATACGGTTAGTAAAAGTTTTACCAGTTTGACCGATGTAAATGTTTGGACATTCGCCATATTTTGTTTGTATACACCAATATGTAAGTTTTTGGCTCTTGTTGTTCTCAATATAGTTACCTAAGTTGTTGTTTATTCTAAAAGCTGGTGCTTTTCCTTACTTTTTTAAGTGTTTTGCTATTTTTGTTGATATTTTTTTGTATATGTAATGAATCAGAAGGTACAGGGCTTTTTCTCTACTGGTGAAAATTCTATCTTCAGGGCTTTCTTATGTAGTTTTTGATTTAATATTTTCTTTATTTTTTGTTCGTTATACCTATTAATAAAATTTTAAATCAAAAACTACATGAAAATAACTGAAAAAAGTATTTCTGCCACCAGAGAAAAAACACAGTACCTTCTGCTAGATTACATAGGGTAAGGTTTCCTAATTGAGACCTCTTTTCAAATATCTATTGTATTACACATGTTAATAAATCCACTAGGAAACTAAGTTCCTGTAGTTTCCTGTATACCATGTATCATAATTTTTTTTATTTCAAATCCTTTATAAAAGGTATAATATATAAAATACCCAAACGGGCTATATCACAAATACATTACAAAACGTTTTTGGAATAAAAATTCCATCATCAGTGTAACGAAGTATACATGCCATGAGCCACTAAAATATATAGGTAAAAACCCGTTAAATGTTGTTAATTTAAAATTTTGTTACATTATATGTTATTACAATTTAAGATGTTCAAGTTGGAATTGGTAAGATGGCGACGTATGATTCTACATAGTTTAAATGGTCCTGAGACAAAGTGTCTTCGAGAACCTGTTGATAACAACTCTTTTGTTAACAACGTTCAATATTCAACGTTTTGTAACTGATAAACTTAATCTAAATGTAGAAAATCTGTATTGTCATGAATGTACTACTATGAATCTCAATCTTAAGTTTTACAATTTGAACAATGAAATATCTTAGTTCTTAGCAGTACATTGTCACATTTTGCATGAAACCAAATTTTACATTTAATTTAATACCAGCTGTCAGACTTAGCTACACCTAATTTTGCTACCTTTTTTCACAACCAAATTTTGACAAGTTTAAATTAGTTTTAACCGATTTTACTTTAGATGCCTCAACTCGTGCTTGAAGTTCGTTTTTGTACGGGGAACTAGTCAGTTTAGCAGCATCCTGGGTGCGGTAAATTGTTGATGATTTTGATTTCTTTATTACCGTTAGGTACCTAACGGCTAAATATGCTGAACTGAAGAACTGAAATTATATTTAGGGAAGTTCAGGCTGCTATCTTCGTTCGTTCTGCTGATAGAATATTATCTTCTTCAGAAAAGAATGCTTTCTCTTGGGATATATGGTTAGAGTTTGATGCACTGTCAAACATCATTAAAGCTGCAAAATCAGTTTTTTAAAAACATTTTTTTGCGTTCTGTGCACTTTTCACTGTTGCAGCAAGCACATGAGCCTCTCCTATTGTCACAGAAACCTGAAATGTTGATACAGTTTGGCCCACCTTATTACATAAAGATTTTTAAGTGCATTGTCTATAAACATTTCAAAAGGTTCTAAAGACTTCAACATCCAACGGTTGAAGTCTGTGTGTGGTGTAACTTGGTAACTACAATAACGTAATTCGATTATCCCTATGGTCAATTTTTTCTCTTCAAAAATTCTTTTGCATCTGCATGGTGATAGCAGATAGTTTAGAGGGACTTCGGAGGCTAATGGACAGAATAAACGAGTACAGTCAACAGTACGGACTAAACATTAATACCCACAAAACGAAACAAATGATTATCAGCAAGGAGGATATAAACGGGGCTCATCTATACAATAATGGGACGCAGATAGAGCGAGTAAAACAGTATTGTTACCTGGGAACTATTATTAACGAACACTGGAGCAATTTACAGGAAATAAAGTGCCGCATAGGAAAGGCAAGAACGGTC
Organism: Diabrotica balteata; assembly: GCA_918026665.1. Taxonomy (NCBI): domain Eukaryota; kingdom Metazoa; phylum Arthropoda; class Insecta; order Coleoptera; family Chrysomelidae; genus Diabrotica; species Diabrotica balteata. Next base: position 32,358,831 of record OU898277.1, read on the forward strand.
TTTAACAAAATGAGCGCCATATTCAAAAGTCACAACATATCCCTTGATACAAAAATGAGACATTTGAGATGCTATGTTTTCTCTGTGTTGTTGTACGGGGCGGAGGCATGGACGCTTACAGACACTACTATTAAAAAACTTGAAGCATTTGGGATGTGGCTTTATAGAAGAATGCTGAGAATATCATGGACAGCAAGGATCACGAACAAGGAAGTTCTAGGAAAAAATGAAGAAGGAACCAGAGATTGTGTTTACGATCAAACGGATACGGAAACGATACAACGGAGCTGTTTCGAGCCGCAGCGAGCAAGGTTATGATTGCCAATATGATTTCCAACATCCGAAACGGATAGGAACCAGAAGAAGAAGAAATCCTGCCGCCTTTGCCGTTGATGTTTTCTCCTGCTGCCGTAACAATAAAATCTTTAAATCTTGACATAAAGCTATAATACCACTTCTTGTCTGCCATACGTTTATCTGTGTTGAAATTGTGTTTCAAATTCTTTCTTGTTGCCAATTCAAATGCCAGTTTGCGAACGTCTCGTATGCCTATCCCAAATATTTGCTTTTCGAAAATGAAAATATACTTAGCCAATTCTGCTTCAACTTCTTCATTGAATACAGTAAACCTGCCCATTTTTTAAATTGCATTATTTGCCCATTTGTTTTTCTTTTCGAGATGTCTATGTAGTGTAGCTAAAAGTACTTTAAACAAACTTGCACATTCATTACACCTATAGGAACCATTACGAAAAGTGGAAATAGCACTGTTTAAATCTTCTGTACCCCAATTGCCGTATTTACCACGTGATGATATTCTGAAATAAAAAATGAATCTATCAAGAACTAAATGGGACTGGTTAATTTACACTACTGTTGCCTAAATTGAATCGGTGCAATTTACAAGCCAATTGCTAGTCCAATCTAGAAAACTTTGTTCTAAAGCTAAACCATATCAAATTTCACCCACAACAGGTGTTACCAATTTGGAGGTTAGGTCACGTAAATAATCTCTAAACTATGGCCTCTTTAATGAATCTTGAAATATAAAGATATTATAAATGTTGTGATTACTTACTTAAACGGTAACTAAAATAACTACTAAAATACTAATATTTGCTCAACCGTTGTCTAGAGCTGCACACGTGTTGAAACTCTAACAGGTTTCGAAATGTAGTTCTAGTAGGTATTAACGGATAGCACCACTTGTTGTCGGTTCGCTCAAATCTGCATAGGTCAAATTTAGGAGCCGGACCAATATAGGCGACCCTACCATATAAAGCCAAGATATAAACAAAATGGCCAAACACATAAAAAAGAAAGGAATAACACAACTTAGGCATATATTAAGAATAACAAGAGTCAAAATAGAAAACACTTACCCAATGGTGCATATGTATAAACTTAAATGTATCGACTACCCAAAACTTACATCGGTAAAACTGGTAGAAGTTTTAATAAACGTATAGCAGAACATACAAAAGCTTTTAGTAATAGAAAAACAGGTTCTACGTACGCACTTTACCTTCTAGATCATAATTATTCATTTAATGATGAATTTCAAATTCTTCACATTTAAAATAAAGGCCTTAAGCTATTTTTGGTAGAATTAGTGGAAATTAACAAACTAAAAAATACAAACTTAAGTCTGAATGAACAACTCTATAAAGTGTAAAAGTATGCCAAAAATGCATCACTTAAGAAAGACACTCTGTCGAAACAGCTGTAGTGAAAATAAATTATAATAAAGTTTGTGGGAGTTGAAAAGAAAAGTTTTCAGTGTTTTATTATAAGATAAAGTGAATTTTCATCAAATAACGGTAGAATCCGTCACTAATTTGTTTGTGTTATTAAGATGTTCTTTAATTCTCTAAGAACGGGTTTTCATTGTTCTGCCAGTTTGTAAATACCACTTTTATTTGATTTATTAATTTTATCTTTAGTTTTGCTAAAATTTTACTTGATGTTTGTTGTGTAAGAAAAAAATATTAAGAGTACTTTGTACTTTGTAGTAAAGTCACAAGCAGGCTTCTAAACTCTTATTTGAGTTCTGCCATGCCTTTTCTTGTATTTCCCGTATTTCCAATAATATACCTCTAATCGCATGTCCGTTAATAAAGGATAAAATATTTATATCTGTTTTATTTTTCTACGTAAATTTAGAAGCCAAGAAAGTACGCAGTAAACCTACTCTGTTTATATGGATATAAATCAATTTTGTCATGAAAAAGATTCATGGTATTTTAAAATCTGTTTAAACTTATACTTATCCCTATTCAGTATAATGATCGGTTTCTATACTGTAATTTAAAACAGAAACCCTCGCGACTTGACAACGATACTTCATAAAGTGAGTCATCTCTAGGGAAACGTGTCGAAAAACCCAGAAAAATGATTTCCTAGCGAGAAATCTATTTGGGTCAGAAATTAACTCATCATAGTACAGTGGAAGCTCACACACTAGAAAAATCAATCCACGAACAGCAGACCAATAATAAATGACAAAAATCGTCCATCCATACCAGTGGGTTATTGTCGGCTTGTCAGGGTCGTGAAGGGCACGGGGGGTGTCGAGGGGTAGCATTTTCGACGGGGCTGAGAGAAAACAACCCGACTGTTGACATTGATGGATTATATTCCGTACAAATGCCAAATTGTGAAAAGAAGAGTAGATGAACGGTAGAACGCATACCGTAGAGTTGTAGAACTCGCGCTCCACTAGGGTCTGGATCAATTATCGGCGAATTCTTGAATAAAATTTACCAAATCTGACAAGAAAACGATATGCGAAAGGGACCGTGTGCGTGGAATAGGAATTTATTCCTTGAAGCAATATAGAACATAGAGAAACGATTTTAAGGCTTGGGTTCCCTATGTATGATTTATTTAATAACGTGTATTTTTACAAATTTATTTTTGCACCATTAGATATAACAAAATGCGACAAAATAAAATAGATAGGTCACAAGAAAGCACAAAACCAAATAACCAGACATCTAAGACGGATAAAATTTTGTATGTAGCCAATTATAACTGGATACATTACTATATTATAACTGGTTACATCACTTGACGTAATATACGTGTGTTCCAATCATTTTACTGGACATTCTTTTATTGATTGTCCAATTATTTTTAATTTATATAGTAATATTGTGCATTCATGTTGTTGTTTCCATGTATATGTGTTTTCATACCGATTGATGCTATTATATTGATGTTTTTTTTCTCTAATCTGTGTTTAATCTTTTTTGCTCAAAGAATTTTTTTGTTAGTCCAAATCTTAGGTACTTGTATTTATCTTTTCTTTATTCTACCTAGCCACTTAGCAGAAATTGGAAACAAGGACATAAAGCACGAAGGAATGAACTGAATCTAAATTATGTGTAATTATAAAATATATGACAGAAGTATGTGTGAAAGTAACGGATATTGCACAGTTAAATGTATGAACTGACCTCTAGTTAGTTTAAATTATGCAGCAATAATATTTTCCAATAAAAAGCACCCATTATATTTTTAGATTAATAACGCACCTACATCCAATTTGTATAGAAACAAACAATATACAGACAAACCCTTTAGAGAAAGAATCAATCAAAAATGATTCAATTGCAATGAATTCAAATTATCCATAACCACAAAATTAGACTTCCCACCATTGCTTACCCCCGTACCTATCACCGATTTAACTTTAACACAGTACCCAAAAAATACCACAAATCCTAACCTTATCATTAATGCATTTAAAGAAATTATGGAGAAGTATCAAAATCACCACATATTTTACACAGATGCATCAAAAACTGAAAATTGCCATGCCGCAGCCTTCACAAATAAAAATTACAAATATGCCATTAGAATTCCACAGCACTGCAGCATTTACACCAGGGAAACCACAGCTATATTAGAAGCTATCAAAAACTCCTCTTCAACGACTGAAAATAATATTTTAATCATCACAGATTCACTCAGCGCAATTCATGGAAATAATCAATTTTACCCTAGCCATCATATTGCACAAAATATAAGAAATGAACTAAATGCACTACACCATATAAATAAAAAGGTTACATTTATCTGGATACCTACACACATTGGCATTAAAGGCAACGAGGAAGTTGATCAATTGGCATTAAAATCCATTAGAAATGAAAATGTTCACCCACACCGACCATAAACAACAGTCCATGAATCATATAATAAATTTATGACAAGCAACCTGGGACGCAACAGACTCTAAGTTGAAAACAATAAAGCCTCGAGTAGACGCCAGCCTACCACAACAAGAAAAAAGAAGAGATCAAGTAATCGTAAATCGTCTTCGAATCGGCCACAGAATACTAACACACCAATACCTTCTAAATAAAGAACCAGCTCCGATTTGTACCTACTGCTCTACTCAACTCACCATGAAGCATCTCATAGTCGACTGTCCGCAGTTCCAACCTCAGAGAACATGCCGAGGAATTAGTGGAAACCTGAGAAGTGCGCTTACGACAAATATCTCGGATTTAGTGCAGTTTCTGAAAGACATAAACATTTATAATAAACTTTAATTTATCAAACTGTACTACTGTGTATGTAGTATAACCCTTGTAACACTTATAACCCTTGGTGGTTGATGTGGGTTCTGTATGTTTAAATAAAAAAAAAATGTATGAACTATATCAGAAAATAGATCCTGTAATAGGTGAATATCAATATTTTAAATGAAGATAAGTTTTCGATAATTCAAGCAGAAATTACGAAAGTATGGAATTCACAATAGCCCTGTGAAAATTTAGTAAGAATGTCAAAACTGACACACCAAAAAAACCTGATAGTCATAAACGGTAACATGCTAAACCTTTAGAAAGAATTTAACAGGATTAAACAAAAGACGTTATCCACGTATTCTACACAAGAGAGACATGAGACATCTTTAGGAATAATCTAAACAAACAGAATATCTACCAGAACACAATAAAAGTAAAAGTAGAAGAAGAACTTCTACTTCTTCTTCTTCTTTATAAGCAATTCTGCTTGTTCATTGGCGAATTAATACCTCTATGGAAGGATGTCACTCCATCTTTTGTGCAGTTCTCCAATACTTCTTTTGCCAATAGAAAAAGAACTATCTGATCCAATTGAAACTACCAACGAGATAAAACAGGGGGATTCCCTAAGTCCTCTATTGCTCAACCTAATCATTTAAAGAATATTAAAAAAAAGTAAGAACTAAAAAATGATACCAAATGGGAGCAAAACAACTTAAAATAATCTGCTATGTAGACGACGCCATACTAATCTCTGACACTGAAAACTATTAACAATGTATGTTGCGCCAATTTAATATAACCGCCAGAAAATTTAACATATTAATTTTCCCAAGAAAGACAAAATCCTTAATTATTATAACAGCAAATCTTTAAGATATAAATTAGAGCTGGAGTATCGGAATCCAGGCCGTAGAAGAATGTCGTAGTTGCGTAATATATGTTATAATTTGAGAGAGTGGTATCAGGCATCACACTATCTATCTACGGAAAACTCGAAACAGAAGTGGAAGATCAAGAGAATAAAGCAAAAAGAGCCGCAAGTTGCCTAAATGAAACAACATGAAACAACATGTCATAAGCCAGATGACAACAAGTATAGTAGTAAAGATGGAGAGAGGCGGTTCCCCAATAGGAAGACGATCAGTAGGAAGTCCAAGAAAATGATGGAACGACAACTTACTGGAGGCACGTTGAAAAACATATAAAGTCATATCTACACAAAAAGAAGAATAAGAAGAAGAAAAAGAAAAAAAAACATACATTATACAAGTTATAATACCTTATATTATCTGTTATTTACAACACAAATCAAACAAAATTATAAAAAAAACACAAAATGTAAATTAAACAATTAAAGTTTGTATTATTTCGATTAGCTCATTAAACTATTTCAACATTTAGACTGTATCTCTTGATCTCTTTTGTACTTCTTCTACTTCTAAGAGATGTTTAATAAAACGGGAAACAACAAACAGTTTTAAAATGATAAGATAATTAAGCTTCCAAAATGTTCTGCGCGTTAATACGTGACCCAGAATCACTGAAAACAGAACACATCTTAAAAAATAACCAAAAAAACCTTACAAAGGTTACCGTGTCGAAAAAGAAATTAACAAAGGAACGCACAAATTCTAAAACAATCAATCAAATCAGCAAGTTATTGGAAGAAGTTTAATTACCTAAATAGTTATCTCTATCGATTAAAAATGCTGTGGCTTGCAGTAGCGTACTCGAAAAGTGAAAGGGTATTGGGATTAGATGCTGGCTAATAAAGATATAAAAAAATATCTACTTAAATACCATTTTGAAGACAGATGTTTAAACTCACCTAAATATACTTATCTCGCTGTTTAGGCAAAGGCCTAAACATTTATCTTGATCTTAATATTTAATAATTTAATGTCAATTTTTTAGGTCATTTTCAAAATCTGTAGTGTTTATTGTCGATGAAAATGATCTTATAAAAGATCCAGAGATCTATTTTAGAAAACCCCGTATCTCAGATTTTTATCTAGTTTTATATGTGTTTGTTCTTCCATCTCAGATTTGTTGAAAGGAAAAAGAAGAGATAGCTTATTCTTCTTCTTCTTAGGGTGCCTGTCTGTTCCAAACGTTGGCAATCATTCTGACTATTATGGCTTTGTTGGTTGCTATACAAAATAGCTGTGTTGAGGTCTTTCTATACCATGCTCAAGCCAGGATATTCTTCTTCGTCCTGGGGCCCTTTTCCTTCAATTTCCTTTACCTTGCAAAATGCATTGAAGTATGCGTATCTGCCTTGATTTCTCATTATATGTCCCACGTTGTGTTCATCCTCCGCAGTACTTCTTCATTGGTGACTTTGTCTGTCCATGGTATCTTCAGGATCCTTCTGTATGACCATAGCTCAAAGCCTATAGTTTTGATAGAGTTTCCGCCTTCAATGTCCGCGTTTCTACTCCGTACAGAAGCGCTGAGTACACATAACATTTAAGGGGCCTTATTTTTATTTCTAGGGTGAGGTCATGGCTCTTGAACACAGAACTCATAGTCAAGAATGCACTTTTTGCCTTTTCGATGCTATATTTAATCTCTTGGGTATTTTCCCATGACTCATTGATTACAGTTCCCAAGTAGTTGTATTGTGAGACTCGTTCAATTCTAATTTGGTTCACATACATATTTGCTCCAGTTATGTTTTTCTTGATGATAATCATTAGCCTGGTTTTGCTAGTGTTTATATCTAGTCCATATTTTCTACTTGTTTCCGTTATTTTGTTGATTAAGTTTTGCAGCCCTTCTATGGTATTGGAAAACACTATTGAATTATCTGCGTACCGCAGGTTATTAAGCTTGACTAAATTTTTTGACATGCCTTCATCAATATCTTTTAGAGCCTCTTCAAAAATTTGCTCTATTTTGACCTGACCTGTGTATTCTTCATCTATTCGGAGTACCGCTGATTGATTCCAATACAGGTTAGCTATTATTTTTAAGTCTTTTCTGTCAATCCCTGTCCCTTTCAGCACTTCCATCATTTGTTCATGTCTGACTCTATTAAAAGCCTTCTTGTAGTCAATCAGGCATGCAAAAACATTACAGCTCACATCTCTACATTTCTGAAACAATACCTGCACGCTAAATAAAGCTTCCCTCGTACCAATGGCGTTCACAAATCCAAACTGATTGGGCGCAATTTGTTTCTCGCATTTCTGGTAAATTATTTTGTGGATGACTTTTAAAACAGCTTCAGCAGATGGCTCAATAGGCTTATGGTATAATAATCTTTACAATCTTTTGCTCCTGGTTTTTTGGGCAATGGTACGAACTCCGATTTGAACCACTCTATTGGTATTGTTCCTGCCTTCTATATTTCATTAAATATTTCAGTTATTATTTTTATTTGTTCTTCTTCTAATAGCTTTAACAGTTCTGCAGGTATTTCATCAGGTCCCGGTGCCTTTCCATCCTATATTTGTCTGACGCCTGCCGTTGTTTCTTCTGGTAGGATTTCGGAACCTGAATTTTCTTCAATGGTGGGCTCTTGTATTGTTCTAAGGTCATAGAAAAGCCAGGATAAGGATAGAGCCAGTGATCATCGTAATGTGTTAGTGCGTGAGCAACACGAAACCACAGGTAAAGTACGTCGCTTAAAACGATTCAAACTAACGGACATGAGTTATAGATTTAGTTGGATAATAATAATATCTGCAATAGTAGATTTGTAAACTAATCTTTAAGGTGTAAAATAGTTTCGAAACTTAGAAAGCATAGATTAAAGCAGAAATCTGAATTGTGTTTCGAAACTATTTTACGGTTTTATTGTAAGATGTTGCTATTGCGTCCGTATTGAAGCCATTTTAGTGTTGCTTCTTAAAAGACGGAAAATATTGATCTTTCACGTTGAGAACACCTTTGAATAACTGTTCTGATGAGACCTATTAGGTCGAAATACGTATCAACAGATACAAAGGCGCTTTTTGCGTGAAATCAAATATTTGCTGTCTTTTCAATTTAATCTTAAACACATGTCCTTATCAATATTAGTCCAAAAATTTTACTTTTAGAACAGTAGCTTACAACACATTTTAAATAAAGAAAAAATCTTTTTATATCTCCAAATTCTAATAAACTGATAATGTTTATGAATTCGTATACAAATCGTCTTCAATAAATAATAAAGTAGCAAGATCCTTTTGTTTTATGCTCCAATTTTGTAACCAATAACTCTCCACAAATATCCTTTTGAACCATGGACGTATAAACACAGATGGACTCAGTTATTTACATAAAATTGTGAAGTCAAAATTATTTGAATAGGTCACATTCTCAGCACCTTTAACTGTTTTGTTTTAAAATTTCTTATTCGCGAGTCGCTGAAAATATTACTCCGTATTTTATACTCTACAGGTGCTATCAAAACAAATTAATAATTTATTGGTTATATTAATATATTTAATTGTAATCAAAATATAAAGTGTGCACATAGTGTGCATTATCATTTAATAATAGCGTATAATAGATATCAATCAATTATTTTATATGTAAAAGCACTGAAAACTATTTATAAATGGCAACGGTTGTTTACATTTCTCTGTCTTATGGATCTACGTCAAACTTCAAATGCTGTTCCATGTTTGTTTACTTTTTAGTAAAAGTTGTTTTTTGATATTTTGGCTGTATTTTGAGTGATATTTGTGAAAAGTGAAATAAAATAAACGAAATATTTACATCCCGATCTCTCATTTCATTTGTAAGTACATACAATTTACATTATTTAAGATGAGGAAATGAGGAAGCGTGTTTGTTTACATTTTAATAGGCGTACCATTGGGTTTATTCATGTTCATTAATGTATTGAATAAGATATAAGTTCATGAAATTAGTAGACATTTTTAAATTGTAAGTAGATATCAGTTGATTAAAAACGATCTGTTTAGTACCTTTTTAAAACGTGTTTTTATACATTATTACTACTTCCAATTTTTAAAATCTGAATAATTACCCGTTAGTAAAAATTCAAGCACGCTTATGCTCATTGCGGAAGCATGACATTCTATGGAAGCTTCAAAACATTGTGTGTTAAAAGTATCTTATTGCTTTGTCCATCTATGTTTATACGTCCATGTTTTGAACCACATATTGTATTTCAATTGATTGTATATTTTTATGCATATATAATTCTATAAAAGTCTTTCCTTTGTTATTAAAACAGGAATAACTTTTTAATAATAAAGAATGCTTTTATTCCCAAATTTAAAGATATACTACTTAAAATAAATTTATTCTCCACCTATGAGATTTTTAACTGTATGTTTACAAGAGAGTCGGTGTTTTCTCGGAAGATGAAAACAACAAACTCAGAAGCGCCTCGATCCGCTAAAAAACGCACAGAAAAATCATCCTTATCCAACAAGATCGACGAACTAAACTCGTGGGATGAACTTTCAGTTTAAGTGATCTTTTCGCGAAGGAAAAGGACAATGTCGAGGGAGGAAGTTGAGTTTAGAAACCCGTCATTTTGTGAAACATCTCGTTAATCATCAACCAGCCCTTGGTTGTCAATCATGGCATGTTATGTCGGCTCGGGGATGTTCAACATTGAACAATTAATACTTAAGGGTGATGAAGGATTAAAAGGATTATGAAGTTTTCGAAGTTACTGTTAATTTTAAATTCCCCTGAGAAACCTTAACCATTGAGGTATTAAACCATAATATTGTATAAACTTTAATTTGAAATCAAATTGAAGTTGACTTACAAATTTAAATTGATTTGACTGTAAATATTATATTTAGATATATGTAAAATCTTGACATTAATAATTTGGCCAAAGGAAGAAATGCCGAAACAATGGAATCGCGTTCTTATTTGTCCTATCTACAAAAAAAAAGAAGAAAAAACGGAGTGCGAAAACTATAGAAATATAGCACTACTAGAAGTAGTCTATAAAATATGTAGTCTATAAAATATAGTAATCTATATAACTTCATCATCATCACTGGCTCGACAACCCTTTTTGGGTCTTGGCCTGTTCAAGGATTCTTCTCCATTCTGACCTCTTTCGTGATTTTTTTTTTCCAGTTTTTAATTTTTAATGTTGTTATATCATTTTCTATTTGTTCTACGTATCTCAGCTTCGGTCTTCCTCTTGTTCTTTTTCCTACTGGCACATGTTTGAATATTTTGTTTGGTATTTCGCCTTCTTCCATTCTTTCCACATGTCCAATCCAACGTAGCCTTCCTATTTTAATGAATGTTATGATATTCGGATCCTAAAATATGTTGTATAGTTCAAAGTTATACCTTCTCCGCCAAATCCCGTTTTCTTTTGTGCCACATATATAATGTGTCGCAAGATTTTTCTTTCAAAGGTGGCTAATAACGTTTCATCCCTTTTAGAGAGTGTCCAGGTTTCTGAACCGTATGTGAGTACCGGTCTTATTAAGGTTTTGTATATTTGGCATTTTGTTTTTCTGGAGACCTTATCTGATCTTAGTTGCCTAATTAAGGCATGGTAACATTTATTGGCAATAAATATTCTCCTCTTCACTTCCTCTGCAACGTTGTTATCAGACGTAACTAGGGATCCTAAGTATGTAAAGTTTTTTACCGCCTCAATGTTGTATTCTCCTATTGTTAAATTTGACAGCTGCCTTATTTGTGCGTTTTTATTTGCAGGCATATATTTTGTTTTTGTCTGATTGATTTTAAGACCACTATTTTTTGCAGCTCGTTCTATTTGAGTGAATGCCTCTATCATTTCTCTTCTTGATCTTGCGATTATGTCAACATCATCTGCAAATGCTAGTACTTGCACGCTTTTATTAATTATTGTTCCTCGGGTATTAACTGTTGTGTCTCTTATTATTTTTTCAAGTATGATGTTGAATAATATGCATGATAGAGCGTCTCCCTGGCGTAGTCCCTTCTTCACATCTATTGTTTCCGTTAATTCGTTTTGTATCCGGATTTTACTTTCTACTTTTAGTGTTTCTTTTATCAATTCTATTAGCTGTGTTGGTATATTAAATTCTTTCATTGCTTTTGTTAGGAATTCTCGGTTTATATTGTCATATGCGCTTTTGAAGTCTATGAAGAGGTGATGTGTGTCGATGTTATATTCACTTGTTTTTTCAAGGATCTGGTCTATTGTTGACTTCTGTCTACAGAAGCAACATTGGTATTTGCCAACTATTTTTCCAGCGTATGGTCTAAGTCTTTCATACATTACGTTGGACATTATTTTGTATGCCGCATTCAACAGCGTGATTCCACGGTAGTTTTCACATTCTAACTGGTTTCCTTTTTTATGTAGTAGTACAATAATGCCGCTATTCCACTCCTTTGGTAGCTGTTTATTCAACCATATCTTTCTTATCAGCTCATGTATGGCTTTAAGTAATGCGTCTCCTCCTTCTTTCAGTAGCTCCGATGATATTTGATCCGATCCCGGTGATTTATTGTTCTTTAATTTGTCCACTGCTGTTCTAATCTCTGCTATTGTTGGTGGACTCTTTTCTCTGTTGTCAGCTTGGTCTAATGGTATATCAGGGTTCATCTCTGTCCTATTCACCCCAAGCTTTTTCTTAAAATGTTCTGTCCATCTTCTAAGTATCTCTTGCTGTTCTGTCAATATATTACCCTCCTTATCTTTACACATCGTTGTTCTCGGCTTGAAATATATATATAACTACTGATCAAATAATTATGTTAAAATTAATACAAAATAAGACCTACGCACAAAACTTAGAATTACATATTTCTAGTCAAGGCCACATAAACACTTTTTGCAATTTTAAAATCCAAGTAATGTGCAACTGATTTAACAGCAAAGCAACCCGATGCTTAAATATACAGCGTGTTACTCAAATTTAAGTTCGTTTTCAATATAAAAGACCTAAAAATGTGTCAATATAAATGCCTTCATTGCCCAGAGTACTGTTGTTTAGATCATTTTTAAAACAAATTACTTTGGTTTTTGTACCTCATTACCTTATTTAGTATCACAAAGTCCTTGTTTTGCCATATTATTGCAGTATCATCTGCAAATATAGTAAACTGCCATTAAAATATATCAAGAAAAAATAAGACCCAAGACAGAATCTTGAGGTACGCCACAATTATTAAAGGTATTACTAGAGTAGCGCTTATTGATTGATACAGACTCGCATCTGTCTTCCAAGAATGAACTGAATCACTTTAGTGCCTCTAAAAGTATATCTTTTCAGTTTATTTAGAAGTATTTTGTAATTGACTCAGTCAAAGGCTTTAGAAAAATAGCAGACAACCGCAGTAGCAACATAATCTTTATTTAAGGCCACGTATAGTTTTTCGCAGAATTCGAAGATGATATAATATGTATTTTTTAATGGCTGGAAACCGAATTGTAAGAAAGAAAATAAATTGTGTTTTGTAAGAAAGTCATATTTGGATTATTACCAATTTTTCTATAAACTTTGAAAGCGACGGTAACAAAGAGATAGGACGATAATTAGCAGGTAAATCGTGGTCACCACCTTTATACAGATAAATCACCTTAGCAAATTTTAAACAATCACTTAAGTGGCCTGTTGAAAAGACGTAATTGCCTCCGCTAAAACTGTCAGAACATTATCAGGAAGATGGGATACCATCCCAGCCTGTAGCCATAGGATTTTTAATACTTTGTATAATATTTTTTATCCAAGCTAGTAAAAAGCAAATAAAAGGCATCTTCAATGTTTATTCCATTTAAAGAATGCAATGGATTAGAAGAATTAAGCGAGTGCTGGACCTACCGAGCAGTAATATTTATTCAGCTAACCAGGGTCTAATATTATATCAGTCGTTTGGGGAACTTTAGCTCTAAGATTATTAACCAAACTCCAAGATTTCTTTTGTTTGTTATTGGCATTTTCCATTTTAGATTTAAAAGATATACATTTAGCTAATTTAGTAACCTTCTTATAAATGGACCTATATTTAGATAAATACATCAAAACATCAAAAGTTTTCGGCAAAAATTTTAATTCCTTGAGTAATCTTTATTTTTTAGTTTATTTTTTGATTTAAGAATTCTTTTTTGAAATGCCATGATGGACCAGATCAGAGGAGCAAAAAATATTATGCCAATCTTCCTGGTTACATACCTAATTTGATAAACGTGTCAAAAACATATCTCGTGGGTGGATATGTGCTCCATATGAATATGCTATACTTCCTTGAATTACGAAAGTTGAAGTTATAGTAGAATAAGGAAATAAAAAAAATAAATCCGTAAACTAATTTTCGAAACCAAAACAAAAAGAAAATAAATTCAAAGGACGATAAAACTTCAATATCTTGTGGATTATAATCCAGAACAGAGAGCAGAAGGGATGTGAAAAGAAAACGAATATTCTTGCTGGAAACCATAACAAAATGGTATAGTTACACTCAAAACAGCTCCATATAATTGCTTCAAAAGTTAGAGTGGCTATAGTGATTTTCAATCTTTGTATCGAAGATGAAACTTGAATAAACAAGAAGCAAGAAAAAACACCAGGCAACATTTAATTAAGTCAAAATATTGATTAAAAAGTACAAAATCCATTTTGCAAACCAAGTTTAACGTACTAGTTTAATTCGGAAAGTTCTATATTTAAAGTCACCATACATATTTAATTTGTAGGTACATATTTAAAATTTTAATATTTTACATGTTCCATTAGTAAGGTCCCTATTTAACCGAAGTTGACGTGACCAGACGTAAGGTAGGGCATGGGCACGCTTACTAATTTAAAACATTCCTTGCAGATTCACTTTCGACCGAAGAAAGTGATTTATAAAGTGGTTGTAAAGCGGACTTCAATAGGAACGTTATAAATGTATTCAAATTAGACCCTCGTTTACTTTTCGTTCTTATTTCGGTAGGTACAGTTTATTGCAGTGGTAGAAAAGCACGAAGAAAGTGAAATCTCAAGTAGAGGGCTTTGTCCTTTTGAACTGGAGCTTGCTAAAACAAGTAGTAAAAGTTAAGTTACATTTGAATTTTATTTCTGGATATAAAATAAAATGTAACTCGAGAGTAAAGCTATTTTATTTATAAAAAAAATAAATATATTTAAATTATTTTAATTATAATAATTTACTATATTTTATGACCAGGTGTAGCTCAACTTTTTCTAAAGATGCGCATCCGTTACGGATTATTTACTTATAGATAATAAAAACAACTTTCTAATATTATAAAGCCAGCAATTTTTTCTTATGTCTGTACCTCTTATGTCTTGTATTTTTGTCATAATATGGCCAGCAGAAATTTTTCAACTTGCCTTGTCCAGAGATGAACCAATTTTAAATTTCTTATCGAGTCTTCTTATGCATTTACTGTCTGATGTACAATTCATCCAGGATATTCTCAATATTATTCTCTAGTACCACATCTCAGAAGTCTTCGTAATGCTTCGGTAAGTGTCTAATAGTCTACCCTGTCAAAAAAAACCAAAAAAAGATGGGTTTTCTGGCATGTCATGGTTCTTCAACTTTTCTGTTTCATCAAACACTGCTCTAGTACTAAAATAGTTCATATTGGTACTCAAATACAAATAGCTGTTAACTTGCGTTATTTGCTTTACCCTTCAACCGAAAATTTCTTATTATCTCTAATTCTCTCTTATCGAGAAGTTAGCAAGGGCTTAACCGACTGGTCAGTTGCCCTTCCACTGAATTTCGAATCAGTAAGAGAATTGTGCCTGAAGTAATTGATAAAATAAAGTGATCGTAGTTTGTGAGACGACACCTGTCTGTTCATGTTAAGTCGTTATTGTGAGCTATGGCTGGGTCCTCGAAAAAAAGATATATTTTATCCAAAGATTGTGAAGAAATAGTTATGAAGTGTTATACAACAGCCAAGAAATACAATATGATAATATTAGCAAAAAAAACCAAATGTATGATAACATCTTAATGACACAATTTGGGAGAATGAACACCTAAGACAACACACAAAAACAAGAACTTCTAAAGTGGCAATTAAGCCTATATTAACATACATGACGGAGACAAAACCTGACACATCTAAAACGAGATGACTACTAGAAACAACAGAGATGAAAATACTCCACCGAATATTAGAAAAAAGTCTGTTGGATAAGGAGAGAAGCAAAAACATATGAAGAGCATGCAATATAGAAGACAAAGATGGATGGATAAAACGGAAAGAGGAGTAAAACGAACACATCAGTAGAGTGGCAGAGGATAGGATAGTAGTAATAACACGAGGTAAGTCACCAAATGGACAAAGAAGTATTGGCAGGCAAGAACAAGATGGTGCGATAATTTAAACAATTTAAGAGGCTAATATTGAAGAAGAAACAGGCTTTAAATCCTACATACAAGAAGAAAGAAGAAGAAACTATGAATTGTAGAGATTGCTAGTGATGCTAGTGATATAGATACTGAGGTCCGACCTTATAGTCCAAAGAGTTCATAGTATAGACCTTATAGACCAAAAGAAAAATAATAAACAATAACGAAAATTTCTGTACTAAACGAGAAAACACGAACATGAGGAATGTCAGAGATTGCTGCAGACCATAATCTTAATTAATAATCTTATAAAAACATTGTTTAAATTTTAGTTTTTTATAGAGTTATTGGCAATCCTTTAAAAGGCGGCAATTTTTTTTACCGAATATAGTTACCTGGAGTTAACTGTGTTTTCTGATAAATTAACATTGTACAAAAAGGGTGTACATATGTAAAATTATGAGTATAATTTCAGTGTGTGAGGACTGTATTACATAGGGATGGTTTAAATAAATTAGGATATGTAGTAGAGCGTTATACAGACAATAGCAAATTAACCTTATACAAAGTCTTACCAATATTCTGCTCCTCACACTCGAGGTACTGACCGGCATATGGAATCAAATTTAAGGTCTAACTTAGATACTACTAGACTCATATTCTCTGGTCAATGTAAGTATTAGGTGGTGTGTTATCATATGAATTTTAAAGCTCATCTCAAGTTCTAATATACATTAAGAAAATTCAATTTAGTTCCTTCAGGTTCATCAAAAGAGCTTTTGTATATTAAACTGTTTTCATATTTTTTGAAAATAACATGGACCACTCTAATACTTCTCTAATTTGGAAGAGGAATTATTTTTTTAAGCTTATATTGGGATATATGATCAACCCATTTGTGGATGTCTCCAATGTTCATCTTCAGGACATTAAGGTGACTATTAGACACTTCGACGGCATCTCCGCAGCCATAAAGGTATGAGCTCTATAAAAATATTTAAGTTCTAAAAAATCTAAGGATGTTTCAAAAGAATTCACCAAATAAACAAAAAACAATATAGAGTCCAATTTTTATTCTGGGCAGAACAATTGTCGTAACATCTTGCACATCCCTAGTTGACATTAACTATGCAAAAAAAGTACTTATTATATTCTCCTTTGACCGACCCATGATACCTTCATGCTATATGAAAATAATTTCTTTGAATGTTTCGCATCTAAGTAACATTATTATCTAAAAAATAAAAATTTATAAATTACTAGAATTAAAGCCTACAAAAGCTGATACTCACTTTTTGCAGATCAGCTGTAACTGTTATTTTGTTTGCATTTTGATCTTCTGCGTCGTGCTGATACATTTCCCTAGTTGCTTTAAATCTTGCGGCATGTAAGTTTCACTCTTTACAGTTATTGCAAGTAATATCGAGGGCATATTTTTTATGTTTCACATTCCCAACATTCCTCATGGCCTAATTTTCAAAATGAGATGTTCATCTCCGCAACCACATTCTGATACAAACAGTTAGAGATAGAATATTGTGGGTATTTTTGTTTGTTGTACATTGATTTTATTGTTATATCGTAAGGAAGATACTTGCGAAGAGGTGCATGCTCTCTACGTTGGTGAGAGACTTCTCATTATCGAACACATAGAGAGAATTCTCTATGTGTTCGATAATAATTTTTTGGTGAATAATTTGTTTGCCTTTGTTAAATTTTCTTTCGTTGCATTTTGTTGTTATCGCTGTTTTTTTGGCTTTTTTTAAAACGTTTCTCACTACTTTATCATTATTAGGCTTCAAAAACCTAAAGTTGTTAAGAAAAATATTTTGCACACCTGCTGGCGTTTACGATGGATATTTGTCAATGAATATTTACAAGTGTTACCTCTCTTTGATGCACCAGTCACTGTTTTTCTGTTGACCTCTTGAATGGAGCATGTCCTGAGAATAAAATATTTCTGCTCTATGTTAGATAGGGACCAATAATCCTTATTAAATTCTGAGCGTCTCTGGGAACTTATCTTTTTAACACATTTTTTCGGGCATAATTTCTTGCATGCTGATTTTAATCTGTGGTCCTGTAAGCATCTGCAAATAAGGTCTTCTCCTAACAAGGTTATTCGACCATACACATTACGACAGTTGGATTCAAATAATATAAGTTGTGTTTTGCAGGCATTTATAGTCACTTTTAATTTATTGCATCATCTATTAACTCGATCTAGATAGCTTTGTGTTCTTTCGAATACAAACCTTTGTCCATGCTCTCGATATGGCCCTGACGTGAGGAGAGCAGTGTCATCGGCATACAGAAGATGAGTTTTCGCTCTATACTGAGGGCGTAGGATATCACTGTTGTAGAATGTGTATAATATTGGAACACGAATGAGCCCTGGGGTAGTCCAGCTTGTGGAGTAAAGGGCGTGGATAAAATGTCGCTAACTTTAATTCTAATGGTCCGATTGCAGAGATATAAACTTATTAGTTTAACGAAAGGTGTGGGCAGTCCAACATGGTGGAGTTTTTCAAAAGGGTCTGTATACTAGACCTGATCGAGTGCCTTCTGGACGTTTATGTCAATTGACCCAGAAACTGAAGATAAATGATAATAGACTACTTCTTCTTCTTCTTCAAGTGGACTCTCCGCTACGGAGTTTGGCAATCATCATTGCTATTCTTATCTTTGAAGCTGTTGCTTTAAATAATTGGTTAGATGTGCACTGGAACCAGTCTCTTAAATTGCGCAGCCAAAATATACGTCGTCTCCCCACGCTTGGTTTGCCCTGAATCTTTTCCTGGATAATTAACTGGAGCAATCGGTACTTTTTCCCTCTCATCACATGACCAAGATATTCCAACTTTCTTCTTTTGATGGTGATCAACAGACAACGACGTGATAATAGATAACGACTGTATTCCCTGAATGTGCTTTGAAGCAGTTAAAAAAGGGGACGCCAACAAACAGAACTTTCAAATTTCTAACAATATTAATAAAGACAATACCCAATTACATCTAATGTATCCCAAAAAAGTCACTATTTGGTATGTATTTCGGGCTGATGGCGTCATGGGTCCAGATCCCTAAGAGAACGACGTTGTTCTGGCTATCTGCGTCTAAGGCGATCGATATAGATCGATGATTAACAACTTATTTTGAATTGAATTGGACATCAACGACATATGGTTTCAAGAGGACAGCGATCATTTAACATTAAATATTCTGCTCGGGCAATTTGAAGGCAAGGTTTCAAAACGTCAGGGTGATGTAAACTAGCCTTCGAGTTCACACGATTTGACCCCGTTAGATTTTTTTGTAGTGTTAACTTACGTAACAGATCTATGCGAATTAGCTCTAAGGGCAGCGGTTCTCAAAATCAACTTAACCTATGCCATTGGTAACATTTAGCCTTATTTTTGTGCCAGAGAACATTTTGGCTATGCGCCTCCTAGTGAAGCCTCGGCGGAACTTGGCATATGTAATATTCGATATATAATCATCAAGAGACCTTTGAAATAAAAAAAAAACTTTCTATAACACACACACGTTTTCTATTAACTAAATTTAATGATAGAAAGCGGTTAATTAAATAACCCTTAATAAAAATAAAGTCAAAAATGTTTCGCGGTAATTATATACATAAAGATTTGAACCGATTATTACATTAATTAAATTAACATGTAATGGTATACTATTTTACCATAAAATGGTATACTATTTAATTGTTTTGATTTCATTTTCAATTAAAATATACTCAAGGAAAAGATTATTCAACCACCCAAACGAATCGCATCGTGGAAATAAAATAATTTCCCTGATCCATATCTACGCAAAAAATACATGAATAATAAACACCTTTTTGGAATCGTTAGCTCGCACGAAACGCTTTCCCCAAAAAGTATCACTAACCAAAAGGGCATATCAACTATATTAAAATAATCAATGGTCAGAGGCCAGTGTGAGTATGAGTAATGATTGCGTATTCGTACAGTTGCTGTATATGATTAGAGCGTGATCATTAATAATGCTTTGGTCAAGAAAATTATATATTTTACCCACAAACTGTCATGACGTCATATTTCATCATTCGGTCCTTTTCGAAACACACTATTAATTAATCGATGCTGTGCGAAATTGTAGACCGCAAATTTCTTTAAATGCAACATGCTCTTTGATCCTTTTCACCTGTAGATTAATTGTTTTTCGTTTTTCGATGTAAATCTTTACGTACATACATAATATTTTTTTGGTTAAACAAATTTTTTTCATTAGTATTTTTATTGTTAAGACACATATTTTAAAAATATGACACCATATCCATTGATAATACCAGTAAAAATTGATATCTGATATCTTATGGTTTACTGTCATTAGTATATCATTATTTTAATAAGGGCGTGTCGTTGATGTTTTCGAAAAAGGTAAAGAGGAGATATGTTATCACTTTAAGAATGTTTTATGGTGTTTTAGTTATTATTATCGAAATCAGAGTTACTGGTCAGAATCACTGGTAGCGGGTAGCAACTCCTTTTCAAATAGTCGTATCAGGGAAAGTGAATCGATCCCTGCCTTCTGCATATTCCAGGTATTTCCTGACCCGCAAAATTAGCATATGATAGTGTCCGATCTCAGTTAAAAGAAGCCAACCTTGCTCAACAACAAAGCCTACCGATAATGAAGCTCATCGAACGAGAAGAATTTGAGGAAGCTCTAAAATTAATGAAATGTCGTAAAGCCGCAGGAGTTGACAACATTTATCCTGAATTTATAAAACACATTGGTCCGAATGCCAGTAAGTGGCTTCTTGAATTATACAATCAAATACTAATTAAGCAGAAGTTTCCAAAATCCTTTAAAAAAAGTAAGATCATCGCAATATCTAAACCTGGGAAAGACCCTGCATTACCTGAGAGCTACAGACCAATTGCTCTTTTAAGCGTCTGCTACAAGATTTTCGAGAGGATAATCCAAACGAGACTATTTTACTTTACAAAGTCAAATATTCCTAAAGAACAAGCTGGATTCATGCCGCGAAGAAGCTGTGGCTACCAAGTCCTCTCTTTAACAACATTTATTGAGAACGAATTCCAAAAAAAACTAAAAACAGTAGCAGCATTCATAGACTTGACCTGCGCCTACGACACAGTGTGGAAGGAGGACCTTTTATATAAAATATACCAGATGTTACCGTGCCGTGCGTTCAACAGTCTAATAAACCAAATGCTAAGTGACAGACTTTTCCAAGTACACCTAAATGGGAAAAATAGTAACTTCAAAAACCTGCAAAACGGCTTGCCACAAGGGTCAGTTATGTCTCCTCTTCTTTTTAATATTTATACGTCAGATGTACCAACTACCACCTCGCGCAAATTTATTTATGCCGATGACATGGCTTTGGGTGCCCAAGAAGAAGATATAAGCATCGCCGAATCCACCATAGAAGCAGATCTAAACACTGTTAACAGATACTTTAAGAAATGGGGCCTACAACCAATCCCATCGAAAACTGAAGTAACAGCTTTCTATCTAAACAACAAGGCAAATTACAGACTAAACATAGAATGCAATGGAACCAGTCTAAAGCACAGTGCTAACCCAAAATACCTCGGCGTAACTGTAGATCTTCTCATAACATTCAAAAAGCATTTCGAAAACACTTCAGCAAAAATTAAGACCCGCAATAATATTATCCATAAGTTAGCAAATACATCATGGGGGTCGAATGCAGAGGTAATAAGAAGGAACGCGCTGTCCTTAGTATATCCTACTGCAGAATATTGCGCTCCTGTCTGTCTAAACAGTCATCACACAAAAGTCATAGATACCCAGTTAAACCAAACAATGAGGCACATACCGGGAACTCTAAAGCCCACACCAACCCAATGGCTTCCAGTTTTAAGCAACATCGCTCCACCAGCAACAAGACGACTAGCCGCACTCAACACTCTAGTTCAAAAATGCCAACAAAACCCATTACTACCGCTAAACACAGACATCGCTGAACTACCAAAGGCAGTTAAGACTGAAATCCAGACATCCACTTACTAGAACTGCTACAAAATTGGCTGTTTTCACTACCGAAGAGCACTGGGTGGGCGAATGGAATCCAGACATCAGAAATTCCAATCTGATAGAAAACCCCACAATCAAACCAGACGGCTTTTCTCTTCCCCGTCGTAAATGGTGCAAGCTAAATAGAATACGAGTTGGTCATGAAATTTGTAACAAATCGCTGAATCAATGGGGTATAAATGAAAGCCCGGAATGTGACAAATGCAGCGCTGCTGAACAAACAATTAACCACATCGTCTTCGAGTGTCTAGCCACCAAGTTCTTTGGCAGCCTTCAAGAAATCCACCAACTTACTCCCAAGGCGAGAAATTGGTTTCGAGGATGTAACCTTCGACTTTAGTTGAAGATAATTTTTATTTTATATGTTCTGTGTCAATGTCTACTTATTTACTTACTTATTTATTATTGTTATTGTTTTTTCTTCCTTTTCTATATGTAAAAACTGCAATGTGTAAAGTTCATACGAATATATATATATATATATATATATATATATATATATATATATATATAGCACATGATAAAGGTCCTTTGGCCAGGGTAACGGTTGAAGACCACAGCGGCTTAGGGATTCAATGACGGAGGTGGCAAACCAACCCTTAAGGTATGAAATAAAAGGAAAAAAGGGTAGACAGGTATCTTTGAGCCGTAGAGAAGGCAACTGGTCTAGGAGCGGCACTCCGAAATCAAAGCTCCGGTTCTCCAGGATAGGGGTAGAGGCATCGGGTTAACCTCTCGAAACTTGTTAAACACTTTAAAGGTTAAAACTTTAAGTAGCAGGCCTCGGAAACGATTGAATAAACGAAGACGACTTAAGCTTAGAAAACGGACTATTGATATTGGTACTTGGAACGTTCAAGTGCTCTCCAAGAAACTCAACGACGTAATTTCGGAAGCCAATAAATAAAAAATGGATATTTTAGTACTTACCGAGATTAAAACGAACGGGCAAGGCTCAGAAAACCTGAAAGAATACGACCACTTCTTCTCAGGAATACAGAGAGATAAAAGCCCTGCAAGGAGTAACCATACTTATAAGAAAAAGACTCTGAAGGTGCCTAACATCCTGGGAAGCAGTACATTAGCTTATCATCAAACTTACCTGACTCTGCATGGTAGTAAACTCACCATTATTGGTATCTATGCGGTAAAGAGATAAAGAGATAAAGATATTTATTAAGAGATAAAGAGACATTTAAGCAATTATCTCACGAAATAATAAAAATAAGAACATGAAGACAAATACTCCTATTAGGAGACCTAAATGGGAGAACGGGCAAAAAAGTTAAAGATAAAATAGTTGGTTAATTCGGAGAAGATACTAGAAATGATAATGGAGATAGGCGAATCAACATACGTGAACAAAACAACCTGAGATAATTTAACGACTTTTACCAGCACCGAGAAATACATAAATTCACCTGGGTCCAATTATTAAGGAATTTAAAATCCATTATAGACTATTTGGTCTCCCGACAAAATACACAACTCAATATACAAAGCACATATGGAAGCGACCACTACCTAAAAAGTTCTTAGTAACTAAAATAATGCCCATACAACTAGCCAAGAAAAAACAACACAACGAGGAACAAGAGCAAACAACAATAGAAACCAAATACAACTTGAATAGCCTCAACCATGAAAGCACAAGGGCACTGTACAAAAAGCGACTCGATGAAAAGCTTTTACAAGAAAACTTTGATAGTGTTGGGTACCAGTATAATTACATAAAACAATGTCTCAAAAGTGCAGCAGAAAAAGCCCTTTGTAAATATGAAAAAAACCAAACAAAAGAAGGCATATTGGTGGGATAAATACCACAAACACTTAAATATAAATACTGGTCAAAGTAAAAACGGATATCGAACAGCCCAAAGAAATGTACGAAGTGCAATAAATAAGAAGAAAAACGAAAGCTGTGAAAGAAACTACTCCAGAATAAACACTTATTTACTACTTCCTTACTTACTTATTAGCTAGAAAATGCTTAGTTTTCTTCGAAAAGATAAGACTAAAGACATCATCTCACCGATCAGCATAGATAAATGAGACGAATACTCGAAAATCTACTGGCGGATTCAATTGCAGAATATTTACAACAGCCTCAAACATAATCAGAAGTGCTAGTATATACCATAGTTTCCCAATTAGGATTGACGACAGACAAGTAGCACGAGTATGCTAAGCATTAAAAAATAGAAAATTACCAGGCAATATCCCACGTGAGCTACTCAAGTACGGTACAAGTAAATTATATAAGCAGCTAGTCAGCCTTTACTAAAAATGTATTAACGGAGAGAGTATGCCGGAGGGGTGGAGGACATCGTTTATCAAGACAATACATAAGAAGAGAAGTAA
The DNA here is from genome assembly GCA_918026665.1 of Diabrotica balteata. Taxonomy (NCBI): domain Eukaryota; kingdom Metazoa; phylum Arthropoda; class Insecta; order Coleoptera; family Chrysomelidae; genus Diabrotica; species Diabrotica balteata. The sequence goes on from OU898277.1 coordinate 32,383,055, forward strand.
AGATGTATGTAACAATTATCGAGGAATCGCAGTCGTTAGCACCATCTCGAGGTTTACGGGAAACTCACCAAAATGAAAAACGGGTTTACGGAAAAAAAAATGAAAGATGAATTCTGAGATATGGAGACCGAAGAACAGGTCGGCTTTGGAGCAGGTAGATCAACTATTGACCATCTGTTTACTGTTACCCAGATTAGCGAACAAAAATTAGCTCGAAATCAACCAATATATTTCCCCCACGTGGACCTTAAAAAAGCTTATGATGGTGTGCCCCAACAAAATTTTTGGGAAGCTCTCGAGAAAACAAATATTACTGTAACGTTCATCAAGGTTGTTCAAGACCTCTACAAGAACAACACAAGTAAAATAAAGAAAGGTCAGTAGGTATCCAAGGATCTCACTATCAGCAAAGGACTCAAAAAAGTATGCTGCGTGTCTCCTACTTTGTTTAAGGTCTACTCAAAGCAAGCGATGAAGACGTGAAAAAGAAAATACAGAAACAGAGGAATTCCTCTAAACGACGCAATATTGTACATACACATTGAGTTTTACAGACGACCAGATAGTGATGGCCCAAGAATATGAAGACCTCAAATATATGACCCGTAAAACTTGGCTAGAAATCAATATGAAGAGAACTGAGTACATGTGTGTTGGATGAATTCAATAAAATCTAGTTTTCTAAGAAACACAGCGAGAAATAATTCACTGTCAAAAATACAAATATTTAGGCATGCAAATAACCAACGATAGCAAATTAGACGAAGAAATTAAACATATAAATAACCAGAGAAGATAAGCCATTAGGCAATTATACAGTGCACAGTGGGCAGAACAATCTAAAAAAAACAAACACAAAATCTATAACAGCATTATAAAAAGCATTGTTACATATTGAAGTGAGGTATGACCACTGAAAGATTAGGCAGAGATAAAAACAAAAGAATACGAGAAATTATGGGTGTTAAGCACAATATAACAAAGGACATCAGAATAAATCAACTAAGATGATCAGGACACGTCGAAGAATGGATGAACACAGAATACTAAAGAAAGTATTGAACTGGACACCGCATGAAAAAAGAAAGCAAGGTAGAGCGAGATTAAGTTGGAGAGAACAAATCGATAAAGACTTAAGGGAGAGGGGAGTTGAAGAAAACCTTTGGAACGACCGAGATAAATGGAGACTGGAAATCAGAAGACAGCGTAAAATGTTATAAACTGATTGATTGATTTGATAAATCAGATTAAAATATATTTTATTTAGGTTCTGTGTATCTTTTTTGTCAAAATTATGCTTCTTCTCTTTTGATGTTTTGTGAGCGCAGTGATGTTGTTCTTGTCATATTTGTGACAACGAATTCTGGATTGAAGCAGTTGACTAGTTTGCCCAATATAGACACATTCACAGTAAATACATGGTATCTGGCAACATGTGATTTTCTGTGTTTTGGAGTTTGTCTTTTTAGTTTAGTGAAATATTTATTTAAAAGGTTGTTGCCTTTGTGAGCCACTGTTATGTTCTGTTTGGCTAAAAGATTTGTTAGTTGTTCGGATAAACCCTTTATATATGGAAGTTGTGATGCTGTTAGTTTAGTTCAGGTTTTACTCCAGTGAAAGTTTGCCTTAATGATGGTCAACTTCCGGCATCGATAAGACACTTTAATAAGAAGTTTTCTCTCGTATGAAGTTAAGTTTAAGTTCTGTGTAATTACTCCTTTAAAATATCTTTGCAAATATCTACCAATCATTGATTCTGCTGAATAGCTATTAACATTTTACAGCATGTAGCCCCTCTTTTTTATAAATACCCCATGGACCTTACTAAAAAACCATTTACATAAACTGAATCAACATCGCATAAATCTCCTCTGGATCAATTTAACGCGTACTTCATACGTATTAAATAATCGCAATTGAAATTTCACACATCGCTTTCATTCACATTCTAAGATACACAACGCCAGCCATAATTCATTCATTGACACCGCATGTGACGCTCCCCAAAAGGCCTAAAGGTGGTAACAATAGAGATGCGTTGGGCGATTCTGTTAGCCGATCACCGAATGGGAACCAATCACTATCGGATGCGATATTCTTTTGTTGTTTCTGTATGCCACGTTTGCTTTGTCGCTGGGGGTGTTGCTGGCGATCAGAGGGAAAAGGGATCAGAGTTTTTTTATTAAGACTTTTTTGTTAAACAGTGCAGTTTTGTATTTGATTTTCGCAATTCATCAGTGGGTTTTGTGGAGCCATGATTTAAAATTGCATTGTTAATTTTACAATGTATAAAAACTAGGGGTGCAGTATATGAAACTACCCAGAAAGAAACTAAAGATTGCCAGTGAATACCATTGAATAATCGGTTTGTTTAGCCTTTTAATGTATATTAGAGTAATCTAAGATTTGCAGTCCGTTATTAACTTTTTCATTGCTGAAGGTTAGCTATAAAAATGACGTCATTTATCGTAAATTTTTGTTATGTATGCTTTGTTTTATTGATTTATGTGTCTGGCTTTGCGAGCTGTACAAGGTTTTGTAAAAGTTTTCGACTATCTTGGTTATTTTATAAGTTTTGTTATCTTTTTTATTACTGGTCTCTTAAATTTGATAATTTTTTGAGCACCCAGTGTTGGTCTTTACGACCTGTAGTCCGGTTTCGAGAACGTTTTGGCTTATGTTCCTGTTAATGTTATCAATTTGGTCTTGTATATAAAGGATTTGATTCAAACTTACTTGCTAATAGCTTTCGGAATTACTCTCCATTTGTTCTATCCGAGTCTATCAGCGTTGTTTTTTAAAGATCCCAGTTAAATTAAAAATTAAAAAATAACTATCCCGGGATTAAGCCAATGGCATTCAGTACCTAGCCACTGAGCTAAGGCCTTCCCTAGCATTAGTGTTAACAGTAAACATTTATTTTTATTTTGATAACACTACACTTACATTATTCTGTTCCAAGTTTTCTCGCGATTCTACTAAAACATACTTTTTCAACTCAGACATTTTAAATGCTAGGACATATAAAAGTAAAGAAGTAAAAAGCAAATAAACATGTATGTTAAAAGTATGTAGGAGCGGTATTACATAGTGTAAGAGGGGAAATGAATTGGGATGCATTGAGTAGAGTTAGATCTATATGGATGAAATGGAAGAGGGCGAAAGTGTGATAGAAAGATTTCAATGAAACTGAAAGACAAAATATTGTGAAACTCTCGTAAGTCCAACTATGATAAACAGAACTGAATGTTCGGTAGGTTACAGCTGGTCTCACTCAGATAAAGAGAAAGGGTAAATTTTGGATGTGGTATCAATTAGTACAAATATGACAGAGCAGATGTCAAAATAGATTGAATATGTTCAACGTAGATATGATCACCTAATAAGGAGAATTGCCGATTTTCAAGTTCTTGAAAGAAGTAGTAGAAAAACAATATATATGATCTTAGATATGAGACACTTACGCAGGACATTTTGGTAAAGAAAATTGGTATTAGTCTGAACAAAGATACAACTTTATGAAGAAATCGAATTAGGAAAGCCAACAAAGCTTAAGGATAAATAAAAATTATTATGATGACTGATATAATTAATATAAATGGGAATTAATTACAGTTTAAACTACTTTCTTTGACGTTTAACATCTAGGTTGGAAATCAAAATAGTGATTTTCTACTGTTATGAATAAATCAGAACATATACCAACAGCCTCAAAGCTATGAATCCTGCCAGGTCTTCTCGAATGAGGCAAACATTGGATATTAACTGTTACTTGGACGCTATGTTCTTAATAACAGAAGCAATATAAGAAAATTATACAGAAAGATCTTTCACTGCTCAACAGAAAAAAATTCCTGGCGACCTATTAACAACAATTAAAGATTTATTGCATAGGTGGGTGGAGTATTTTAACCAGGCACTTAATATGGAGGAAGAAGGATAAAACCTGAAAGAAGAGAGAAATGAGGTAAGGAGAGCATACAAAAGGGAAAAGAAATCAGCAACGATTCTTGAAGTTAAAGGTGCAGTTAAAAAACTAGTCAGAAACAAATCACCCGGAATAGATAATCTCCCAGCTGAACTATATAAAAAAGGTGGCCAAGATGCCATAATGGCATAACAACAGCTTATAAAAAAATAACACAGAAATCCCTTCCGAACGATTGGAATATTGGAATACTTTGCACCATACACAAAAAGAAGATACCTTTGAATGCTCCAACCACAAGGAATTACGCTTCTAAATGCAGCTTTAAAATATTTCTAGGTCACGTATTGCACCATATGCAGAAGGGATAGTAGAAAAATACCAGAATGGTTTCAGAGGTGGTAAATCGACAATTTATTAGATTGCTACCCTAAAAAATTTTGGAAAAAAACACTGTAATATGGTATTGATGGTAATATGGGGGATAAAGGGGTAGAATGCGAATACATCGAGTTGATTCCAGTTTACTCCAACTAGACTCTTCTTAGAGCCTCGTTATTAGCCTTAGCCTCGTTATTTAGAGCTGCTGTCAATAAAGTCACGATAGCGAATATGGTAGCCAACATGATATCCAACGATCGATAACGGTCATGGAACTAGAAGAAGAAGAAGCCTCTTCTGCTCAAATCCGACTCTTACCTTCACGCTGGTATCCCCTGTTAACTGGGCAACCCAGCTGGAGATCCGGTATCCAACCCGGGTGGAAAGTTGGGTCGGGAACTGACGAAAGCGGGTGAAATGGCCCTTCAAAAAAGGGGTTTGGCGTTGGCAAAACTAACCAGCCCGGTAAAACCCTATAGTTACGAAATCAAAAGTCAAAAATGCCGGACGGAAATCTCGACGACGACCTTTGCAACGAAATAAAGACCTGAATAATGGAAATAATGATCTTAATGTATTTACCTGGAACGTTCGCACACTTAACGAACCTGAAAACATCCGCAAACTGTGTGACATATTAGCACAATATAATGCAGATATTACTGCAATTCAAGAAGTACGATGGACAGGCCATGACATAATCCAAAAAGCAAACTACAATATATACTATAGTTGCCATAGAATCAGACATGAATTTTGACAGCCTTTATAGTCAATGATAAAGTCAAGCACTTGGTTATAAATTTTAAGCCGATAAATCCGCGAATGAGCTGCTTAAGGATCAGGGGCAAGTTTTTTAATATTAGCCTTATTAATGTACATGCCCCAACAGGGGACAAGGAAGACGAAGAAAAAGACAATTTCTATGATAAATTATAAATAAACATATGACAATTGTCCCAGAAATGACATTAAAATAGTAATCACTGATCTGAACGCAAAAATCTTGGGAAGAAGATCTACCGCACATTGGTAAATATAGTCTCCATAATAATACTAATTCGAATGGATACCGAGCAGTCACCTTTGCAGCCTCAAAGAACATAATCGTAGGAAGCACATGTTTTCTATACAAAAAAATACATATGGGGACTTGGACTTCGACTGATGGATTAACGAAGAACCAAATTGATCATGTGATCATAGATGCTAGACATTTCTCCAACCTTATGGATGTCCGAACCTATCGAGGCAAAACTATTGATTCAGATCATTTTCTAGTTGGCACAAGAATTCGGGCTAGAATCCCAAATGTGAAGAAGGGGAGAAGTACCAAAACAAGGCGCCTTAATATTGAACTCCTCAAAAATCCGCAAACGGTAGAAAGGTTTCAACACTATATCGAAACTAAATACATAACTAAAGAGAATCTAACAATTAGTGAACAATGAGAAATGTGTAAAAATTATATTAAAGATGCAGCAAATAACATTCTAGGGCCGCAAAGAGCACCACCACGCAATGAGTGGTTCGATGCTGAGTGTGAGGACATTACAAAAAGAAAGAACAATGCATATAAACTGATGCAGCAAAGAAGAACCCAAGAAAAAGAACAAAAATATAAAGATCTCAGAAGAGAGAAGACGGCTCATTGGTTAGAGAAGAAGAGGAATACCCTGAACAAGTTTCCTTGATAACATCCATAAAAAATGAGAAATATGGGAATACGTGCTTGGCCGAGAAAGGCGAAGGATAGGAAAGACTGGAGAGAAATTCTTGAGGAGCCTAGTACCCACGCAGGGTTTTAATTCCAGAATGATGACGATGATTTTTCACTGTTGAATCAGTAATAAAAAAAATATGAATACATACGATGTAACTACATCGTAATATGTTTTAATTTGTTTTAAACTTAAATGTATCCAAGTAATATCAACATTTTTTTCATTTTGCTTCCTCTTATTCTTGAAATCAAACTAAGGAACTCTTATAGTATATGTACACCTTATTTGTTTTTAAGTATAGGTACCAAATTCATCAGTTTAGCATTGATTTCTCCATCGTTCAGGTGGCTAAAATCTTACAAAAGAATACATTGCTAAAAAAATTTTTATTTCGCAATAGTAATACCTGACTCTTCTACCGTCAATTGTGTATTCAAAATTAATGTACTAGAAATGTATTTGTCGTCTACTACGTATTATATATTGGTGACAATCTACATTGTCGACAGGATGTCCCCACCTAATATTATTCAATAAACGCATGTGGGAAGAAGGTTTAGTATTGAATATAATTTTCGTGTTACGAACAAGTTGTAAATTTACTGCTTTTGAATAGATCCATTCATAAATTAATTTCAAAAAAGAATAGACTAAAAATAACAACGGGATTGTAGCTATCAGAAAAATGTGCAGAAATAGAAATATGACATGAAATCTTATGTCTTATATCAAGATAAAAGGTAATGGAGACATAATAGACAAAAATATTAAAATAATAATTAAAAGTTCAAAAAAAATAGATGGGGGGAATGTATAAAAGGGCTATGTGAAGATGATGAAAAAATAGAGATAATAGAAAAAGCTCTGGGACGTATAAAAATGATAAAGTCATGAATCCGTATTAAATACCTACAGAAATCCTAAGGCTGCCAACAGAGAATCATATTGATATATTAGTAGAGTTATTCAATAAAATCTACGATACTGGGGAAATCACGAAAGGATGACTAATATCTATTCTGTGTTCATCCCAATATCCAAAAACACGCAATAAACACAATGAAATCAAACGCAGTGAACAATATAAAACGATCAGTTGAATAAACCATTTATTAAAAGACTTTTTGCGAGTGAACATGTTTACACAAAGGTCGACGATAGAATAACAGAAAACCAACTTTGGCAGTAGAGAAGTATTATCTACTGTACAAAGACTCATAGGATGGTGTCAAAATATTAACTGCGAAATATTTATATGTTTAGTTCACTTTGTGAATGTCTTCGACAACATAGAACACAAAATACTTGCAAACATATTACGGAAAACAGAAATATATGATCAGGGTGTAAGAATCATTACCAATTTCTACTGATATCAGAAAGCCATAATACAAATAGACCAATAAAAATCTAAAGGGATATCTATAGGACGAGGAGTAGTATAAGGATGTGTAGTGTGTCTCCTTGTGATGTTTAAACATGTACTAGAAGACATAAATGAAAACATATTAATTAACAAAACACTAGTAAATAATCTTAGGTACGCAGACCATACGACATTTTTTACGCATAGTAGGGAAGGGCTGCAGATTTTGATTGATTGCTAGTGCTAAGGGAGATGTGGAATGGCTCTGAACAGAAAAAAAAAAAACAAAAAGATTGAAATGATTGTCAATCAGAAGAAGATAAAAGCCAAAAGAATCTACGTTAAATGCAAAGCTTTAAAGAAATTACCTGGGATATCGGCTAAATATAAAATAAAACGACACATTGAGATTACCAAAAGCGCTTTCATTAAGATGAAAGCAGTATTATACAATGGACAATTGGGAATAAAAATTAGGACTAGTGTATTAACATGCTGCATCTTCTCTGTCCTGTCGTATAGAGCTGAAGCCTGGAAAGTTCGGGATACAAATGAAAAAATACTTACTAGCTTTGAGATGTGGTGTTATCGAAGAATGTGGCAAATATCATGGACACAACATGTAAAAAACGCTTAACCTTAAACGTCATAGTTTTTAAATATCAAAGATGTAACTCAAAGTTAATCAAACTACATTTATAGAGTTTTTAACCATATAATTGGTGACTTCAAACATGTACATCCAGATAGCACTGATGATGGAATAGTTATTCAAAAAACGTTCTGTGATGTAGCCTGATCATCATTATCAATTAGCCTATATTTGTCCACTTCTGAACGTAGGCCTCCAGTAAAATTTTCCACCTATTTCTATTTTGAGCTTCTTGCATCCAGTTTGTGGTGATGCTATTGATATCATTGGTCCATCTAGTCGATGGTCGTCCTCTGCTTCGATATGCATCTTGCCTTGGTCCCCATTCCAGAATCTTTCTCGTCTATCTATCATCCGTTAATCCGGCCCAAGCCCATTTAGTCATTGCTATTTTTTCAACTGCATATGTGACTCCTGTCCTTCTTATTATTATACCATTTATCAAGAAACAATTTTGAATCAAATTTTTTGTGATACGTGGTATACAGTCGACTAGAGGAATTTAGTTTTCTTGTGGATTTCAAAAATATTTATTTTTACTAGTCGACAACTATTCAGAAACTCTGGCTTAATCTCTCTCTTATTTTTTCTCATTGTACCTATTATTGTTAGCTGGTAATTATTCAGAAGTTTAGTTGCAACAATTACAGTGGTAAATAAATTGTCCATGATAACATTACGTTTTGTACCTCTTATAGGTCGCACAAACGAGGAAGCAGGGCAGTGTTGGCAGTATCTTTTTTATAAAGTCTATTCGGCTGCTTACCGACATATACCTCCATTGACGAGGTACATCTGCTACAAATTCCTTTTTTCTACAATTGTAAAATGGGACATTGAATAGTGACGAGTAGTAAAGATGTCAAAAAATTTCATTATTACAGACGTCACGTTTTTGGCACTCTTCTAGGGTAGTTTTACCATCAAAATGCAAATTTCTTAATAAAAACCTAAACCTTTTTGGGACATTGTCAATCGGTATATCTCCATTGACATTCCATTAGTACTAAAAAGTCAGCAGCATTTTGGTGGTTACTCTTGTTCGCAGCTGTCATGTACAGTAATAAATTTTGAACCGCATCCAGGTAACATTAGATGCAAAACTAATCCCACAACAAGCAGGCTTCAGACCAGGTAAATCATGCACAGGCCAAGTGCTAAACCTAACAGAATACATAGACGAGGGATTTGAGCAAAAACAGATAGTGGGAGTAGCTTTGATAGACCTGACAGCGGCCTATAATACGATAAACCACAGAACCTTGCTAACTTAGATCTATAACACTGTGCTTGACTATGACCTGGTAAACATCATTAGATCAATGTTGTTTAGTAGACGCTTCTACGTTGTGCTAAATGGAAAGAAGTGCAGATGGAGAACCCAAAAAATGGCCCACTTCAAGGAAGCGTTCTGGCGCCGTTCTTATTTCACATCTACACCAACGTCCAATCAATGCACCCTCAGACTGAGAGTTTTGTCTACGCTGACGACCTTGGTATAGCTGTAAAGGTGAAAACACTCACACAAGTAGAGTCGACAATGGAAGAGGCTCTAAACATGATGTCAACCTACTACAAACAAAACTCATTGAAGCCAAATCCTACTAAAACCCAAGTATGTGCAATCCATCTCAACAATCAACTGGCGCATGTAAAACTGAATGTTTCTTGGTAGGGACAACGCTTGAAATATATTGATAGGCCCAACTATCTTGGAGTGATACTAGACCGGTCACAAAAGGTTTCTACAAGAAACAACCTTCTCCGGAAACTTGTAGGGGGCAAGCGGGGTGCAAACCCCCAGGTCTTGAAGTCAACAGCTGAGACTTTATGTTTCTCAACAGGGGAATATATCCCATCTGGAGTAGATCTAGACATGCCCAACAAGTCAACACGGCGTTAAATGTAACGTGTAGAATAATTACCAGTTGTTAGTTATATCTGGATGTAGGGGGAACTGTTCCCCCTACATCCAGAACGACCTAATGGAATGAATCTGGACTGGAGAACCTGGCGGACACTCAACTGCATACGCACAGGTGTTTCCCCTCTAAAACAAAACCTGTAAATGGGGCATCAAGACAGATAGCGACGCACTTTGTGAATGTGAGGAAATAGAGAAAGTGGAGCACCCTAGAGCATGCAGACTTTGCCCATCACAGTGCACGCTCGATAATTTATGGCTCGCAAATACACAGGGTGTAAGTAAAAGTAAGCTACTGTGACTCATCACCTTTGGATCGAAACGGATCGGCGGTTTTCGGTGTAGTCGGTCTCAGAGACCACACGTTAGCAACAAAGAGTTAAAGCAGCACTGCTCATACTGTATACTTTTATACAACCAGCCAACCTGAGTTAGAGGAGGAACATGTGGGTTACAGAGTCTATGTAGATAACAATAAGTTTTTGTCGAAAACAGACTAATAAGCAATATAAAAAAAATAATGCAGACACGGTATTTTAATAAACAGTTTTTATATCAAGTCTTAAAATCGTAAATACATACCCGTAACTTTACAATGTATATTTACGGCCGTGGGACAAACTGTAAGTTCATATACACCAAAAACATTTCTACATCATCTGTTACAGTATTTTAAACGGTATCTGCAGGTAAAATCCGAATCCCTAAAAAAATGTAGGCCATACCATGAAGTAACCTTCCAAGAACATCGAACAATCCATTATTCACTTTACAACCTATAGTTACAGAAAAAGCAAATATGCTGTAAAAGTTTATTGAATTCGACTGTCACGATTTACAACTCTGTCACTTTTATGCTCCAGTATTGAGAGAGTCAATCATATCCGATCATGCATTTTGTCAACAGCAGATCATAAAATCGTCTGAGATAATTTTGTGGAACTGAATGATGCCTAAACGGAATTTTTTTAGAAATTTATGGTATTTTGAAAAATTATGCGGAAATATTCAGTAAAAAAATAAACTTACGGGAACAGAACTAAAAAAAAATATCCAGGAAGGAATAGTCAAAAAGATAATACTTCTTTACTATACAACTCATTCGTATTTTACATATTGTATTCGATTGTAAGTTTGTAAGAGTGTGTAAGTGATCATATTATTTTTATGAAATATTTATACAATACATATTTACGTTTATTTTGATCTCACTTCGGAAATCGTTTTTAAAATACAAAACATTAATAAATTTAATTGAGAAATTCCTAGTGGTTGTCGATATATATACCATAGTTTTAAAAAACTTAACTATGAAGTAAAAACTTTTTGAATAAAACTTAACTAAAAATTTTGACTGTTAGTTACTTACGTCTATAAAATAATTGGAACTAGCCACATACTGAGGTAAGGTAACCCTTAAATTACATTATTAATGCGTACATAAACATTGTAATTATTAGGGCACTATAAAAAAATAGGTAGATGAAACTATAATAAGTTTTTTCTTCAAACGTCCAATAATGATGATATTACCAAAGATTATAGACGCTTATAGAAGAATCTTTCACTGTTATGTTTGAAAGTTTGCAAAAGATGATCGCACGTTGATCATCACAAGAGAAGCCTTGTTTAGTATACAGGTGCTAGTACAGAGATGCAGAGATATAAATCAAAATGTGTATATTTGTGCAATCGATTTTGAAAAAGCTTTTGACAAAGTCCGACATAACAAAATGCTAGAAATATTGGAAACAGCTGGATTGGACGATAAAGATCTACGAATAATTACAAATCTATACTGGCATCAAGTGGCAAGAATAAAGGTTGAACAAGAACTGTCGGATGAAATAAATATAAAAAGAGGAGTGAGACAAGGCTGTATATTGTCGCCTTTACTTTTTAACTTATATTCGGAGGAAATATTTAAGGAAGCCTTAATGGAGACAACCGAAGGTTTTATTGTGAATGGAGTAACCGTCAACAATATTAGATATGCCGACGATACCTTAGTCCTTGCCAATTGCGGAGAAGACCTTCAAAATCTAATGAACAAAATAAAACAGACTTGTGATCAGTATGGAGTAAAACTCAACGTTAAGAAAACTAAATATATGATAGTTAACAAACAAAATTATATACATGATGACGGTATAAAAGTCGGAGATGCCACACTGGACAGAGTAGAGAAACTCGTGTATCTCGGCAGTAATATCAATGAGAGCTGGGATCCAACCGCAGAAATTAAAAGCCGAATAGAACAAGCCCGAGCTGCCTTTGTAAAAATGAGAAACGTACTTTGCAGTCATGATCTTAGCATTGACCTTAAAGTTCGTATGATATCTTGCTACATCTTTTCTGTCCTGCTGTATGGAGTAGAAGCGTGGACCCTAACTGAGGCTATGCTTAAACGCTTGACAGCCTTTGAGATGTGGGTATACAGACGACTACTGAAAATAAGCTGGGTCGACAGAGTTAGAAATGAGGAGGTCCTTAGACGGCTGAACCAAACAACACAACTGGTCAATATAATAAAGAAACGCAAGCTGGAATACTTCGGTCATATTATGAGACACCCTGAAAAATATGATCTTTTACATCTGATCATTCAGGGAAAGATCCAAGGTAATCGTGGTCCTGGTAGAAGAAGAACATCATGAACAATATGATAGCCAACATGATATCTAACGATCGATAACGGTCATGGAACTAGAAGAAGAAGATCGCACGTTATGAGAAAGAATGAGAGGGTGGATCGAGAAGGGAGCGGTCATGTCAACGCTATTATTGCTTTTAAAATATGAAAGAGCGGGGCAACAAATGCAACAGATATTTTTATGTATAATGCAAGAGAACTACGAACACATAATGCCGCGTGGCCGTAGAATAGGATTAGATTTTTGCGTTTTATAATATTTTTTAAAGAAATTAATAATATTTTAACTTTTAATAAATGAATCCTATTAGAAAAAATATTATGATTCGAATTTTTAATTTAAATAGGTACAAATCTACAAATAATATTATAGTTAATAAGAATAACTCTCTTCTTATTAACTATAAAATTAATTCAACCAATAAAGTCATCAATCACCGGAATTAAATATTTCCAAATTTTCTAAATTTAATAATTTCTTCTTTGTTTTTAATATAAAATAACAAAATGTAAAACACAACACTGTTTTTTCTGCAGAATAATGGAAACATGTCTAAAAAGCTTAATGAAAAGTCCTGAGAAAATCAAATTTTTGGTTGAATTAACCCAAAAATTAACGAAATATTTTTAAAAAATATTTCGTTAATTTTTGGGCAGAAAAACAGTATAATATAAATTTATGTGACGGTTTTTCGTTGTGTTGGAACAAACCTATTTTTAATTCAAAGTTATAAAATGTAAAAAATAAATGCTTTGAATATTGTAAATATCATACCTTTTTAAATTTCAAAATTCAAAATTTAACAATTTAATATATTGAAAATAAAGATTTTGTTGTAAAAAAAAACAAAAAAAGCATGGGATTTTTTTTAATCGTAGATGCAAAGTTAAATAAATAGCTCCGTTCGTACTCCTTTCCCACTTTCCCCTAACTACATCTTTTATGAGATAGTTTAAGCCGACTGCCAGATGTGTTTTAAAGTGTAAACCCTAACCAAATCGTCCATTTGAACTGTTCTTCTATAAGCGTCTATATTCTTTGATATTACTTATCTAACTTGATCCTGTCAAAGTTTGATGTCTCCGTCGGCAGCATTTTTTTCCCATTTCTTTACGACGGAGGGAAAAATTTTGTCATGGCAACAATATGAAACATGTCCCAAAGCAACAATATAAATGTCGTTAACAACAATTAAACATCATTTTTATTTATAGTAATATTAAAAGTACAATTAGTTAACGAGGCATTTTCAAAATTGAAACCGTGCAAAAATGTTCCTGACTCTTGATACGCATTGGTAATTGTTGATGATACTGATGGTCGAGAACAACTTTCAGCAATCATTTCCGATGTTGGCGAATCATGAGGGTTTAAAATTTTTTGAGCATTATCGTTCTTATCGGACGTGGAGGGCCCCAAACGTGCTACTGCATCATTAGCCGCGGACTCAGTTTCGTTTAGGTTTTCCATTTTCGCACTAAATTTGCGCTTGCGGTTGCAACAACAATAAGCTGTCTTTAATAATTGCAAACAACTGTCAAACAACTGTAACCAGGGAGACTCAAATCCCACTGACGACTTAATTATTTTAATTTCTAACATCTAGACGACTTTGATAGTTGTCACAGTTAATTTCGAGTAAAAGTAGCGTATGAATTGTACTATTTATGGTTGAAAATTGCTACGTTTGAAGAAAAAATAGTATACTTTATTCGGCAAAGAAGCGACTTTTCTTGACTTGCCCTCTATTACGCGCCTCACTTCGTTCTTTCTTCGTTCATGCTTCTCCGCCTCATAAAGTAATATACTATTACACACATAGTTGAAATGGGAGTAAAAAAAAATTTTTTATTGAGTTTAATGCGTCGACAACTAATGGTCATTGGCATGTTACAGTGAATTTTTACAATCAGGTACCTAGTGTAGTGTGTGTGTAGGTGTAGAGTAATTGTCTTGATACTTAGCAAAGTCGACGTCATTGTCTTTGCTAAGAGAGGCTAATTGTATCCGAACGTCTACGGTCCCTCCGGTGAGTACCGATCGCACAAGGATAGTAATTAGTTTATTTGATTAATTTTTAATAAACGAAAGTTTCTCCACCCAGGTGAGATTCGAACTCACGACCTTTACGTTCAAAGGTAGGCGCTCTTACCACTGAGCCACAGAGGGGGCTGAACAAAAATTAAATTACGTCAATTACTCGTTATTCAACACTTCTGGTAATATTGCCTAGTTCTCCCCTTTCTATGTAATATATCGGTATGTGATTTACTTTACATTGGTACTCTTATACGAGTACGTTGTCAAAAAATAAGGTACTGCATTTTCCAAACATAGACATACTGCACAAACTTTACCACAATTTTATTTATATATCAATTTAATACTGTAAAGTACTGTACTCGTACAGTAACTGTACAATTTAATTTCTACTTTCTAGACTATTTTTAAATTCTGTGAAACAATTAGGTAATACCTACCTTTATTCAAAACATACAAATCCGCTTGCCTATATGGACTCCATTGTGTTGTTCATACATATACACGTGCATCACTTTTTATTTTCTGAGTATATCTTACTAATTTACAGACATTTAATTTGAACAAAATTTAATTTTAAATTGCCCCAAGTAATATTTAACCCACACTCTTGGTACTAGTGCATATGTTTCTCCCCTTTTCACGTAATACATCCTTTTGTGATTAGATCAAATTACTTTCACACTTTTGCATTAAAACAGACTAACTTCTACCCCTATTCTAAACCATTTTCTACTGAGCCACTTGCTTCTTTTCTCAAAATTATTCATCATTACAAGGTGCTCTTTGAATTTCCTTTTAAGACAGCAATTTACACAATTACATTTTCCTACAATATTCAGACACGTGCTTCTCTTTTTGAAACTTAACAAGTTGTCCATACATATAAACTAGTACTTACGCAGATTTACACACATACTTACACACATTAACTTCAATATACTTTATTAATCTTTACATAATTATATGACATAGGCAACCATCAACACTTTATTGAATTCTATTAGAACTCCCCTTTTTTTAGGTCAATTCTACACAACCCTCATTTGCTCATACTCTCAACAGTAGATTATCAAAACACAAACTATTATGATTGTTATTTATTCTAAAATCTTCACTTAATAATTCAGTTGATTTAATGACGTCATTGCTTGAATGGAAATTGTTACGTTACTGTTTAGTTATTTACAAGACAATACTCTTTTTGAACAACAGGATTTTATTATAAACTTAACCTTGACTTAAATGAATAAAGATACATAGAATATGGGTAAATTGTCAAGGATATAGCCCAAAAAAGAATCAGAAGAAGGATATACATATAATCCAATATCATTTAAAACAATAATATAACTTTATTTTTAAGCATTATAAACCAGCGCCTTGGCGCAAAAATGCTGGTGATGAGTTTAAAATTATGTAAACATAGAACGAGGCGTGCGTCAAGGCTGCATTCTTTCCCCTCTTCTATTTAATGTCTATGCCGAAAATATCATCAGAGCTTCTCTTGAAGATCGCCCTGAAGATGTCAGAGTCAATGGAATCATCATTAACAATGTAAGATATGCCGATGACACCGTAGTATTAGCAGAAACAGAAGATCAACTAAAAATATTGATGAAAATACTATCAGAAGAAAGTCACAGACTAGGTTTGGATATTAATCTTTCCAAAACCAAAATCATGGTATTCCACAAGAACCCCCATGAACAAATTACACCCAATATACAAATCAATGGTATCACCCTTCAGAGCTCCCAAAGCTTCATATACCTGGGCAGAGAGCTAAACAGTCAGCTAGGCCACTCAAAAGAAATTAGAAGACGTATTGAAATAGCAACATCTGGCTTCATGAACATGCGTAAAATGCTCTGTAACCCCAAGCTATCAATCACAATAAGGTTAAGAACACTAAAGTGTTATGTGTGGTCTCTACTACTATATGGCTGTGAGACTCAATAGAGAAGGCACTTAGGAGGAGGAGGAGGAGTTTACCTATTTGAAGTGATCAATTTTCGGCTCTCCAAAGGATGCCGGTGACAAGTTTGCTATATCTAGAGGGACTCATATTGTTATGGAGCCTATAAAGTGATATATTTCGTACACGTCCATTGGTTCCACTTGCTTACTATATCGTTTGGAAGCTATCTTCTTGGCATTTTAATATTAATTATTATCTTTAATAAGAATTATTCACAATTCAGTTGAAAAAACGTTTGCTTTGACGTTTCGATTTCCACTTCTGAAATCTTCTTCTGAAAATTATTTTGTTTTGTTATTTGGTAATATATTGGTAATAATTTAATTTTATCTGCCTTATTCGAATTGACACTTCAGACATATACATATTATACAAGTAGATGACTATAAAAAAATGGTTTTTTTTATTACTTTCACCAATTTTTTTGGACTAATTCATTTAACAGAAGTAGTCGTTATTGTCATCTATTTATCTATTATTCCTCGTATAGTTTTAATTATTGTATGGCATATTTACTCCACTGTAACTACTCTACTGTAATTTTTTAGTATATATCGCTCCTGTATGTAGGGTTATTTAAGTTATGTCTTATCGATCAGTAGAAATTAAGACACTTGAGCGCACTTTGACCTTTGACCTCTGCGGCTTGAACTGTACCATCGCCTTTGATGGTGTTCAGGTCTTCACTGATGCTGTTCAGCGCATCTTTTTTTATATGTTGTGAACTCCATCAAAAGTGCTCTGAAAAGCATCAGAGACGCTCAGAATATAATCAGAAACGATCATACGGTTCAAGCCGTGGAGATCAGAGGTCAAAGTGCGATGAAGTGTCTTGCCTTTAAACGTTTTTATAGATTTGATTCTAAGTAACTCCTTGAATGGGCATATGGTTTCTGATCATACTAGAAAGTATCTATCACTTATCTTGGAAGTTTTGTCACTTGCAAGTAATTAATACTTCCTGCTGTCACCAGTTGGTTGTTACTACTCGTTGGACCAAGTCCTTGTGGGAATCGGGAATTTGTAGGTTCCCTTAAAAATAGAATTCTTTATCATTCACAAAGCGATCTAATAATTACAATGTTTATTAGTTTAATTATGTAATTTAAGTGTCATCCTCGTCATGTGGCTAATTTGAATTATTACTTTTTAGACGTAAGTATTAACCACATGTTTAACTATTACCCATTTCTTCTTAGCTGTAAGTGATAATACTTATTGCTAGGTTGTTCTCTGATAATGATCTAATAAGATTGAAAAAGTTTTAAAAATATTTATTATTTTAATTTAAATATAATGAACAAAAATGCGCAGAAAATTGTATTTATAAAATAGCTTGTGAATGTGAACATTTTGATTTAGGCGCACATTGACTTATTAGCTAAATCTAAGCTATTATTTTCTTTATTGCAACCTTTTTAATATCTTCGTTAAACTGTGGTTTCAAGTTTTGCTTTTCATTTTTGGTCATCTAGTGCCTGCTATTCAGCTGTTTTTATATTATTGCTAGTTTTATCCATGCAATCTCGATATCGTCTTTCTCCAAAATTTTGTTTTCACCAATTTTTGTCTTCCGTCTTTGTTGATCTATATATTTCATGGTATTGTCGCTGATGGACTTAATATTGATATTTTCCACGACGTTTTTAAGATATTGTGTAGAAAAACAAAAAGAAAAATAATAAGGAAGATCTAAATTGACTAACCATATCAAAAAAATAATACTCACGATGTTACAGAATCCAGGGCCAAAACACCGATTATACTACTGATTATACTACCGAGATGTATTATACTACTCCAAAACGTCCCGCAGTACTTGAAATGTCACAGAATTAAAAGCTTTCTTAAAATCTATAAAAGTCAGAAAAGTGTTGCCTGGAACTTTTTTTATTTTGCGCTAGGATCACACGTAGAGCTGTGCTATGCATCATAATTATGGATGTGACTATCCAGGACGAAGCCTGTCCTGGTCCTTGCCTAATCTAATTTCATCAGACCCTTGAACCCCGTTTAGTCTAATCTATCTATCTATCTAATTTGCCTTCTTCGGTCCATCTTTGGACATAGGTCTCCCCAATCCTTTTCCATTCTTCTCTGTCTGTCGCTACAGTCATCCACCTAGAGCCCACGTGCTTCTTGATATCATCTGTTCATCTCAATTGGGGCCTTCCTCTGCCTCGTTTATATTCCCATGGACTCCAACTTATAAGAATTTTGTTCCATCGGTCTTCTTTTTGTCTTATATTGTATCCGGAAAAGCTCCATTTTAATTTTGCAACTTCTTATCTAACATCCCTTACTTTTGTTTTCTCTCTTATCCACTCGTTTCTCTTATGTGCAACATTTGTCTTTCCATTGCTCTTTGGGTTTTTATGATTTTGTCCATGTTTGCTTTTGTAAATGTTTGCTTTTGGGAACCATAAGTATGAATAGTTTAGTTAGTCTAATAACCCCTCAAAAATTTTGCTAGAGGTAGAGACTAAGTGTCCTCAGTTAATCTTTTCTTTGGAAGTTTGACAATATTAGCTTGCTTTCAATCTTTGGGTGATTTTTCTTCCTGGTATATCTGTTGAATTGGAGGGCCAAGTAAGTGCATCGTAGTAGCTATATCTACCTTCATCTGCCTTAACATGCCAATAATAATATCTGCACCACGGCCCTTTCAATTCTTTTTTCCTGTACCATGCATTCTATGGATGTGATGGTGTTTCAATTATAAGACGCTCGGCTAAATTTGATATTGAAAAAACTCTAGTGCTTTGGCTGCGATCTATGGCCGCCACTGGGGAGCTTAGCAGCCGAAGAACAAATCTAACCATACAATGTGGCAGTTGCCTGTTTGGTAATTTACTGACTGACATAGGATAGTCTAGATGATGCATATGGGTATATGTATTTTGCGTTTAGATGTATTTGTGTTCGCATCTGTTTACGTGTATCATTTGTATAATTATGAAATCTAAAGTAAATGACATAGCTGCCTGTTTTCTCTTCTGAGTTGCTCCGCTGGTGATATTTGGTGATTTTTTATTAACACCTGTCGTATAATTCTTTATACTCATAAAAAGTTTCTTATTAGTCATTGGGACATGTCGTTTTGGACATGAGAACTTCGCCGCCCAGCCCAGTCTTACGTTGTGTACTAATGAGCTCAGAAGTGTAAACATATGTTATATAACATAACCTAGTTCTATTAAAAAAAAGAAGTTCTTTCTTCTCCACTATTTGTATTTACAGTCAGAAAATTAATTATCTTCAGACGACTTTTGAGGTTGTTTAGATTTTTTTGTTGCTTTTACTCCTCTGCAGTATAAAATCCATAAAATCTTAAATAGTCACAATAAATTCTTTATTAAGTATTAAATTTTATGTCTGTTGACACAAAATATTTTTATGTAATCTGTATCTGTGTCTGTAATCGATCCTTTTAAAACATTTATTTCAATATGATTCAATTAAAACTTCATAAACTCTACTACTTGCATTATTAAATAAGCTTTTAAATTATTCTGTAAAGCTTGAATAAACTGAACAAACACTGTAACAGTCATAAGTGATGAATACATAAATTTTATATAATTTAAAACCGAGAAGGGTAGCAACTATCCCTTGCATGTATCATATTTCCATTAGAGGGCAGTTATTTCTTCATAATTCTTAATGAATTCATACTGACGACCCCGATTGTATTCGTACCGGGTGATTATGGTGCTTAAGTCCTAATTGCGTTGTAATAATTTGTTTCAATTTGAAGTATTTTGCTTAAATGCTCTTAGGATTGGTTTAATTATTTCATTAGCTAATAGTTTTTTTATTGTTTTTAACATTTATCATCAAAACCTAAATAAGTAAATAGAAACAGTTTACACAAAAATGACAAAAAATTAGGATAAATGAAAAAATAAAAGATTAATAGAAAAATTATGTGATATTGGACTATGTCAGTTCTATTTTTATTCGCTAACTACATCTTTGACAGTACACCTTCGACACCACACTTCGAAAGATGTCAAAGGTAGTTTTGACATCTTCTTCTTTTTCTTTTTTTTTTTTGTCTAGACATGACTGTCTGTTTTTCAATATACCTCCAGTAAGTTGTAGTTCCATCGTTTTCGTGGTCTTCCTACTGATCGTTTTCCTGTTGAGAAACTGTTTGTTGTCATTCGGCTTATATGATCGTTCCATTCTACTTTTTTATTTATTACCCAGTTCTTGATGTTCTCTACTTTGCATCTACGTCGTCTATCTGTACTTCTAGCCCTGCCCCATAATGTCTTGCCATCAATTTTTCTGTTTTCTCTGCTGTTTCTGGCATAATTTTTGTCCTCTCTGTATTAGGTTGTGTTTCTGCCGCGTATGTCATTATTGTTCTGATAAGTGTTTTGTAAATCCTGCCTTTCATTTCTTTTCCGATATTTTTATTTCTCCATATTGCTTCATTCAGGCAGCCTGCGACTCTGTTGGCTCTATTCACTTGATCTTCCACTTTTCTTATTTTTTTATCTATAATCAGGTTGAACAATAGAGGACTCAGGGAATCTTCCTCTCTTATCTCATTGACAGCTTCAATAGGGTTGGTTAGTTCTTCTTCTACTTTTACTTTTACTGTGCTCTTTTGGATCGTTTTGATTATTCCTTGAGATATCTACCTTGCGTACAATAAGTGGATAACGTCCTTTAATTTGACATAATTATAGACCTATATCGTTGCCCAGGCAAGTATACAAACTATTTATGAGAATTATTAATAACCGGTTAACCTACTAAATGGATAATTACCAACCTGGCTTCCGCAAAGGATATAGTACGTCAGACCATCTGCTGACAATAAGAACATTGATAGAGAAGGCAAATGAATACCAACTACCCACATTTCTTTCCTTCGTCGACTATGAAAAGGTGTTTGATAGTATGATAGTATCGAGATGTGGGCCATAGAACAAGCTATTAATAATTGTAGAATAGATTCGAGATATAGGCAACTAATATATATATATATATATATATATATATATATATATATATATATATATATATATATGAAAATGCAACTATGATAGTACAACTAGAGTGAGTGAGACAAGGAGACGTAATATCGCCAAAGCTTTTCAACCTAGCCCTAGAACACGTCTTCAAAACTACAAATTGGTCAACATATGGTATTAACGTTAATGGCAACAAGTTAAACCACCTTAGATTCGCTGACGACATAGTGATTATAGCGAGCACATTCGAGGAACTGCAAATTATGTTGGGGGAACTAGCAGCTAGCTCCCAATACGTAGGCCTAAAAATAAATATGAAAAAATCAAAAATAATGACAAACACAGATGACCCCAGACATATAACTATAAACGACAGTTAGATAGAACAAATCCAGGAATATATCTACCTATGCCAAATCCTGAGACTTGACAAAGAGAACCAAAATGCGGAAATTACTAGAAAAGCAAGACTAGCATGGGCAGGATTTGGAAAACTTAGTTGGATACTTAAGAACCGCAAAATACCCCAATACTTGAGGAGCAAAGTGTTCAACCAATGCATCCTTCCTATCACGACATATGGATGTCAAACCTGGACCCTAACCAAGGCAAACATAAATTAACTAGCCACAACAGAAAGAACAATGGAAAGAGCAATGTTAGGTATACGACTGTCAGATAAAAAGAGGAACAACTGGGTAAGATCCAAAACAAAAGTCGAGGATATAACAACAAAAATTGAGAAATGAGATTGAAATGAGAATGAAAAACGACCAGAGGAAGACCACAGATGAGATAAGATGAGATGAGATTAAAAGAATAGACGGAACAAATTGGAAATATGTTGCTCAGGATAGAGACAGATGGAAGGAGTTGGGAGAGGCCTATGTCCAAACATGGACGACAGAAGGCTAAGAAGAAGAAGATTTATTATCACTTTAGTTGTTCATTTAAGTGTTGTGTTTAGTGTTTAATAAATTAATTTGTCTGCAATTTTCCGTGTCCGATCTGTTTCTCTTTTCAAATAGAGGTATTAGGATGCTTGACCTCTATTCTGAGAAATTCTGTTTTGTTCTATTAGTTTTGGATTAGTTTTAATAGTTGTTTGGTCAAATATGGTCCTTCGTACTTTAAGAATTCGTTCGGTATTCTGTCCTTTCCTGATGATTTTCTATTCTTTAATTTCATTAATGCTTCCTTTATCTTTACCCAATCCTCCTTTATACTTATTTCTTCGTTTGTTGTCACCTCCTTCTGTTGGTGGTTCGTTATCGTCACCTTAAGTAAATAGGGATCGAAAGTAGTCTACCCATGTTTCCTTCTGACAGGTAGTTTTGACATGTGAGAAACTATTATATATTTTGTATTTCTCTCTAGTACAAATATACATCAGCTTAATCTATTTTCCAACATTTAATCGCTCTTTAGTAATCTACACTGCCGAAGGTATAATGTCTCAGATTTCAGTAGTTTCTGTAGTGTTCTGCCGCTTTTTATAGATTAGTGAGGGATATTTGTTAATACATTGTGTCAGCATACTGCAGGTCTCATTAAGGGCCAATTCTACTTTAATTTAAACAGTAACATTCCAGACAGGGCACACGTATTTAGCAGTTGAGTAACATAATGCTTTTGTTTTTAGAACAAAAGGATATTTACTCGATTTGATACTTGTTGGATTCCTATGTTCCTATGTGTTACTTTCTGTTTCGTTTTATTTCAGTGCCGTTTTTATATTAGACAGACAGTCAAAATCACTCCACGGTATTTTTGTTGTTTATACATATTTAGCTCTCGGAGGAACCTGTAACCTATAGAGAGCGCGTCCCCAGATGGCGGATAGGGGAATGCCCGACCCAGTTTACCGGTTTTTTAGGAGGGAAATAAAATACCTCCCGTGGACCAACAGGTAATTCACCGAATAATTGCCGGTATAAGCAATCCCCCACTTATGACCAACGGCTGCGGGCGGATGGGTTAATAAGTGGAAGGACACTCTTTTGTCCAAGGGTTGGGAAACTGGTCCTAACGGCGGATGACTCGAAAAATATGTCAACGGCGTAAGGATGCAGAAGGCAACGGGGAACCACTGCCTTAAATACTCTTAGAGTACCCCTAGTAAAGTCATGAATGGCAAATGACAAGTAGAGTAAACAAACTTACTGATTCTGGAGCACGGAATCCAAGATCCGGCAGGGGGAGGAATAACTGTAGATCAGAGGGCCTCCCAGGTCGTAAACCAGAGAAATCCCTGTGGACTTAAGACATTGAAAATAGCAACCTGGCATGTCAGAAGTTTATATGCAAGTGGTAAATTAGCGAACGTACTACTTGAAATGGAAAACCTCCAAATTGATGTTTTAGGTATAAGTGACGTACAGTGGCCAGGTTCAGGCAAAAAAATTACAAATAATGGAACCATGTATTATTCAGGTAACAACGAGGTCAATCATCGCTATGGTGTTGCTATCTTAGTTGCAAAAAAGGTCAATTACTCTGTGGTAAGTTTTACTCCTTATTCTGATAGTATCTTATCAATACAACTACAGTCTAAAAAAGGTATAGTAAATTTTATTCAAGTTTATGCTCCTACGGCAGATAAAGATGACGACGATATCGAACTGTTTTATCATGATTTGGAACAAGTCTTAAAATCAATGAAGAAACATCACACTACAATAGTAATGGGCGACTTCAATGCCAAAGTTGGCCAAGGAAGAGTGGATGGATATGTGGGGGAATATAGGCTAGGAAATAGAAATGAACGTGGTGACCGTTTGATACAATTTTACCAGACGGAAGAATTTGTAATAGCTAATACACTTTTTAAGCTACCAAAAAGAAGATTGTATACATGGAAATCTCCCGTTGATACAACGAATAGAATAATCCGAAATCAAATTGACTTTGTCCTTATTAGACAAAGATTTCGTAATTCGATATTGTCTGCTAAAACTTACCCTGGAGCAGACATCGGTTCAGACCATAATCCCATAGTAGTCACATTACGAACCAAATTAAAACTGGTTAAACAAACCCACACAAAGTAGAATTGATATTAAGAGATTAAGGGAACCACAAACAAAGGAACAAACTGTAAAAACTCTTACTGAAAATCTACGTAATGCCCAAGAACTGAATAAAAGTAGCTATAACATTGATCAAAAATGGGAAAATATAAAAGTAGCAATAATTAAAACAGCAAATGAAAACTTAAAACCAAAGAATAGAAAACATAAAGATTGGATGACTGAAGAAATACTACTATTAATGAATGAAAGAAAATCATTCAAAACAAAAAATCCAATTAAATATACCTAATGAAACTGATCGATTAATAAAAAAGAGAATAAAAGAAGCTAAGGAGAGAAGGTTACATGAGCAGTGCCAAGAACTAGAAGAAATTGATCAAAAATATGACTTTTTTTAACATGCATAAAAGAGAATTAACAGGAATGAGAAAAACATTTCAAACTAGGCAACTAAGAGATGAAAGGGGTGCACTTATAACAAATATAAACCAAAAAATGCAGAGATGGACACAATATATAGCACAACTTTTTGAAGACAAAGAGAGAACAGAAGCACCAAAAGAATTTAAGGATGATACTGGGCCTGACATTATACGAGAAGAAATTGAATATGCAATGAAACAAGCTAAAGTGGTAAACCTCCCGGGCCTGATGAAGTTCCTATCGAATTACTTAAAATTGTTAATACTGAATCTATTGATCTTCTTTTGGATCTATTCAATACCATATATAGAACAGGTATAATACCTAAAGAATGGCTCCAATCAACATTCATACTGCTTCCCAAAAAAGCCTATGCAAAGGAGTGCAATGAACATTGCACCATAGCCTTAATGAGTCATGTCTTGAAATTCTTTTTAAAAGTAATTCACAATAGAATACATAAGAAATTAAATGAAGGCATAAGTACTACATTGTGGGATTTTCTTTCCCAATCCTTTCCTAAATGGGATTTAGAAAAGGACTGGGAACACAAGATGCACTGTTTGCATTAAGTGTTCTTTCGCAGAGATGCTTAAATATTATTCAGCAAGTATATGCCTGTTTTAATTGATTTTGAGAAGGCATTTGACAGAGTGCAGCATAATCGACTTAAAGAAATTTTATTAAATAAAAACATAGACAGTAGAGACATTAGAATCATCTGTAACCTCTATTGGAATCAAACAGCAAAAGTGAAAGTTGAAAACAAACTGACCAAGGATATCCAGATTCGCCGTGGGGTCCGCCAAGGGTGTATTTTATTACCCTTGTTATTCAATTTATACAGTGAAGCCATCTCAGAATTAGCGCTTGCCGAGATCAGTGAGGGCCTTATAATAAACGGTGAGCCACTTAATAACATAATATATGCTGACGACACAGTCCTTCTGGCAGGAATACTAGAAGAACTGCAACACCTTGCTGAACAACTAAATATATATTGCAACGATTATGGACTAAAAATCAATTTGAAGAAAACCAATTTCATGGTATTTACAAAAGCACAAAAGATCAAAGTTAAGCTAGTACTAGATAATACAGAAATTGAACAAATATCTTCGTACAAATACCTTGAAGCATGGATCACAGAAGATACTGATCAGACAAAAGAAATAAGATTCCGCATTGAAATTGCGCGGTCAACTTTTAATAGAATGAGATAACTTTTTTGTAATCGCGATATCAATATATCGCTCTGGATAAGAATGCTTCGATGTTATATTTTCTCTACCCTTTTGTATGGAGTTGAAGCTTGGACAGTTAAAAAATCCAACATTAAGAAGCACTCGAAATGTGGTGTTACCGACGTATTTTGAAAATATCATGGATGGATCGCAAAACAAACGAACAAGTTCTCGAACAACTAGGAAAACAATGCGATGTTTTAAATTCCATAAAAATCAGGAAATTGGAATACTTGGGGCACATAATAAGAAGTGAAAAGTACGAACTACTAAGGAATTTAATGCAGGGTAAAATCAAAGGTAGAAGAAGTGTAGGAAGACGTAAAATCTCGTGGCTACGAAATCTCCGTGAATGGTTTGGATGCGGTTCAATTGAACTATTCAGGCGAGTAACCAATAAAATTATAATTGCCAGAATGATTTCCAATCTCCGATAGGAGTGGAACTTGAAGAAGAAGAAGAATACATATTTAGGTCGGTTTTTCCTTAGTTATTCCCATTTCATGTAATTTGAAGTTTTGTCTCAGCATAACAAAAAACGTATTTTCTATAGCAATAAAATAAACTAACAAGATGATATTCGCTAGAAGTTTTCCTTTAAATCACTTTCCAATATATTCTGTTAGGTCAGAATTTGCATAATTAAACAAAGTGACAGAGTAGGATCTATAATAACTGAACTGTCTCGAGTTCTTTCCTGGTTTAAGCAAGTTATATATATTTAGATTTTCTTCCGAAATTTTGTTTTCTGGTTTTTAAAATGGTAGAAATTGTGATAAAAAATTAAAACAGTAAAGAAATATAAATTTAACTCGTATTACGGTGTATCTGGTAGGATAGATTGTTCTTAGATCTATGTAGAAATCATTTTTTATTAGCGTTCCAAGACACTTGTATTTTAGAGCACGTTCGATATTTTGGTTATTATTAATGAGTTGGACATTATTTTTTTTATTCCCTTAGTTCTTCTTCTTAAGGTTCCATCTTCTAACGAAGGTTGGATATCAACATGGCAATTCTTATTTTACTTACATTCCCTTGGTAAATATGCGAAACTTTGTTATGTTCAGGTTCATGTTTAAGCCATAGTTTAGACAAGCCGTATACAGTTTTTTGGCAATTTTCTAATGACTATTATTATTCTCCACTAATAACATAGTATCATCTACATATCTCATGTTGTTATTAGGAATTACGTTTACTGCAATTCCCGCAGTCTCATTTTCTAAAGTCTCCTGCATGATCACTTCAGAGTACCAGTATAAAAGTAATGAAGAACGAATCCACATTTATTAAAACAGTAAACAAATCTTAATTTAACTCTATAATTAAATAATTTCAAATTGCTTGAATTTACCATTTTATGATTTTTTTTTCTAGTAGGAGTCGTTATCACAATTAAAAAATAATAAACAATCAGCGGCATAAAACCAATTTTGAAGTGGATGGTTTAGTCTATAAGAAATAGTTGTAATAAAATCCCTAGTCACTATACTAAGAATATTATTACAGAATATACTAATCGTATACATAAACACCATTATATTTATCTCCAAAACGCTACCACAAAAAATGCCGTACACAGATTTATCTAAAAAGTGCATAACTTTTGCTTTTGTTCGTGGTGCAATAAAGATTTAAGTAACAATGCAAGAATAACATTCTTATCCTTCCCTACAGTTTCCACAACATAGAGCACATATTTTTGTTAATCCTCAAATAGAGACATAAGGTCTAGATTGGACCAATCTGTAAATTACTTAATTTATCAAATAGGAGTATAGACGCCAAACGCGTACACTGAGAAAAGTTTTCAGGTATGGTTTTAATAACAAAGTTACTAAAAACGTAGTAAACCTGAAGTGTAATTATGTAAATGTCGAATAAGATAAATAAACATACATTTTTTTATTATTATTATGGAAGAGTCATGGAAGAGTATTAATATTAAGGAACAAATACTAAATGAAATAATAAAAAAAGTCCGAAAGTTTAACGATTACATAACAAGATTCCAAGGATTAATAGAAAAAATGATAAACGGACGAATTTGGTCTACCACTAAATAAAAAAAGTAAATTTATGAAAATTACCAAGAAACATATCAACAGTATGAACCTGTGTATAAATACCGAAAGAATAAAACCAATACAAAACAGCAAGTATTTGAAAAAGATGATAAGATATTAAAAAATTATTATATACATCATCATCGTCTGTTGACGCTGAGCCTTTCGTGAGTTCTGGCCTGTCTTACAACATTCTTCCATCCTTCCAATGGTCTCGAGATTGGTATGGTGTTGATACAAGCATGCTATTTAGGGTGGCAGTGAATAAAATTAAGATAGCTATGATGGTAACCAACGTTCTGAAAGGACATGGTACATGAAGAAGAATATACTTCCTTGTGTTCTCCATCCTCTTGCTCCAATCTCTCTTAAATCGTCCCGCACATCGTCTAGATATCTGAGTTTAGGTCGCTACCCTCCTCTTTTTCTGACCGGCCTAATTAGCATGATTAGACTTATTACCAAAATGCCTATATAATTCGAAATTTTCTCGCCTTCTCCACAGACCCTTTTCGTTAACTCCGCCATGCATGGTCCCCAATACTTTTCTTTCAAAGATTCGTAGCAAATATGGTAAGGATATAAGACCGATCTCAAACTTATATCTCCAACAAAAAGCAATAGTACGATTAGAAAATGAACTATCCGAGATCTTTACAGTCGAAAAAGGAGTTAGACAGGTTGCATATTGTCATCGGAATTATTTAACATATACTCTGAAAACATCTTTAGAGAGGCCTTTGACGAATCAGAAGATGGGATTGCTGTAAATGGCCAACTTATAAACATTAGATATGCAGACGATACTGTGTTGCTGGCAGATAGTGCGCAGGGGCTCCAAAGGATGATGGATAACGTTGTAGAAGCATGTAACAAATACGGCCTAAAACTAAATAATGATCATTAGTAAGAACACCTGCATAAACGCTCAAACTACAATTAACGATACACCGTTAGAAAGGGTGGAAAAAATATGCTACTTGGGCTGCAATATTAAATATTCTTGAGATCACAGCTACGAAATAAAAACTCGTATTGATGTATTGATGAACTTTTATGTATCTTACGATGTTTCCTTTCCCGAAGAGAGTCTCTATTTCATTGTTGTATCTGCTCCTTCATTCATTTGTCACGCTGTCCCTGCAAGGACCGTATATAATTCGCAGGATTTTGCGTTCCCATACTAATAGCTTATTGATTTCTTTCTTTCTCAATGTCCATGTTTCACTTCCATATGTCACTGCTGGTCGTATTATGGTTTTGTACATTTGGATTTTGGCACGCCTTGAGAGAAGCTTTGACCTCATTAGATGTTGAATGGCAAAGAATGATTTATTCCCCTCCAGTATTCGTATTTCAACCTCCCGTTCTCCTGTATTTTTACTGGTAATTGTTGCTCCTAGGTATTTGAATTCTTTGACCACCTCAAAATTATGAACGTTTATGGTAATGTTTTGTCTTATTCGCTGTCGTTCCTTTTTTGATACGACCATGTATTTAGTTTTTTCTTCGTTTATTTTCAGGCCTACGCTTAGTGTTGCTTCTTCAAAGTTCGATACTATATCCTTAACTTTCAGTGTTGTCTGTGCTACTGCATCTACATCATCTGCAAATGCGAGAATAATCTTTGCTCCTCTGGCAGTTATGTCTGGTTTGACTCTGGTATAGATTTTTCGCATTGCGTATTCCAATGCTAGGTTAAATAGTAATGGGGACAGCGGGTCTCCCTGTCTGAGCCCGGTGCTTATGCCGAAAGCCTTTGAAGTTTTGCCTCCTATTCTAATTTGTGCAAAGGAATTGTTGACACACATTCGCGCAATCATGGTCAGCTTCTTTGGTACGCCTAACGCCATCATTGCACTCCACAGTTTTAAGCGATCTATGGAATCATGTGCTTGTTTGAAATCTATGAAGATCTGATGTACTTCTTTATTATATTCCCAATACTTTTCTAGCATTTGTCTGATAGTAAATATTTGGTCGATTGTTGATCTTCCAGGCCTAAAGCCGCATTGGTAATCGCCAATAATTTCCTCTGTATATGGCAGTAATCGTTTTAGTACAACTGAAGCTAATATCTTATATGTAGTACCGATTAGTGAGATTCCCCTGTAGTTGCCACATGTATACTTTCTGCTTTTTTTATGTATTGGCACGATAATACAGCCACTCCATTCTTTTGGCATTATTTCTTGTTCCCAGGCTTCTTTCATTAATTGGTGTATTTTAGTTCTAAGTTCATGCCCTCCTTTTTTAATCAGTTCTGCATCAATATTGTCTAGTCCCGGGGATTTGTCATTTTTTAGGGTTTCTATCGCCGTGATAATTTGTTCCAGGCTTGGCGGGGGTACTTCTATCTCGGCTGTTTGGTACTCTACTCTACTATATTAGTAACCGCTTTTTGTTAATAGACATATTAGCGTCACAGAGTTAGTTGCCGTACTACTCCGAAATGGCTGGACCGATTTTTATGAAATTTTACATATATAAATTCGGTAGGTCTGAGAATATGTTGTAATCTATTTTTCATGCCCTTGAGTTGTAAGGATTGTTCACCCAAACATTTTTTTTATTTTTTGGACGTTTTATATTTTTATTTTTTTATGAAATTAGATGAAATTTATAAAAATTTTATGAAATTTAATGCCACAAAAGTGACTTTAAATCTAATTTAAAATTCTTTTTTAATATCTGACATTAAAAAATACATATAAAAAACAAAATTGAGAGCTAGATATAATTGATTTGTTATCCAAAATAATGTGTTTTAGGATCTTTGATTAAGATTTCAAAATTTTTACTTATTATTGGTACTATGTTAATAGGACAAGTGACAGATGTCATAGAAAAAATTGCACAAGCTAAATGGAGATGGGCTGGACATATAGCACGTTTAAATGATAATAGGTGGACCAATATACTCATAGAATGGAGACCTAGAGAAGACAAAAGACACCGAGGCAGACCACCAAAAAGATGGATGGACGACTTGACAAAAACAGTCGGAAATTGGATACAGAAGGCGCAAGATAGAGAACAGTGGAAGAACATGGAAGAGACCTATATCCAACAGTGGATGCAAGAGGTTAAGGAATGATGATAATGGTAATAGGTCTGTAATTTTATTGTTTGAAGCATTTTTATTTCTTTTTTTATGAATGGGAATTACTTTTGATATTTTGAATATGTCAGGCCAGTAACCCTTATTAATAAATTTGCTAAATATTATTGTGAGTGGTTCAATAATTAGATCTAGAGATGACTTAATAACTTTACTGTTAAAACCATAGTAGTCAACACAGAAACTTTTTAATTTGTATATGCATTCTTTTACATCTGATGCTACTATTTTGACCATAAAGAACGAACTTGACCTTCTAGTTAGCCTACTAAGATAGCAGTTTGTGTCATGCTCAGAGTTTCCTATTGATTTCGATATAATATCTGCTACATTCGTAAAGTATTGGTTAATCTCTTCTGGTGTAGCTTAGATTGGACGTAGTGTTTTCCTTATAGGTTTATTTTTTAACAATACTCCATATTGTCTTACTTTTGTAAGTGAATTTGTTTATTATGTTAGTATAAGCAGTACGTTTTTTAGCTTTTATTTCTTGCTGGTATTTCTTTCGCATTTGACAATATTTAATCCAACTGTCAGTCGTGTTTTCCTATAAGTTGCTTTACAATCATAGAGTTGTTTTGTTAAATTTCGAAATTTGCGATTAAACCAATGAATAACACGTTTTCTGCTATTCACGTTCTTTAAAGGAAAACCAATGCTGTATTTTTCACACACATATCTCATACACAACTGTCATGTTGGTTGAATTATAGTGGAAATCGTCAAACACAGTTTTAATATTTTTTTGATTAATTAATCTTAATATAAAATAGTGAATTAAACAAATTATATTAGAATTTGCTAGAATTATGGCAGTGGCAGATTTACGAAACAAATGCCCAAAAAAGTAGATGAATATGATAGAGCGATGAAAAATAAAGATGCGTCTTGAAGACCTGTTGATATTTTTTATACATGATCTTTACAAATTATTTTTGTTATAAA
The DNA here is from genome assembly GCA_918026665.1 of Diabrotica balteata. Classification (NCBI taxonomy): domain Eukaryota; kingdom Metazoa; phylum Arthropoda; class Insecta; order Coleoptera; family Chrysomelidae; genus Diabrotica; species Diabrotica balteata. Next base: position 32,415,527 of record OU898277.1, read on the forward strand.
TGTGACTGCAAATCATTTGAGTTATAGCTTTATCACATAAACAATAAAGAAGATACTTTTCTCAGTATATAACCAGCATTCCAAATATTCACAATCTGCATTACCACTACCAATACAACCAATACCCCGATAAATATTGAAAAAGCCGAAAATGGTCGGGGGTGGGTGAGTTTCGCAGGGCAGCTGGGTTGAATAAAAGAACTCGGTGACGAACCTCAGGGGGTCGAAACCCCTCCCGCTCATACACTTCGGGGTACAGTTGACAATGTTCGACATCAATCCGGCGAACGTGCCTGGACCGAAGGCCAGATTTATTTTAGTAGTTGCAATTTTATGTCAATCTGTGTGCTAGTGTAGTGAAAAGTTACCATGAGTGCTTCGACGGACTTTTCCTGCGATTACTGGAATCCCAACCACTACTATAGGTAATTAGTATTCGTTTATTAACCTATCATAACACTATTATAATAGTTTAGATTTATATATTAATTACATTGCTCTTAAATACAGAACTTAGTATTAAGTTTTGTTTTTAGTAAAAACAATAAATTCAATTGCTACGATTTCACTAAAGATTTTTGTATATACATACATATTTTGTATTTGAATTAACGTGAATAACACAAAAATTAAATATTAATATAACTATCGCATATTTATGGTAATGATAGATTTATTGGTCTATTAAAAAGAGTAAATTTGACAAAATGTCATTTTAGTTTCAGCCTTTATATAAAAAATTAATATGAATGAAAAATTTCTTCTAGTTTCTTACGAAACTGGACTTTTTACGTAAGTAAGTTTCCTTCCTTTGTGTGCGCTTTGATTTTCTTCCTGTTCATATTTTAAGGTAACATTAATTACAAAAATTAATTTCATACATGAAACGTTCTAGAATAGAACCTTTTTCGATTTAGTGCATCAATCTGCACTTTCTAAGACTAATTACATCTTTAACATAACTAAGCGTATTATACAATTTTATTATACACATAAGTCTACATATTTGTGTGGTTTGGTTTGTGTGGTCATCTCGTTTGCTTCTTAGATATTCTCCAGGATTAAACAGTTTCCACGTATGGTGTGGCGAGGTATTCTCGTGTTTTCAGCGTAATTACAAATCGCTATAGATTTTTTTTGTTGATTACGTAGTGGTATCAGTTTTAAGTTATTAGGGGAAATTGTTTTGGCTACTTTAGATAGTTTGTCTTTTAGATGACATAATACAAGAAGGCTCCTTAATAAATTAGATGATTAGAATACCATCCTTAACATAAAAAGATGTAATCCATTAGAAAAATTTTGTCTTCTGTCCATTATAGTCATCTGGACTTAATTCTTTTATTATGTTAGCATATAGATATAGTTTTTCGAGCTCTTTGTTAGTTCTTCTTCTCCTTCTTTTATATAGATATGGCTCTGTCTGTTTTTTAATGTGCCTCCACTAATTTGTCGTTCCATCGGTTTCGTGGTCTTCCTACTGATCGTCTTCCTATTAAGGAATTGTCTCTTGCCATCTGTACTACTCTATTTGTTGTAATTTGACTTATGTGATCATTATATTCTACTCTTCTATATCTTACACAGTTCTACGTCGTATATCTGTACTTCCAGCTCTGTTCCATACTGTTTTACCAACAATTTTTCAAGTGTTTTTATCTTTGCTATTCCTAACATCCTTTTTGTCCTACTTATCTACTATGTCAGGTCGTGTTTCTGCCACGTTTATTATTATTGGTCTAATGACTGTGTTGTAAATTCTGTCTTTTATTTCTTGCCCGATATTTTTATTTCTCTATTTTGTTTTATTCAGGCAACCTCTGTTTGCCCTTTGTTAGTTAAAATTCTATATTGTCCTCCTGAGAATATGAGCTACTTTGGTCATATACTAAGAAACGAGAAATACGAATTGATGCGGCTGGTGATACAAGGGAAGGTGAAAGACAAAAGAGGACCGGGGAGAAGACGCATGTCCTGGTTGAAGAATCTGAGACAATGGAGTGGGAAAACGTCAATAGAACTTTTTAGAACGCCTGCATATAGAGTCAAATGTGCTATGATGAGCGCCAATGTCCTTAGGGATGGGCACGTTACGAAAAATATTTGTCCTCCAGCTCCATTAAGCACAGTCCCAACGATCTTTCTTAGAATTTTTCTTTTCCAAACACAATTTGCTCTTCGTTTGCCTTTGATATTGTCGACATTTTGTATAGTTGTATCTTTGCTATGTATTGTTATTTGTTTCGATTTTATAAGGTTTTGAAGGGCATTAAGAGATCTTTTGCAGGCTTCTATTATATTTTTGATTATTTGTGAACAGTTATTGTCTTTCCAAGTTATTGTTATTCCAAGATACTTAAATTCTCTAACGCACCCAAAGTTAAAGACATCGATGGTGATGTTGATGTTTTGTCCGATTCTCTCTCTGTTTAGGTTATTACGGCTCATACGCATATACCTAGTTTTGTTTTCATCGATTAGGAGCCCCATCTTCTCTGCTTTCTTATTAAACCTGAAAAAAGTCTTTTCCATCCTTAATCTGGTGCTTCCTATCGGATGGGTACTCTCTGTAAATGCCAACAGTAAGTTAGGTCCTTCTTGATAGAATACTGTAGCCGGTTTTTCGATTCTTGCAATCTTGATTATGTCTTTCAGAGCAGCTCCAAATTAAAAAGTTGTGGTGAAAGTGCATCTTTCTGTTTTAGTCCATTATTTATCTCAAATGTCTACCAGTACTGTGGTCCAACCTTACATTTTGTTTTGATGCTTTACAGCAGGATGTTTGCAAGAACTTTGTAGGTGCTATTGAGGAGCGTTATTCCCCAGTTAATACATTGCTGTTTGTTCCCTTTTTTGTGGATTGTTACAATAACCTCTTCTTTACAATTATCTGGTATTATTTATTCTCACCAAATGGGTTAAATTGTATTTAGATTTTTACTGTGGGACAATTATTTAATGTGGCAGAAGATCGAGAAGCCTTTGAAATGGTGATCGACAATGTCGGATAACTGTGAGATGGTACGTGAAGAAGAAGATAGATCTGTACAATGCTTCTGTTCCATGTTTTAAACATTTTGCGACTATACCTTCTTCTTCTTTTTGTAGATCTTTCGATCTGTTTAATTCTGAAGCTGCCTCTGGTTAATTTCTTGGGAAGTAGATTGCCAACTATCGCACCTATTTTAGGTGGTCTTCCGGGGGGTCTTGAACCGGGCGGATTGTTTTCTAGGGCAATTTTTGGGAGTCTATTCTCATCCATTCGTCTTACATGGTTGTACCACATCCTCTTGCGCTGCCTTCCCCATCTTACAATATCTTGAATTTTGCACTGCTCTCTAATGTTTGTATTTCTCACTCTGTCTCTTCTTGTTTTCCCCATTATTGTTCTTAGGGTTTTCATTTCGGCAACCCTTAGCATCTGTTTCGTTTTGTTGGTATCTTCGCGCACTTCTATGCCATATGTCATGATCGGTCGTATGCAAGTCTTATAGATTCTAATTTTACTATCTGTGCGCATATACGGATTTGACCAGACTATCTTCCGCAGACATCCTGACAGTGCAGATGCTTTGTTGATCTTACTCCTCAGGTCCTTTACTGGGTCGTAGGTGCTTGATATATCTATGCCCAGATATCTGAATTGCATCACCTGTTCTATGGGGTTGTCCTCAACCACTAACTTACATCTGAGCGGATCTTTTGCTATTGTCATACATTTAGTTTTGTTGGTAGAGATGTTCATATTTAGTAGTCGGCTTGTTTGAAAGAACTGAAAGAGCTGCCTTTGGAGATCATCTTCTGATTTGGCAATAATTGCTGCATCGTCTGCGTAACACACCATACCAATTCTTTTGTTGCCCATTCTATATCCGAGATTAAAAGATGTTACTTTGTTGATAATTTTGCCCATGAGAAGATTAAACAAGAAGGGGCTTAAACTGTCGCCATGTCTAATTCCTCCCGGTGTTGGAATATTTTCAGTGTTGGAATATTTTCAGTGAATTCGTCTCCTGCTCTAACTTTGGTTACGTTGTTGTTATTTAGGTTATGGAGTATCTTTGTTATACTGGTCGGTATTTCATTTTCTATTAATATATTTAGAATGTCTCCCAGGCGAACTCTGTCAAATGCCTTCGTCAAATCAATGAAGCAAATATACGCTGGCATGCCGAACTCTATAGTTTTTTCTTTTATTTGTATGCGAGTATACCATAATGCTTTATTATTTTTAGGTTTTTATTTGCCTGGGTTAGTTCTTTGTATGTCGGGTATTGATCTTCTATTTCAGCTGTATGCACTTCTATCACATTCATTAATGTCATTAATAAGCCGCCTACTGTCATTTTAAAGGAAGTTTCCTGTTCTTACTTGGTGCCCGACGTTAATCTCTGAAACTTGTTTAAACAATTGTTCTTCTTGGTTGTTCTTTCAGTTTTTTTCTATATATCTGATTATTTGTTTCTGGTACTCTTTTTTTCCTTTTTCGTTATTTTTCCCATCACTGATCTTGCTTGTTTATACCCTTCACTCTTGTCGTACGAGGAATTTTGTAGCATGTCATTATAATCATCTGTCTGTGTTAGCGCTAAATTCCTCCTCTGTCTTATTATCCCACAGAACTTCGGTATTTCGTAATGCTATTGGCGTACATTTTTGGTTTTTTTGGATGCTATTCTTGTTCTTACGTTTGTTTTTAGCAGAAAATGATCAATCAGCCACTCTTAGGCTTCTTGCGTCTAAGCAGTTACTACCTCCCTCCCCCCGTGGTATCTACCAGAACATCATCGATCTGATTTCTTGTAATGCCGTCTTTGGAGACCCACGTTTCTTTGTGTTGTGTTCGAAAATTGTTGATTTTGTTAGTACGTTGTAAGATTCTGCAAAGACTATTAACCTTGTTTTATTATTATTACTAACATCATGGAGACTATGGTTACCTAATGTTGGTCTGTATGCTGCTTCGTTTTCAATCTTTGCATTAAAATTTGTTAAGATAATATGAATGTGATGCTTGAGGAAATTAGTTGTCAGTTTTTCTAGTTTCTCAAAATAGTTGTCTGTTACTTGCCCTTCCTTTTCCTTTGTCTCTCTTTGTATAGGGAATAGTAATAATGCAGTTATACTTTTAGTCTGATATAACAGAGCCTTTCGTTAATGGGTTTGAAGCGCACTTGACTGACGCCACAGAACTTTTTTTGACTATAAAACCAATGCCGAACTGGTGTCCCTGTTTACTTTCGCTGAAAAGTACTATAGATTTTATGCCTTCTTCAGTACGCAAAGATAGGTAATAAAGATATTTACAAAACAACTACAGTCAATCAAAATAAACATGAAGAGACAAATGGAAAAGGATTTAAACTAATTTAATGTATCAGTGAAAGACAATTAATAATAAACAGTAGTAATAAAAGTCAAAAACCCTAAAAAGCTACAAAAGATCTAAGAAAGATCAACAAAGGCCAACAGCGACCATTATCATAAGAAATCCAAGGTAAAATTTAAAATCCAAAAGCAGATAAAAACAATTAAAACTAAGTGTTAAATTTGACAAAATGTAGCTAAAAAATACTGTCTTGAAAGTAGACAGAAGAAAACAAAGATAATATGCAGCGATAGAAGATGCATTAAAATCATTCACAGAAATAGTAGAACGTTCAGGAAGAAGCCAAAGACAAACAGAGTGTTTTAACGATGAATACGAATATTACATAAAACTGAAAAATGAAACTTATAACAAACTTTCAATGATAAAAGACCAGTCAGAATAGAGATAAATTTCGGAAACAAAAGCAAAAAATGAAAGAAATACACAGAAAGCTTTATCTACAACATGTCAATAAACAATTTTAATAACAAAGATCTGTGAAATTGTTACCAATAAGCAAAAAAGTAAAACGTTTATTATCAGCAGAATATGAATTTCTCTAAAGACGAAGACGAATAGCAATGCTGAATTGTTGACGATCTATGGTACTGAAAACATCGTCAGACATATTATAAAAGGTAACCGGATATGCGTAAGTCACGATAGCGAATATGGTAGCCAACATGATATCCAACGATCGATAAGGGTCATGGAATTAGAAGAAGAAAGAAGAACCGGATATGATGGACAAGTCATATGGTACAATCAGAGGAAGAAAAAGTGCTAAAGATAGTGCTTTTTAAGAGACCAGATAGTATAAGATCAGTAGGCCGTCTCAGAAAAAGATGGAATGATGATGTTGAATCTGAATAATCTAGGATTGGGGTACAAGAATGGGAAGTGGAAGCGCAATGTCGTAGAAGATCAAGTAAATGCTGCGAAGACTCACCGCGAATTGTTAAGCCAGGTAAGAAGACGAAGACAATTATCAGGTAAAGGGAGTAACATATATGACAAGCACATGAAATTAACACTTTGAACTTAATTACTATTTATAACTGGGAATAAGCCACAATTAAAGATAAAAATACGTTTATTGACGTTTCAATTTCCAATTCGGAAATCGTTCTCGATTTCCGAATTGGAAATTGAAAAGTCAATAAACGTATTTTTATCTTTAATTGTGGCTTATTCCTAGTTATAAATAGTAATTAATTTACAATGCCACAAGAAAATAGCTTCAGAACAACACTTTGAACGTTTATTAAATAGGAATGTCCTCGACTTACCATGAAAGGTTGGGCTAAAGAGTAATGAAAAATAGAGAAAAACCTTCAATCGATCTCTAGATCTGCAAAGCCTATGGCACTATATGTAGTACAATCCCAATGTTAAACTTAATTCAGTCTAGATTCAGTTTATTCTTCTTGGAGTACCAGTACACTGTCCAGATTTATCATGTTTGACCTGTCTAGTTTTCTGTATCTCTCGTAAATTTTCTGTTGTATGTATAATATCCTTTAATCATTATTAAATACTATGTTGATTTTTTTGTTTATTTCACTTTGTAATCAAGTATCTTTACCTAGAAATATTATTTTTATGGGAGAAACCAAACAACACAAGAATGAAAAAATTGCTAAGCTGTTGTATGAACCCGAGCACAAGGCTAGAAATATTTTTTTCTTTTTCTACCTATCCATACAAGCGTTTTATATTTTCTCATTATTTATTACAGAAACAACTATTTTTACGATGCCCAGAGAATCCCTGGATACGATTCACCAATTACAAATGTACCAGCCAAAGATGAGCCAGTTACCACCAATCCAAATCACCTACCTTACCCATTTTTCGGCGACAATCCGTATCAAATCAAAGACGCCACGTATCAAATAAAAGAAGAGGTGACCTACAGCAACTGTAGGTTCAACATAAATCAGAGTTATTTAGGTCCGGACACCGGAACGGATAATTCTTTGAGCCCACCGCCTGTGAATAAGAACTACATGGGTAATCAGGGTCAGTTTGATAGTTGTAGGCGATACGAATTGAGTCCGGTTGGAGGAAGTGACAGCTGTGATAAGGAGGTAGATCAAGCAAAAGTAATTTATTCTTTTATTTATCTACAAATTTCTTTAATATAAAAAGTTTTATATAATAACATTAATGTTTTAAACGCATATTATAAAAATACTATTTCTACTTTTGATTAAATTGCCACACCTTTATCCGCCTTTTAAAGATCAGTAAATAATATGTTTCTCTCCATATTGTGCTTCAACTGCTTTTCTACTGTTTGTTTCAGACAAAATACATTATCTATACAAAAACGATCAGTACAAAAGCCACTCTGATCTTCAACGTCTCCATAACATCTTCAATTCGACTTTTAATTTTCTTCTTGTACATCCTACCGATTAAGGTGTTTATACTAAGCCCTTGACAATTTTTACAAAGCTTTTGTAAAAATGACGTACAGCTGATTTTGTGTTGTTTTTGTTTTAAATAATCTTAAAAAGGGAAAAGGTAATTCTTTTGCCAATAAAATGTTTCTTATGCAGTTTATGCATATTAAATTTGCGAGTTTCTACATTAAAATACATAAAGAATTCACCAAGACACTAGCAAAAAACCCTAATTTTGCAGTAATTTATAAATGTTGATAACTTTTTTTTTGCAAAATGGCCTGTAATAATAATATAACTACTTAAAATTGTGGCACGTTATAAGATAATAAAGTGTACTAAATTTCAAATACATCTACCGCAAATAAGTTGAAATTAATTTTATAAGGGTACATTTTTAAGTAATATTAAAAAACTGCAACATTTTAATAAATTGGTTATTAAAAAGCAGTTTGAAAAGAGACTGACATTTTAGTTTATAAACAATTAGAGTAACTTTGACATTTTTTACGTCACATGCTTCTTAGTATGCTCAATAAAATTCTGGTAAAAAAGCACACTTTCAAAATAAAAAAAAAAACCTATAACAAATGAGAAACAAGATAGTATGTTTTTTTCTAAAAATCATATTTCGATTGTTTATTAACATTAAGAGCTGAGTATTAAATAGATTATACTAATTATAGCTACTTATCTTCACTAAATGCAATTATAATAAAATAAATTCTTGTGTTGAAAGAAAAACTATAAAATTCAATAATAAATAAATGTATTGTAATAATTTATAATTATAATTGTATATTTATATAAATAATATACACTTATCAATAAAATTTTCCTTGACCATGAGTTCAGTGTTCAAGAGTCATGACCTCACCCTGAAAACAAAAATATGGCTCCTTAAATGTTATGTGTACTCAGTGCTTCTGTACTGAGTAGAAACGTGGACATTGAAGGCGAAAACTCTATCAAAACTTGAGGCTTTTGAGCTATGGTTATACAGAAGGATCTTGAAGATACCATGGACAGACAAAGTCACCAATGAAGAAGTACTGCGCAGGATGAACACAACTGCGGATTTGGTCAACATTGTAAAATGCCGTAAGCTGAAGTACTTAGGCCATATAATGATAAATCAAGGCAGATACGAGCTACTTCAATGCATTTTACAAGGTATAATTTAAGGAAAAAGGCCCCAGGACGAAGAAGAATATCCTGGCTTGCTAACCTGAGAGCATAGTATAGAAAGACCTCAATACAGCTGTTTCGTATAGCAACCAACAAAGTCATCATAGCCAGAATGATAGCCAATGTTCGGAACGGACAGGCACCCTAAGAAGAAGAATAAAGTTTTAAATCATAATTGTGTTGCTTGTGTGAGTCCATTTCAAATAGGTAAAGAAATAATAAATAAGACTTACTCACAATCACTTTAATTTAACTATCAGACGACCGGTTTCGCTTTCTACAATATGCAAAGCATCCTCAGGTCTCGGTACAAAGTTAAACAAATGCTGAAATAATAAAAACCCATATTAGGGTGTTGTCTAATAAAGATAAACAAAGTAGGTGTTGTAAATTACAATAATTATGCAAATATTACATGTCTGTGGTTTTATTTAAATGAGTAAGTTGAATAAAAAGGTATAAATAAAGTTTTAATATTTTTTATAAAAATAATAGTAAACTTCAATAACTTTTTAATGAAAAAATTTAATAAATTATTTATTTTTTGAGGATTTTCTGAAAGGTAAAAATAGCGCAATTCTTAATATTTGACTAAACTATACTTATTTAAAAAAAATTGGAGATTCTACGTGCGATAGAAGCCAAGATATTGCAAACTTTGCTGGAGCGCTTCAATTTAAAGTTCCAATCTAAAAAAAACAGAGCCCTACAGCTCTCCCCTCCACTTTTTCGTCGCGGTGTTTTACGAGTGAAGAAGTAAAAAGTTATAACCCTTATGTTAACGGGTTATTAATTTTTACTTAATAGGTATTGTCTGGGTACTTTCCGTTCTCCACTGTCTTCGTATTTGAATTTCCAGATCCCTGTACTTGAAGATCTTTTCGTTTTGTTCAACAGATTATTGTTGTTAGGTATCGCCACATCGATTAGTGTTGTTTGTCTTTTAACATTATTAACTTGTATGAGATCTGGTCTATTATGTGCCACTGTTTGGTCTGTGAGCACAGTGCTGTCCCACTAGAGCTTGTAGTTGTCAGTCTCAAGTATACACGAACGTATTGATAATATGAGAGATGCTTTGTTTGGAAAAGTCCCAGTTTGATGGCTATCCCTTGATGAAGAGTCTTTCCTACGGATTCGTGCCGTTCTATATGTTCAGTTGCAGCAAATGCTGGCAGCTCCCGGTAAGATGTTGGATGGTTTCTTGAACTTGATATCCATATCGGTATATGTCATTTTGGACCTGAGGGTCTTTGACAATACATTTCAGGTAATTTTTGGTTGGTATAACCTGATCCTGAATGGTGAGTAATGAACCTTCTGTTCATTACTGAGTATATTACTATTATAACAATTTTCGTGGAAGTAAATAAACATTATTATTATATTAATTATTTTAAACATTGATCGTTGATACATTGATACGTTTTGATGTAAGAAGTTGATCCATTTATTGCCAGTATTTATTTTTAATATCAATTTGCTAGCTTGAGAAGTAAAAAATTCAATGTTTTATCTCTCTTTATTTTACTGCTTTATCAGATTGATGAAATAATATCTTCTACAGTATATTTATCCAATAAGTAGAAGCGGTTAATGACAATTTTATATTATTTATATATCTTCTTTTTTCTTAAGATTCTTGCAGAAATAAGACTTTCTATTTAGTTTCTTAATAGAATACATAAGTTGACAACACGTGATAAATCTTAGACAGATAAAGAGAGGTTAACAACAAAGTAATAACGGGGTATTTGTAGGGCAAGCTAGAATATTAAGTAAAAAGTCCTCTTTAAAATATATATATTTTATAGTGGGTGTACTAAGTATAATTCTAAATAATTTTCACGTTACCTTCTTTTATACTTTGTATACACTGCTCAACACATTTCCTTATACTTGGCAAGATATCCCAAGAAAGGATTGTGTTTGATTATGTCTTATACAGTATATACAGTCATCTACATAAATTTAATTCCCCTTTTTAAAACGTAGCTTTTATGCTGGCGTTGTATTAATTTTTTGTCTACACCAAAATGCTGAGACAACCGTTACAAAACTAACGCCACAAAATGGCGTATGGCATCTTTCAGATAAAACATTTACTTTTTCTCGTAGAATTGTAATCTGTAATAGAAATGTGTTTTAATTTAAGATTTTAAAATTGCCTCCGCCTAACTTCTTCCAATTTATTGAGACATTGTATATTTAAAGTCTCCACACCATACAAAATAACAGAAAATACATAACATTTTAGTACTCGTTTTCTAAGATTTAGGCTGAGGTCTGTACAACATAATATTTGTTTTATATTATTGAATGCACTTTTACCCTTTTCTATTCTAACTCTGATTTCTTTGGTATACTTGTTTGTTTCATTAATGTTTCCCCCTAAATAGTTATAATTCTAAACTTGTTCTATCGTCTTATTATTTACATCTAGATTGATGTATCTAATATCTTTCTTTGATAACCACGAATTTTGTTTTTTTTTTTAATGTTTAGTGACAGACCAAATTCTTCACTCGCTGCAACAACCTTATCTATAATTCTTTGTAGATCTGTAATATTTTCTGCTATTAGTATTGTATATCATCATATCTAATTTCACGAATAGGTAGGCTATTTTTATGCCTGCTACTTCATCTTCTAATGCTTTTTTAATATTTTCTCTGGGTCCTAAACATCTTTGTTTTGGCATATTTACTACATATTATGTCTAACTGAGTCTGTCCGATGCCTTGTTCTAATTTTTTTTATATTCTTCGATGAATAATCTTTAGGAATACTTTTAGTATGTGGCACATTAGACTGATGGCACGGTGATCGCAACATTGTCTGGCGTTTTTCTTTTTCGGTATAGTTACGCATGTTGAGAGAAGCCATTCTTTAGAATATTTCTGTCGGTATTTCGTCTAGTCCTACTACTTTCCCAGTTTTCATTTCTTTAATTGTGTGTTTTACTTCATTTTCTGTTATTTTTGGTCCAGTCTCTTCAACGAAATATTCGTTATCTATTTTGTCTCGTTTGTCGTTAAACAGCTGTTCTATATAATTGGCCCATACCATGAATTTGTTTTCTGTATTCATTACTGTGTCTCCCTTTTCATCAACTAGTATATTTTGTTTGTATTCTAGTCTTCTAGCTAATTCTTTTATTTTCATGTAAAAATGAAAGCTATCATGTTTATTGTGTAGCATTTCTATTTCATTACTATTTCTTTTAACCAATTTTCTTTTGCTATTCGGATTTGTCGCCGTATTTCGTTTTGTGTTTGCTGATTCAATGATTTATTTTTGTCCTTATATACTCTTTTTTTGTTCTTAAAGTTTAGTATGTCGTCCGTCATACAATCTTTTTTCTTTTCTTTGGTTTTACGTAGATACTTTTTTGAAGGTTCTATTAAGTCCCAGTTTTTGTTGAAGTTTTCTTCATTGCATTCCCCTTCAATCTGTGCGGTGTTTAGACGTGCATTTATTTTTTCTTTAATATTTTCTCTGATTTCTAGATCTCTATTCTCTCTGTCTTCTCTATTCTTTTCATTTTAATTTTCATATGTGCTACTAAGATATTATGGTTAGATGCTATATCTGCTCCAGGTTGTGTTTTGACTTCAGTAATACTATTCCGATATTTTTCTGTCATCATTATATAATCTATTTGATTTCTCATTACCTGATGTTCTTTGAGCATTGCCAATGCTGAGTATATCGAAATGGCCCGAATACGTGATGAAAGGTGGATGAAGAGATTGCTTGAGTGGAGGCCGAGGTTAGAGAAAAGAAGTAGAGGAAGACCTCTCACTCGTTGGACTGACGATCTCAAGAAAATGTCAAGAAATTGGATGAAAAACGCTCAAGATGCTATGTCCAGGAGTGGACGCAAAGGGCTGGGTGATGATGATGTTTATTATCTCTTGGCCATTTCCACGTGTCTATTAGATAATTCATAAGGTAATATCTAACAAATATCTAACAAAAGAAAATTTGAGGCCCAGATAGTCTCGTAGAAACAGGGTATTGATTAGCAAATATATATTTCTTTGATCATCTACCATAAGTAATTGTTACTACATGAACAGTTCAGTTTCCCTTTTATTTGCAAATTTTTTCGATGTTGTCATATATTTAGGTTCTTCCTTATATTTCCTTGTTTTTTATTCTATCTCTGATAGTGATTCCGATCGCAGTTTTATATATTATTTTCTGAATGTTTCTTAATTTCTTTGGTGGTAGTTTATCAAGCGATTTGGCTACATACGTTATAACCTGCAAGCCACAATGACCAAAGATCTTACAATTAACTTACTTCTTAATGAAATGACTAAAAATGTTTGAATTTTCGACATGCTGCAAAATCTAGTCTCCATTAATGTTTATTTTATCCCCAGGTATACATAATTATTACAATTGTGCACCAAAAAATAGCTTTGTTCTCCTAATGACGTTAAACAAATATCAATAAGATATAAATATTGCTTGAAAATAAAGATATAATCTGGTCTCATTCTTATATTTATTTTATTTAAACCTTTATAAAGAAGATCAAATGTTTCCCTTAATTTTTGAGCAGTGTATAAAGCAATTGCAAGTTCCTTGATAATATAAAGCTTTTCATCGTTTTCTACAACACGTAAAAGAGCCTGTAAAATAACTATATTTAATGTTACATAAAAAGACATTTTTATTTTGCAGAAAACAGCCAAAGCGGAGGACTCGCCAGCATTAAGGGCTTTATTATCCAAACCTGCCGGTAAGAAAATTGCATATGATTACGGCGATCTCCACAAACCGGCTAATAATGGCTATCACAAAAATCGCTTTGATGATGGTTTTAGTACTACAAGAGAGGGCAACGGATTCGATGGCGAAGATAAAGAGATTATTGGCGTATTTAATAAAGAGGAAGAAGGTTGCGCCGAAGATAAGATCGCTGGTGATAATTTACAATCTGTTCAAGCCAGTTTTTACCCGTGGATGAAGACATCACACGGTAAGTGGAAGACTTATTTTGTATTATAACAAACCACGAATAAATTGATATCAAAAGGAAGTATATTATTTGTAAAAAGAAGAAAATATGATGATAATGCTTTGTTTATTAAGAAGTTTTAAGTAAATTTACATTATTATGGCCTTCAGTTTAATCTTGTTCAGATCAGACACCCAACACCTCTATTAAAAGTCGTTACAATCTTAAAGCTAACATCAACATATTGTAATTTTTTTTACAAAAGAAATATAGAATGAGAGGAAGCTATGGGTTGGTTTAATTGGATTTAAATTTTTTCTTAAATCTAATGTTAGTATATTTTAATACAATTAATTGGTTTATGAAACTCAAAGTAAATAAGTAACTTAATATATTGGAGAATTTATAAAAGCCACCAATGTCTTTTAAATAATCTAACTCTACAAGTAAAGCTTTGAGTTTAAAAACAAATCTCAAGAAGACAAAAACAATGATTATAGGTAGCAATAATGACCCAAATTCAAATATATTTAGCTGAAGTAGAAATTGAGCAAGTAAGGCAGTTTAATTACTTTGCTTGTCTGCTACACTGTAGAGACTATAATAAAGAACAGAGTAGAACTAACCAGAAATGCTTTTATGAAACTTCGTAAATTTCTGAGTGATCGCAAGTTGGATTTCAACCTGAGGTATAAGAAGAATTAAGTGTTACGTTTGGCATATTCTCTTATATGGAATGGAAGGTGGACATTAAAGGCCAGATCCATTAAAAAACTTTTGTAAAAAAAGTTTTTGAAATGTGGTACCTGCACCGAATGGTGAGAATGTCATGGAAGACCAGAGTCAGAAATGAGGAAGTATTAGGGAGAGCGGGGCTACAGGATACGGAACTTTTGATTATAGAAAAACTTATTTTGGACACCTCTTCTAAGGAAGACGATACACTTTTCAGCAACTAGTGCTAGAAAAAAAGATACGAGGATAAGAGAGGTCTAGGACGTAAAAAGATGTCATGATAATATTAGACAGGAAACCACAGTTATGAAATGCTTCACAATGCTGCTTAAAATAGTAATTTGTAACTTTTTTCATGTTCAGATTTATTATAAAGTAAGTTAAGTTTAATTGAGCTATTTTCTTCCCAAGAATATTACGTCTGTGGATATAAGCTAAATTGCAGAAAGAAATTGAATTGTTGTCTTACACTATTAAAAATCCTATAACATAACGCCTTTCGTTTAAATTACCATTTAAAATTATAGTACATTTTTTCTCTATTAGGTGATACAAGTGCCAAAGGAAGCAAAAGAACAAGGCAAACCTACACACGTTATCAAACGTTGGAGCTCGAAAAAGAGTTTCATTTTAACAAATACCTTACAAGGCGACGCCGCATCGAAATAGCACACACGTTATGTTTAACCGAGAGGCAGATCAAAATTTGGTTTCAAAATAGAAGGATGAAAGCGAAGAAAGACGGCAAGTTAGGTAAGTTGACTGAATAAAAATATTTAGCGTTTAATATAGAAAAAAGAAGTGCTAAAAATAAAGAAGTATTTGTACTCAGTTGGACATTTTGGTGTAGAATAAATTGCCATAATTTTGTTTTTTTAATACATTTTCTAGTATTTTCCTATTTCTAATGCCTACTCCGGTTTATTTTCATTAAGGAAATTTCACATAATATCAAAAAATAAGAAACCCTTCAGAAACAGCTGAAATGTTTAATAGATAATTTACAAATGTTGATCCCACTATGGTAAATAATATTTTAGCGTTAAATGAAAAATGAACCAATGACAGCCTTACATATAATAATAGCATATTTCATTACGTAACTAAAAAATCTGTCATTTGGAAAATTATAAATCACGAAAAATAAATTTAAAGCATCACAAATAAAGTTTTACAAATTAAATTGTAAAAATTATAGCAAGGTATATACTAAACAACTATTTTCTCGATTACATATTATTGTAACAATTAAACATCATGTTTATTTATAGTAATATTAAAAGTACAATTAGTTAATAAGGCATTTTCAAATTGAAACCGTGCAAAAATGTTCCCGACTCTTGATACGCTTTGGTAATTGTTGATGATCCTTTGGCAACCGTGCTTGATTTCCAGCTCCCATGTCGTTTGAGGCATTCTAGATTTCCGCCTCCATCAATTAAAAGTATTGCTGAAGTTCGTCGTAAAGAGTGACCCGTGTATGCGCTTGCATCGTTTAAATTTAAATAACTAGCTACTTTTTGGGCTACTGCGCTGATCGAATGTATTCCCATGACGCTTCGGTAACACTTTCCATTCTGGTACTTGATAGAAAATCGGTTTTCTGTGAAATTTTCTGTGTGAAATTTTCTGTTTAATGTAGTTTTGACCAATTATCGTAAAAGATCTAATTTGTCGTGTTTTACTGTCTGGGATTTCGATAATTATTACATTTTCTTTATCCTCAATGTCCACAGTCTTCATTTTTACCATTTCGTTGGATCGACAGGCGCCGGTAACCCGAAATTAACAAAACAATCTGAAATATTTTTATAATTTAGTAGAGTATACTACATGCTTTACAATATAATTTTTTTTATCTTTAATCCTAAATACAACTTGTCTGGCGCTTCAAACAAAACTTTATCAAACTCGTCTTTAGTGAAAACTTAAGACTTCTTTGCAGTATATCCTTCGCTTGTTTTTTTTTTTCAGAAAGGCACGTAACTTTTAAAATTTGCTTATATCCACATTTTTTCTAGTAACTAACTCATAGGACTTTATCATAGAGTATCGTGACCACATTGTAGAAGATTTCCATTTATTTTCATTTTCAATTATATTAAACTATGCCAGTAAAACGTCTTCGGTAACTTGCTGTACTCCTCTTGTATCCACCACTCTTGAAAGTGCTTTACGCTACCGATACTTTATTCCGGACTTGGAGGGCCCCAAACGTGCTACTGCATCATTAGCCGCGGACTCAATTTCGTTTAGGTTTTCCATTTACGCACTAAATTTGCGCTTGAGGTTGCAACAACAATAAGCTGTCTTTAATAATTGTAAACAACTGTCAAACAACTGTAATCAGGGAGACGCAAATCCTACCGACGACTTGCTTGCTTCGGCAAAGAAGCGACTTTTCTTGACTTGCCCTCTATTAGTTCGGCGCGTAATATCGGGCGCGTCAAGAAAAGTCATGCTTCTCCGCATCATAAAATAATATACTATTTCAATTAATCAGAGCCATTTCCGTACCAATTAAAAAGTATGACTTATTAAACTTATTGTTCTATGATTTTTACATGCTTTATGGATATTTTTCTTAGCGAGTGCAATGAAAGTAGAATCCGCCAATCATCCGTTTTTTCTCCTGGTTCATATGCTGCATTAAAAAATTTGGTAAGCACATGTACATTGTTTTCGTTTAACAACGTTTATGTTTCCAAGCCCGGACTAGAACCGGTTTTCAAATTTTTGAGCTCATCTAGTATTTTTTTCATTTATTGGTCCACTGTATTGTTCTTCTACTATTGTTGGTCCGAGTATTTCATTTTGAAAGAGTTCTTTTATATATTCTTTCCACGGTTGTGTTTTTGTTTCGTTCTTTGCTGATATCTAGACGCTGCCATCAATTAGTTTATTTCCGTGCTAGCGACTGTAGCTTCCAGTCTGATTTCCAAGATTAGATCCAGTGATACAATAGTGTTTTCCAATACCATAGAAGGGCTGCAAAACTTAATGAACAAAATAACAGAAACAAGTAGAACCTATGGACTGGATATAAACACCTGCAAAACCAAGCTAATGATCATCAGCAAACAAAACATAACTGGAGCAAATCTGTACGTGAACCAAATGAGAATTGAACGTGTCTCACAATACAATTACTTGGGAACTATAATCAATGAGTCGTGGGACAATACCCAAGAGATTAAATGTCGCATCGGAAAGGCCAAAAGTGCATTCTTGGCTATGAGCTTTGTGTTCAAAAAGCCATGACCTCACCCTGATAACAAAAATAAGGCTCCTTAAATGTTACGTATATACAGTGCTTCTGTATGGAGTAGAAACGTGGACATTGAAGGCGGAAACTCTATCAAAACTTTAGGCGTTTAAATTATGGTTATACAGAAGAATCCTTAAGATACCATGGACAGACAAAGTCACCAATGAAGAAGTACTGCGGAGGATGAACACAACCACGGATTTGGTCAACATTGTGAAGAGCCGTAAGCTGGAGTACTTGGGACATATTATGAGAAATCAAAGCAGATACGAACTACTCCAATGCATTTTGCAGGGTAAAATTGAAGGAAAAAGAGCCCCAGGACGAAGAAGAATATCCTGGCTTGCTAACCTGAGAGCATGGTATAGAAAGACCTCAACACAGCTATTTCGTATAGCAACCAACAAAATTATCATAGCTAGAATGATTGCCAACGTTCGGAATGGACAGGCACCCTAAGAAGAAGATCCAGTGATCTCATCTTCTTATGTATGTTAAATAAGTCACGTAATTTTTGTAGATTTTCTATTTTACAGCATTTTTATTCAATTGATTTTTGTTGGCTTTCCCTTTTATCTTTTGTATTTCTCTGCATATCTTATTATAGTATATCTTGTTTTGTATACAGTTTAAGTGATACTTCTATTCTCCATTCTTCTTCTTCTTCGCGTGCCATGTTAGAACTATCCGACGTTGGCGATCACCATTGCGAAGGCTTCTCGATCTTCTGCAATGTGGAATAACCATAATAACAATAATATTTATATCCAAGAAACTTGTTTTCTTTCCACACCTCTACGGCCCTCTATTTTGCCTTTAAGCATCAGTTGTAAAATTTTATATCGACTTCCCCTTAGTATATATGTACCAGATAAGACATTTTTCGATGTTTAACAGTCTTTAGCAGTTCTCTGTCTTTGTTGACGCTCCTTAGTACTTCTTCATTAGTTTTTCTTGCTGTCCAAGGTATCTTCAGCATTCATCTATAAATCTACACTTCCAATGCTTCAATTTTATTCATAATCGATACTTTTAGCGTCCACACTTCTGCACTATACAAAAGTACAGACCAAACATAGCACTTAACCATTCTTTGCCTTAGTTCTAAACTGAGATGGTTACTGCAAAGAAATGACTTAATTTTCATAAAAGTAGTTTAATTAATTGAATTTTGTTTTAGCCTGCCTGTAATATATTTTGTAAACGTTTTATAAATTTTAGTGAAAATTGTAATTGGTCGGTATTTTTAGGTATATGTTTACTTCGTTTACATCTTCTTTCATCATTTTTGTCATTTTTATGTCGTATTCGTTTGTTGCAGGCATCACTTCAGAGCTCACGTTATTTGTTTGATCTAGAAAAATTTGTGTTTATTTAATAAAGGAAATAAATCAAATAAAAATGTTTCACGTTACTAGTTTTTTACATTTGCCACATTTTAGTCTGAATCAGGTTCAGAAAAACAATCTTTGAAACATTCACAATTGATGGTGGTATCGTTTGGCATCGTATTTTATCTTGTAAACATTTAAAAAATTTTGACACAATTTACAAATTTGTGAATGGTTAAAGTCTCAAGTATTTTTCATTGATCAATTATAACATCTATATTTTAATTTAAATATTTTTACTGAAATCAAAACGCTGAATTATTTAAAGTAGTAATTTTTGTGTACTCTTAAACAAACAAAATTTGTATGTTTTAATTTGCACTAGTAATTAAAACAATTTTATAGAACATTAAATCAGGAGTAACAATCAAAAATTCTATTTCAGCTTTCCTGCAGCAGGATTTCTCCCCTTGGACGACCTCAGCGTAAGCCAAACGATGTACCCCTCCCCTTCAGATGTTACCAATCCCTTTTATCAGAATTGCGTACAAGAAAATCGGAAATACCGCGGGAGAATTTAATGTCGGATGAGAACAGAAACTCGTTTAGAAATGATCTGGCCAAACCATTGACTGCAATAAAAAATATTCCAGGTCCTCCATTAACTCCCTGAAGACCTTACATTACTGAATTTTTTTTTGGAAGGAGCTTATATCAAAACATAAATAGTTGAATATCCTGTTAAAGGAGTAGGAAGTGATTTATTTATATTAAACGATATGTTCAAATTTTTTTTTAAATAACTTGCTTTTTAGCAGGTACAAATTTAATTTTAAGCGGGTATAAACTAAAAATGTTCCTATAATATGATCTTAAAAGACATTTAGAGTTCAGTAAAGATATAAGTCAACTTAAAAAAAAATTACAATATTCTAATAGACAACAAAAATCTAATTCTAAGACACACGGATTACGTATTGTTTTTGATTAAATACTTCAAAGGAGTTTTAATTCTCTATAACTGTAAATAATTATCATGGTAAACGTTCCAGTATTACTTTTCATATTTCCGTTTCCTTTTGACTTGCTTAGCTAAATCTCTCATTTAAGTGTCATGCCTAGTGATTGATCACGCAACACCTTACTCACCTTTCAGTTTCATATAATATATCTGATTGTAGCTAATATATTTGTGAAATATGCTCTTTTACTACATTTTTGAATTAATTTTCCATCGTATATCTTCACTGCATTTCAGTATTTTTTACAAAAACCATAGTGACATCAAAATCACACTAAATTTTGAATATATTTTGGCTTTTTAGTGTTTTAGCGCATAAACTCGTGCAAATTCCCGAACCCGTATATTTCTCCGTTCTTATTCATCGCAATTTACTCACAAATTTCCAATTCAAAACTGTTCATTCAAGTTAAATATTGTACTTACTACTGCATTAAAATATTGTCTCTGACTGTCATGTGATTTGAACCAAATACCCAATTTAGTTAGTTCTAAGGAAGTGAGCTTTTATGCCAAAAATATGTGCTCATGCTATTCATAAATTGCCTTTTAGAATATAAACTATTATTTTTAACAACTCTCATTTTATTAATTTGAAGATTTAGACTTTCTGTCCCATTCCAATAATTACCTGCCTTAATACTAGATTTGAAGAAAAGAAAGAAAATTACTAGAAATATAAAAAAAATATAGTCACTAGATTTTATAGAAATATATTTATTATAGATGAGGTGTATATTTTTGCCATATTTTTTAATAAAGATTGTATATTTTTTTATGTGTTTTCTTTATTACCTTTAGAAATACGGAAAGCCATAAAAATTCGTAACGTATAACCATAAGCTCTTTAAAAAATACGAAGTTTAAACTTGGAGAAAAAAGAAATACCTTATTCAGAGCAATGAAGAAGTAGATATTAATCTTGTTTTAGAAAAATCTATAAGAAGAGAATGCTAGCATACACGAAAGACATCAACCTTATGGGAAACTCAACTCCTTGTCCTCAACAAGGCGGACTTAAAATCAATGAAGAGAAAATAAAATACATGTGAGAATAATATCACTTAAGAAATAAAAATCAGAATCCAGGCTGCAATCGCATCTATGTGTGCGCTGAATAAGCTTATAAAATTGAAAAGCCTAACAAGAAAACCAACAATCTTAAAATCCATTGTCAGACTTTGATTAACATATGGATGCCAATCATCGACGATGACTAAATACTAATGAAAAAACTCCACAAAACAACATAGAATGGGAACAAACATAAAAATAAAACAACTTTATAGTAATAATGATATTGTACAAGAAAATAAATCCCAAAGACTCAGCTAGAGAGGACAAATACCTACAAAGATTTTCTAATGAAAAACTTACAAAACTTGTTTGGGAGGAGGTTCCTACAGGAAAAAGACTAATTAGACATCTCAGAATGTGATGACAATGTCCATTCATCTCTAAAAAATTCATATTCCACTGGACAACAGATAGATCGAGGACGGAAACTTAAAAAACAAGTTGTTCTGCTAGCCAAAGCCTAACCAGGATTGTAGCGGTTCATGATACTGATAATGAAGAAATAGACCGAGATAGAGATGGGAAAATTGTAAAGGCAAGTTGTAAAAAGAGTGTAACGTTATAAACGTCACATCTTTATTCATTTATATTTAAATAATTATTTTCTTTTAATTTATTTATTGATTTATTAATTCCTTTACCTCCAGTTTTCGTTCTTACTATGTTTTATTCAAAAAGTAGTTCCCTCTGTCTTTTCTTTCTCTTTATTTTTCGGTAGAATAAATATTTGCCTTCTCTCTCTCTGCTTGGTAGACTAAATATGCTGTTCTATGTTGACAAACGCTAATTTCATCATAGACATACATCCTATGACATATGTGCTAACTTCATTTCAATCTCGCACTTACTTTCAGTCAATCAGATTTTCTGGCATAGTGGGATATGTTTTTGTCTATAATTAGAATTTATAAAAGAAGGTAAGATTTATTATGAGCTTCATTTAATTATTTGCAGAATTTTAATGGGGTGAGTACTTTCATTGTAATCTATATTCTACAATTCTGACAGCATTCTCAATATTCGTAACCTCACTTCTTTCGAACCCACGTTTATCAATTATATGCATGTAGGAATCTTAACAGAATTTAACTTAGTAATAATAATTATATTTCGTTTTATCCTTGCCATCTGCTATTTATTTCCTTGTAATTTTGTAAAATAGCAAGGAAGTTAAACACCTTTTGATGTTCTCTAACACAGGCTGTTATTGCATTTTCATTTATCAAGGAAAGGAGTTCAAGCATTATTGGCTGTATAGAAGACTTTATTAAGAATACAATTCCTAAAGGCTAACATCGTTTGTCGTGAATCTAGTCACACGATCATCGATATTGAGATGTTAAAAAAAACACCAATGACGAGTACACTCAATAGTATCAGAGTTTTATTCATATTGATTGTTAGGGAAATACGTCTTCTATATAGAAATACGTTTTTTTTATTATGATTAAAATTGAAAAACTATTCTTCCGCCGGTTTCGCTGTTAACAAACTTTTACAGCACCTTCAGATCCGCAAGAAACAAAGGCTAAAACGTATATTGTACGAAAACAATAGTGTATAGAACAAAACATACAATTATTTGAGTAGTGCAGATGACTTAATTAATAGTTATAGTCATATAAGGCCTTCTGTGTACTTTTAATCGTAATTTAATTTTCTATAAGAGCATTCCTATTCGTTATAGGCTCTTCTTGTGTTCTTCGTAGCTTTGTCTCGTACATTTTTAGACATAGGCCTCTCAAACTCCTTCTATCGATATCTATCCTGAGAAACATACTTTTAATTTGGAATTTTTAGGATCTCCCATGGAACAGCAAGATGCACGGCACATGACATATATGATTTGACAGTCCTGTCATCACACCAATACCACAAAAAATTGTTATTGTTATTTGTTTGTGTTTACATGACTGCGGATACTAAATCCATTTACCAATGTTCCAATTTTTACTAATGTTTCATTAGTCATTGTTTCACATAATATATTGCAATATGTGCTCACACCAGTAACTCTTTCATTACTTTATTTCTAAGTTTGTAATGCTTTAATATTTGTCATCCATCAAATAATTGTTTCTACAATTAAATTTTTATAATGGCCGTCTGTGCCATTGTCGCATTTGTTTGAATCGGTTCTATGTCATCAAAATGGTGTCCTTCATCGATATAGTACGTAGACTGACAAAGCTATGCAACCTTGTGTTTTTGCAAAAATGTTTGCAGAAGGTTTGATAAATGTATATTAAAAAATATTTCAGCCGCAGTGAATATCCAAATTTGGCGGATTGTGGTTCTTGACATTCTTTACGATTGGTTACGATGCCTACAGTATGGAGACCTGTACAATTTCGTCAACTTAGTGAGTTTGGTAGAGGCCGTATAATGGGACTTCAGGAAGCTGGACTTTCTTTTCGAGAAGTTGCAGTTAGAGTGCAAAGAAGTGTAGACACCGTGATTAGGTGTTGTCAGGCATGGCTTCAAGAAAGCCGTACGCAAAGAGCAAGGACCACTGGACACCACCGTAGAACAACAGACCGTGAAGATCACCGCCTAAGATTATTGGCCCTAAGAGACCGTTTCTCCACTACTAGCTCCATTTCAAATGAATAGTTTGCAGAACAGGGAAGACCTATTGGCATGCGAAGTGTTTACCGACGAATGAGAAGTTTTGGCCTGTTTTCATACCTACCACACTGGGTCCTCCCTTTAACTCCAGAACATCGCCGTAATCGTCTTCAGTGGTGCAGAGAACGGTCATTCTGGAATCAGAAATGGAACAGTATCGTCTTTAGTGACGAGTATCGATTTTGTTTAGGCATGCACGATGGTCGAGCGAGGGTTAGAAGGCGACGTGGTGAAAGGAGGAATCCACAGTTTTTTGTTGAAAGACATGTTCATCACACTGTTGGAGTTATATTTTGGGTGCTATAGCTTATGGTTCTAAGTCACCTTTAATCTTTATCAGAGGTAACATGAATGCGCAGCGTTATATCCAAGAAGTTCTACAACCCCACCTTTTATCCTATTTTGACACCCTGGAAAATCCAACTTTCCAACAAGATAATGCCCGACCACATGTTGCAAGGGTCACAATAGACTTCTTTCAACATAATGATGTCACATTGTTACCATGGCCACCAAGACCTCCCGACTTATCCCCAATAGAGCACGTGTGGGATATGATGTGAAGGAGATTACTCAATTTGCAACGTCCTCCTCAGACTCTACAAGCACTTCGAGGAGTTGGTGGTTGCCTGGAATGAGATACCACAAGAGGACATTGACTACCTGATCAAAAGCGTGCCTAGGCGCGTTTGAGAATGCGTAACACATCGGGATACATCCACACATTATTACAAGTAAAAGGGCTTTAGCGCAATGCAATAATTTTGAAATTTTAATCATTTACTTATTATGCTTCATTAAGTACTTATACAAAATTTTATTAAAATAAAATCATTTAAACTGGGTGTTCGGATTTCTATGTCACCTAGTATATAAGCAGAATGCCAGCAAATAGATTATTAAAGATTGTGAGAGACAGCTCCCATTCTGGAACAACCACTTCTTGAAGGCACATTGAAAAACAGAGAGAGTTCCAGAAGAAGAAGAATCAATTATCACTTGCCAAATTATAGGTCCATTGGCTTTTCACTGCTTCACGTAATATAATTGAACGTGGAAAGTAAATTCTTTGTCTAACCTCTTGGAGCATAATTATGTGAGAAACACATCCCATACAGCATAAGACATCGCTGTGACGTCCATTGTATGCAATTTTAAGGCCCAAACGTCTCAGGACTTCTTTTGGACGTCCAAGGAACGTCCAAGGGATATTTATAGTCGGACATATCAGGGACGTCTCATTAGGGGTGTATTTGGGATGTTTTCTAGGTTAACTGTGTCATTTTTTTACTTAAGCATATTTTTTACAACATATAATATCTCCTTACTAAACTTTATTTTAAAAAGTTTTAAATACCATTAATTATTACGAAAACAGACAGGGTCTCTTTAAGAGAAAAATCCTCATCCTATAGCAGAGCTGTATCTCTAACATTTTCTTCTATAGTGGAACAGAAATTTAAAAATTAGAAGATGAAAGAAGAATGTGGTTATTTTTTAACGACGCTTCTATTTATCTCCTTGTATTTATGTTTCTTTTAACGCATGTTTATTTTAAGCTAGCTTTTTCGGAATCTTTTATTTCTCGAATTATAATCATTGTGGTTGTGGTTGTAATTAGAATTAGTTTATTGCTTTCGATATTAGTTTATAGTTTGGTAATTTATTATTATAGACATTAAGTAGGTATATAGGAATTTTATAGGTAATTTTTGTTGTGGTGTGAGTTGCTACATTTGTAAAGTAAGTATGAGTAATGTACTTAAAAATAAATAAAAATCCCATTTATCTTTGCTTTTCATTTTATTAGTTTTTTGTAAGTTCCCTTTATTAGGTCCTGTATTAGTCCATGTGGACGTACAATGGATGACCCCAATACATACTTCTTAGGTCATATATAAGTCCGTATTAAGTTCTGTATATGTACTATGTACGTCCCAATGAATATCCCTGGACGTCCAGGGGACGTACTTTTTGGTAACATTTAGGTCTTATTGGAAGTCTCGAGGACGTCCAAATTATGTAAATGGATCTCCGTGGGATGTCCGGACATTTAATGAGGTACATCCTTCGGACGTCCATGGGACGTACTTGTGCTGTCTGGGGTAAAACATAAGTTTTTGGAATTTGAAGATCGCTTTCTAGTTCACATACAGTCAAATGAAGATCCTCAAACGAAAATATCACGTTTTATGTTTTTTATGTTTGCATGTGTTGTTGTACTGGAAGCTTGGTCAGAACACGGGTCACTGCCAACAGACGTACTGCACTGCAAGTTTTAGAACTCATTCATTAATCTCCAAAAAACTTTTGGCACTCACGTCATTCACGGCACCAATTAGCTCTTTAGATATCTACAAACTTTTATTTCTTATATTGTTTTTAACCCATTATTACCATTTTAATATTCTCTTACTTTAATTGAATATTATATTAAAAAGCTCCGAATCAGCAAGTTTATTATATTATGTTGAAATTTCTAAAGATGCCAATAAAAATTCAGAACTGGTAGCTTCTTAACCCTTTCATAAAAGGATGTAATCCTTTCAATATCTACCTGTTACAAAAATTTAAATAACTTTTCAAACATTCACAAAGAAAGTAAAATTTATAACTCTTCCGACAATATCTTTTGTATGCTAAATGCCATAAAGGTATTGTTAGAATTAGTCAATTTTACTTGTCATAATCCTGTTAATTTGAAGTATGACTGTCAAAACATTTTAAAAGTTACCAATCCCTTGGGGTAAATAGCGGATTTATGAAAGATATATTGATATTCGGTTGTTTGTTATTTGGTAATGGTATTATTTCTTCATAGATTTTTAGAAAGATGAACTAAGCGTACAAAAATTGTAAAATTAATGATACTGAAGAAAAAGTGGGTGGGATTGAACTTATTCCTTAATATATTTTTTTTTACGTAATACGATTTTACAATTATTTTAAACCTATTTTCAATTAATCCCTTATATATAGTACGAGAACAATTAAAACTAAAAAAAAATTGGGACAAATGCCGTTTATCGTGTAGTGATAGATATTCTAGAATTTTTTAAAAGTCAAATCAATGATGCTGAGTGCAAATACGATATTCTTTTTTTATCGGGAAATGTTTATAGTTCCTCGAATATCCCATAAAGTTCAGTTTCATAATTAGTTTTTGCTTAGAAATTGCATTTTCTAAGCAATATCTTCTTCTTATTCTTCTTCTTCATATATAGACATGACTCTGTCTGTTTTTCAATGTGCATCCAGTAAGGTAGCGTTCCATCGTTTTCGTGGTCTTTCTGCTGATCGTTTTCTGCTCTTCTATTTTTTACCCAGTTCTTAATGTTCTCCACCTTTCATCTACGTCGTATACCTGTACTTTTATCTATATCCCATAATGTCTTACCATCAATTTTTCTAAGTATTTTCATCTCTACTATTTCTAATATCCTTTTTGTCCTCTCTCAGATCTTGTTTCTGCAGCGTATGCCATTATTGGTCTGATGACTGTTTTGTAAATTCTGCTTTTCATTTCTTTCCCGATATTTTTATTTCTCCATATTGTTTCATTCAGGCTCTGTTTGCTCTATTCACTTGGTCTTCCACTTCAGTTTCGAGCTTTCCGTAGCTAGATAATGTGATGCCTATATTTTTATTTCAAATCCTTTATAAAAAGGTATATAATAAAATGCCCAAACGGGCTATCACAAATATATTACAAAACGTTTTCGGATTGTTAAATCCATCATCAGTGTAAACCTGAAAGTAAATAACCACTTTAATTAAAAAGAACGTTGAATTTAAAATGTTGACTAAGGTTAAAGAACATTGTGGTTAATACTTACGAGGTATACATGCTATGAGCCACCAAAATATATGGGTCAAAACCCTTTAAATGATATAAATTTACAGTTGTTTTACATTATATGTGGTTACAGATTATGATGTTTAAGTTACCGTTGGAATTGGTAACATGGCGACGTATGACCCTATATAGGTAAAATGGTCCTGAGACGAAGTGTCTTCGAGGACCTGTTGATAACAACTGATCAAAATGACATTCTTGACATGTTAGAACGGATGTTGTGTCAGAGCAGTCAGTGTAACTTACGGTAGTTGTCTAAAAATGACAGATGCCAGCATTATTTAAAATTGAAAAAAATTAAAATTATAATAATGTAACAGTACCAACCATCAATGATGTAGTCTGTAATGTGAATTAATCATATAGCTATATTGGAAACATTGAAAAAATTGTTTTTTTAAAAATTAATGTGGGTAAAGTGGAGTTTATGAAATTTTGTAGGATCAATAGGCAACCAACTATACATGTGTATGGATTTATTTATTCTAAGCTGAAGATTTTATCAAAAGGCCCTGTATGTTGTGTAACATTTGGTACCTAGAAAATGGTAAAAAAGGCACATGTAGGAAGATAGGTCCTATAAGATTTATTAATGAGGAGTGTTGTAGTAAAAGGTGTGTTTAGATCTGTTGTTGAGCTGAAATTTAAATATGACAAGAATGTGATTGTGATGTGATGTTGATGTAGTACTTAACTTAAAACTTAGAAGGCCCTCTATGTCAAAAACAACATTTGGCACCTGGTAAAAATAAAAGATTTTTCAAGTTATAAGTACATGAACATGAATTACTGGTTATGTGTGAAAAATAAAGATGGTGGGTTGTTTTGGGCTTTAGGTGGATGACTGTAGCGGCAGACAGAGAAGAATGGAAAAGGATTAGGGAGGCCTATGTCCAAAGATGGACCGAAGAAGGCTAGTTAGATAGATAGATAGACCGTTTTCTAATAATGGCAAAATCACTTATACCAATAAAAAAATAGAAAAAAATTAGTAGAAATCCGAAGATTTCTTTTATGGCGAAACTAAAATATAAATATCTATTTGTCTGCTGCACTTTTTACAACATATAAAGCAGACAGATTGATGGATTACCGACAAGGGGAATCTACAATTTGCATTCCACGATCTGTCGTCCAACAAAGCAGAAATACGTTTGAGATGTAATTTCAATGCAGGGCAACTGCCATCCGCTTATACTATATATTTTGACCTTCTTAAGACATCTCAGAGCGAAATATGCAGAAGCTCTGGAATGAAAACAAATCTCTTCCTCAAAATAGAAAAAGAAAAATAGAAAAGTTGAAGAGATCAATATTTAAAATAGTCTAATTTATAAAAGTTTAATCAAAAGTAGGGCCAAATCCCAAATGTTATGGGCAGGTGATACACAGAAAGAGACCCTACAAAAGAAAACGAAAAGCCGAAAACCTTGGATGCCTCAAGAAACAATAGAAATCATCGAACAAAGAAGAAAATATAGAAACAAAAACTCCAATAAGTACAGAGAAAAACATAAATTAATAAGGAACAAAATAAAAGAGGCTAAGGAAAAGTGGATGATGGAAACATGCATCGAAGTGGAAGAATTGCAGACCAAGCATAATGATAATAATTTACACAAAAAAGCGAAAGAATTATCTGGAAAATCACGAACAAATAAACCTAACGGATTAATTGACAAAAAACAATATACCTATTAATAACAAAATTGAAATAAAAAAAGTATGGACTAAATATATTCAAGATCTTTTCATGGACTCAAGAACGGTACCAACATAAATTGATAACGAGGGAGCTTCAATAATATTAAAATCTGAAGTCCAACATGCTATAAACAACTCAAAATCTGGCAGAGCCCCTGAACCAGATGAAGTTCATATCGAACTGATTAAACTTATAAAAGAAAATAATTGAAGTGCAATAACTATAATTTTTAATAACATATACAAATATGGTGAGATACCTACACAATGGCTCCTATCGACCTTTGTTTAGCTACCAAAAACCAAGAACCCAAAACACTGTAATAACTATAGATTAATTAGCTTAATGTCACACTTATTAAAAACCTTTTTAAAGATTATACATGCAAGAATATTTAGAAAGTGCGAAGCGGATATGAGTAATAGACAGTTTGGTTTCCGTAACGGCTTCGGAACAATGGAAGCTCTGTATGGTTTCACAACTCTTGCCCAAAAATGTCGAGACCAATAAAAATATCTTTTCATTGCGTTTATAGACTATGAGAAAGCTTTCGACACAGTTAAACAGAACATTCTTATGAAATGTCTAAAATGAAAAAGACTCGACAAAAACGACATTACCGTAGTGAGAAATCTCTGTTGGAACCAACAGGTTGTGGTAATATTAGATGGAAATAGCACGGATATTTAACAGATAAGTAGAGGACTGAGACAGGGCTGTGTGCTTTGACCATTGCTATTTAATATATATATTCCGAGGAGTTATTTACGCAAGCACTTAAAAACTGTACAGAAGGGATCAAGAAAAATGGTGAAAATATAACTAACATCCGTTATGCTGACGATAGAGTTAATATCGTTGAAAGTGAGACAGACCTGCAGATATCACTAAACACAATTTGTGATACTGGGGAACAGTTTGGTTTAACAATAAACATAAAGAAAATAAAGTCCATGGTTATCAGTAAGAGGGGCAAAGTGGACAGAATGAAATACTTAGGAGTCTGGATTACGGAAGATCTGAATCCGAAAACAGAAATTCGCTCAAGAATAGAGCAATCAAAAGCAGCCTTTTTGAAGATGAGGAAATTTCTGAGTAACCAAAGACATAATCTGCAAATCCGATATCTCATGTTAAAATGTTATATCCACTATATTCTTCTTTATGGTGTCAAAGCCTGGGCTGTTAATGTTGACTTTTGGAAACTTTTGAGATGTGGCTTTTCAGAAGAATTTTGAGGATACCATGGACTGATCATATTACGAACAAAATGATATTACGCACATAATGGATAAAGACAGAAAACTTTTGACCACCATTAAAAGGCGAAACAGAGCATATTTGGAGCACATACTTAGAAATAATAAGTACGAGTTGTTGCAGCTGATTATGAACGGTAAAATCGAAGGAAAAAAGGGTCCTGATAGACGACAAACATCCTGGCTGAAAAACATTCGCGACCGGACCAGGTTAAATACACATACGCTCTTTAGAAAAGTAGAAAATAGAGACGAATTTGCAATGGTTATAGCCAACCTTCATTAGTAGAGACGGCATTAGAAAAAGAAAAAAAGAAGATGGGCAGGTATATCAGATAGGTGTATTGAGAAGCATACTAAGTAAACATTGTAAAAGACAAATGTAAATAAGATATATTCATGGCTAAAAAACGTTCTTCAATGCATTAGCTTATTACTAGAAACAGGAATATATGCAAAGTGCATACAAACTTTTAATGCAACAAGTAGAATTGCTTATAAAGAGGAAGAAGAAGAAAAAATAAAGAACTGACAAACAACCGCATCGTGTCCCACGAAAGAAATTTTCCAGAAAAGAGTATTTGTATTGGATAAATCGGCTTTTACTTATATGAATAAATATATAAAGATCAAAATAGTGAGAAGCATTCAAATACAATATTTTTTATGAAATTTTAGACAATTCCGCTTTTGTTCTTTAGCTCCTCGTGTGAAAATTGATTTCTTTTTGGTGCTTGAATATTTTTTTTTGCTACAGATTTTCTGTGAGAAGAAGTGTCAAGTCGACCAAAATTTAAAAACTTTTGGGGAAATGTCGATGAAAGTACAGATGCTTGTGGTCGATATATTGGGGTATCTTATAATTGGCACCTTAAAAGAGGATGAACCAGAAAAACTTTATTTAATACCTGCAAAATAACGGGAGTGTCCAATATCAAATCTTCAGAATTCATATCCGAAATTGGACAGTATAATTTTATCACCCAGTAGACCGAATGAATTTATTTGTTATTAAATACACACACGTAGTTAATTAGGTTACATTAGATTTGGTCAATTATCAACAATAAAATTTGGACATCAGTCGAAAGTGCTGACGAAAGTTAAACAATTTACACACAACTTAAACACATGTCATTAGGTCCGCGAATATATTGACCCAATTAAAACTTATATAAAACTAAAATCTCTTGCCTAGAGAAGCATTCAATCAATATTCACTCAACAAACGTGATAGTCTTCAACGCTCAACTGCAATAGTCTCTACTCAAAGTAATCCCGGGTCCACACCCATAGTGTACGTCTCGTCAATAAACTCTGCTACTATTATTTTGTGTTTCCATTACAACTGAACGAACATCTTCACTGAGCCAACGAAGGGGAATTTGTTCAGGAAGAAACCCAATAATATGACAATTGATTATGTTACTTATTCCCAACAAAATAGTAAACCGCTATAGTAGAATAAATAGAAGTGAGCCTATGCTGACAGGCTTGGAAGTCTTTGAGATATGGGTATGCAGACACCTATTAAAGATAAGACTTCTAAGATAAACGTGAACCTAACAGAAGAAAATTATGGTTTAAAACTTAATACAATGGTACTAAAGATCAACTATCTGTTGCCAATGCTACGAAAAGGGCCATGGTGACCCACATAATATCCAATTATCAATAATGGTCGTGAACTAGGAGAAAATAAAAGGGAATATAAAAATTGAAAGGAAATATTTCAGCTCCTTTTACAAAGATACTTCAAGGAAACACCAAAATCTATTAGAATAATCTATCTAACCAAATTCATCTTGGCAGACAGAGAAAGTCAAAATTCAAATAGTTCTTTTATGAAACTACATAATGTATTAAGTATATGTACATTTTTAAGAATGTTTGTACACATAAAATATTTTTTACATGTTTTTTACCAACTATTTGTTGGTGTCTTAATCTCTTTAAGTTATTGAGTGTAGTGTATATTGTTTTAAACTAATTTGTATCTGAGACACACAAAAGAAAATTTGATGTACGGTTATAATAAGGAAAAATAAGGAAATGGTAATATAATGAAGATGTAACGAAATATGACTAGACACAAATTGTAAAAATTGCCTTATTTCATCAATCAACCATATTAATAACTTCTGTAAGATTATTTAAAGTTATCAGACAGCATAATATATCTCAGATAAACAAACCCATAACTGATTTACATCATGCCCCCATAACACAAACCATAGATACGGTCGCCCACCCTTGAAAGTGCCAAACTGTCAAAATTCCAAAAATGCATGGCTAATATCGGCTTCATTCTAAAATTCAACCGCTCATGGTACACAAACGAAAAGTTGGCTTGGGTCGGGTCAGCGACAACATCAAACAATTGCCTACGTACCAGCTGTCGGAGCTTTACAAAGCTGCGACATGCGCTCTTGGAGGGCCTAAGATGGCCGTAGTAACGTGATACTAGTGAGGTTAGGGACCGAAATTCGGAATAGTATGGCAGTTTTTTAGAAGAAATTTGATATTTTTAGATTCATCGTTGTTTATTTCAGGTAAGGAATGTTGATTTCGTTTAGTTTATATTATTATTGGAACATTGTATGTACGTTTATTCGAAAGTTAAGGGTGAAGTATGTCATATTTCTTAATTATATTAAAACTTCTTCATTCTTCAATTTAAGTGATTTAATATTTGTGTAATTTGTTTATTATGTGTTTCGTCATAAGTAATAATTCTCATGCACTCTAGAATGCTTCTATTTAAAAAATAATGTCTATTGAAGTGTATTTTAACGCCTAAAGGCTCTTGGTATTTATTTTTATTATTGTAATATTGCTTTCAATATTTTATCCTACAACTTACAGGTTTCATATGATTTAATGGAAATTTTTATTGAATATTTTTTATTTAGAATATATACATGTATAAACTTTATCTTACGATGTTCCAACAATCTTTTGTGTTAAATTTAGTAAAAAGGTAAACGTGTATTCTAGAAAAGTATAATCGGTTTGTTGAAAACTGTTTTTATTCTTGATAAGTCTGCAAATTTTAATTATAGAAAACATAGAAAAGCGAAATGAAAAATAATAATAATAATTAGCGTCTAATAGCTTTAAATACACTTTCACCATGCACTGCATCAAATCCTGGTGATTTCCCATCTTTAATTCGCTATTTCGCCATAGATATATGAAGGTCTAGGTGATTCCTCGTTTGTTATTTCGTAGAGATTGTCCATTTCAGTCGGTTTTCTTGTGGTATCCTCGAATAATTCTTACATGTATTCTTCACATCTTAATTTCTCTTTAATTGTAGGCAAAATCTGGCCTTCGATGTCTAAAACTATGCCTGTATTCCGTTGTTTTCTAGCGTTCTGTAGTATTAATAATACCTCTTTAATATTTTTCTGCATATGGAAATCGTCATGTTTGCGTTGTAGTGTTTCAATTTTTATACATTTCTCCATCAGCTATGCTTATTTTTATTTCTGTAGTATATTTCTATGCATCTTTTTGTGTTCAGTGAAATTTCTACCTTTAATTTCTTCCGCTCTTCCATCATCTGTAATATTTTATTTGTCATCAATTCTTGCTTCTTTTCGTTTTTTGATTTAAGATTTTTATGCGAAAGTTTGGTAATAGATGTCTAAGATTTTAAAATTCTTTGTTTATTTATATAAACTCAATTTGTTTCCTTATGATTTTTCCTGAGGTATCACCGGGTGCTTCCCATGTGTAAAGCCTTTTTTAATATAATTTAAAAAATGTGTTGGTTATAACCAAATCCATCTCTTGGTAGAATTGTGAAAAGACCATTATGTGCCCACACAATTTTCGACTGTACCTTGTCCTATTTTGGCGTTAAAATCGCCCATGATAATAGTTAGTTTTTTTATTAGTTTTAGAGAGTTTCTAGAGTCTGATAAAAATTTTCTATTTCTTCTTTAGTAGATTCGGATGTCAGTGCGTAGACATAAATGAAGTTTATATTAGAGGGACTTCAGTTCAATATCACAATCTTCAATAACACAACTCTGTCTAATATAGGCATAAATATTATCACTGCTTTAGCTGCTTATTTCTCTTTTTACTAATATCAATATGGCATTTCGGTTTCTTGTTTTGTCATATCCCTAATAATTATAGATATATGGTATTCAGCAATAATTATTACTCCATAATTTGGGCATTGAAGTTCACTTCATCATAAAATACCAATGTTCAGGCGTGTCGTTTCTTGAATAATATTAATTATTATTTAATTTTGTATCTAGCCATGAACAGCGATCAAAAATTTATCAATTTTTTAATCTTTTTGTAGTTTTGTTCCATCATCATTATTTAACTAAACGTTTTATAAAAAAAGCTCTAATTTTTTATTGTCTCAAAGGTTATTTTCGTTACTTAGATCTTCTTCTTCTATCAAAAATCATTAACATACCTACTCTAACCCTTCTCACCACATGGTATATGTAATTTTGTTCTGTTCCTACCTTCTTATTTCTGAGTTTACATTGGTTCCTGAGCTTATATTGGCCGTATATCTATCGATATGCTGTTATCATGGTCTATCAAAAATCATTAACGTACCTACTCTAACCCTTCTCACCACATGGTATAAGTAATTTTGTTCTGTTTCTACCTTCTTATTTTATCGCTAAGGATTTATCATCATCAAAGCCCATTCTGAAATGAGTTGGATTATTCTCCTTTATAATTTAGAAATATATGTTGTTTTGCTGCTGTCATAATTCTTTATCTATTCATTCTGTCCTTTTAGTATCTGTCTAGTCGTTGATATTCATTGCTCATATATATTATTGTGATATTTACAGTCTTAGTGCGCCAAACAATTAATTAGCTAATTAAGTAATTAATTAATTAAAAGTATTTAAATGATATGATTATGATTCTATCACAATTTTTAATTCTCTTATCTCAGGGTTATATTCGTGCTTCTAAATCTATGCTTTACATGTGAAAGGTTAGGTTCAAAGAATACCGGAATAATAAAAAACATAGATGATATAACATTATATATTGAAATAAAAATAATGAAATAAAATTCACACTCAAATGTTTTCAATAAGCAATATATCATATAATGATTCTTAAAATTTTGTTCTACCTTCAAAATTAATGATACAAACGATATTAGTTAAAATCACAAAATCCCAATTATTATTCTAAATCTCCTAATCAAAATATTTATATCTTTCTAAAGTACATAATTGTAAAAATTTGTGTTATCAATAAAAGAAAAAAACTGCAGAAAAACAAAACGATCTCTCTCTGATGATGAGTGGTCCAAATCCTTGTTCCTTGTAATCTATATTATCTATTCTTAGCAGCTCCCTAGGTAATCAGCAATCTTACAACAAATTGTTGCAAGTTTGTCGTCCTTAATGATCTCCTTCAAATGCACGAATCATTCAAATTATGATAGCCTTTTCTCCTCTGGATAAACTGAATCTTTCGTTGGCCCGAGTGAAAAATGACTCTTGAAATATCTTCTCTTTACGATAAACTGAATCTCTCGTTGGCCTGAACAGTGACTCTTGGAATATAAGTAGAAAAATATGACTTACAATATTTTGCTGCTTCAGCTTATGTCAGATACACTAACTCCACAAAAACTCACTAACATTCAACACTACTGCTTGCTACTTTTCTGGAACCACCAGAGAACAATGACTGGTCACCTTGCACACTTGAAAACCGACTGACTATCTTTTCTTTCTTCCAAAACTAACGTCTCATTCTCAAACCAAACCTCCCACCTTTTTTAATCTCATCCAATCAAAACGCGTCATACATCTCCCATTTCTTCATTTCGATCACAAACAAATTTTTACCTACAATTATAAAATTTCCGAACATTATTTAAAAACTAATCTTTTTCTACCAATTCTTAAAAACTAACAAAAACCTATCTTTCTAAAATCTATTCTATTGTCCTAATTACTGCACAACATTTATTTGGAAAAACTGGGTCACTCAAATATAATTTAACAAAGAAAATAATTTATGCATATCTTACGTTTTGTTCAATACAGGTAATCCAAAAATTTAAAGACTTTCCTTCTTCGAAATGTTTGTTGCTTATTATCCTACTTATCTGAATTATTTTAATTTTTTTTTTGGAACTTTGAAATATTTTAAGCAAACCAATATTTTTCTCGATTTTACATATCATAACAATATATATTCTTCTACATCATCCAGCCATCTTCTGATAGATATTCCTCTGCACCTGGATTATAGTACTGTTGAGTTATGTATCATTTCTAGCATCTTTTTGTGTGGTCTTTCCAATATGTGTCTCCAACCCTTTTTAAGCGAGGAGAGTTTATGTTGCTGACTACGTTGCTTCCGTAATTATTATTTAATTTCGTTATTTGTATCAATTCTTCTTTTTTCTTTTCTTCTACTTTAGACCTAGTATTATTCGCATTATTTTTCTTTCAAATTTCAAAAGGCTCTTTTCTGTTAAGCGTTGCTGTTTACATACCATATGTAAAAACAGGATTTTTATAGATTTCGGATGCTTTCTTGTTTTGTCAAATTCTGATCTTTGTTCTCTTTTCTGGATTTTCCTGTTATCAGTTATAGGTACCTGAATATTGATACTGTTTCAAATTTATAGACCTGTGTGATTCTGATTAGGCGTTTCTGTTCGACTGTGTTGTCTTTCCTTATCGTTATGTACTTTTTTTTGTTTATTTTGTCTCTAGCCCTATTCTCTTTGCTTCTTAATAATTTTTTAATTGCTCTAATGAATGCGATTTTTGTTTTTACCATAATGACCAGTTCATCTGCATTAAGTATTAGCTAATTTACTTTCTTAAAGCTGATTTGTGATACAATTTTTGTTCACCTTCCTTCCTTCCTTACTATTGCTTCTAGAATCAGCTTGAATATGATTGGAAAGAGATTTACGATCGTATTTATATTTTTAATGTATCAGAAGTTCTTCTTCTTTTTCTTCCGCTTTATAAGCAGTTCTGCTTGTTCATCGACAGATTACTACCTCTATGGAAGGTTTTCACTCCATCTTTTGCATACTTCTGCCGATTGGTGACTTGCATACATTCTGCTTATGTGGTTATTCCATTCTTTTTCCTATTTAGTATTCATCTATTTATACACTGTACGTTACATTTTCCTCCAATGTCTTCAGTTTTCGTTAGATCTCTCAGCGTATTTCCTGTAATTCTTCTCAGTACTATCATCTCTGCCGTTTCCAATAGCCTTTGGGTTGTGGCTATGTTGGGTCTTTT
Source organism: Diabrotica balteata (assembly GCA_918026665.1). Lineage (NCBI taxonomy): Eukaryota > Metazoa > Arthropoda > Insecta > Coleoptera > Chrysomelidae > Diabrotica > Diabrotica balteata. The sequence goes on from OU898277.1 coordinate 32,453,629, forward strand.
TTCTGAGGCATATGTGAGTATTGTTCTTACACTGGCTTAATAAATTCTTGACTTCATCTCAGTTTTAATGTGTCTGTTTTGACATATAGTATTATTAAGGCATCCTGTCAGTCTATTTGCGTTTTGTACTTAATCTTTCACTTCTTTGTCCAGGTTTCCATAGCTGGACAGTGTAATTCCAAGGTATTTTATTTCCATTACTTTACTGATGCTATCAATTTCTGTTTTACCAATCTTTTTGGTTTTTTGCTGATTACGATTATTTTAGTTCTCTGAGATGAAGTTCTCATATTAAATTCTTTTGCTCTTATGTTAAATCTATGGACAAGTCTTTGCAGACTATCTTTATTTTGGGTTATCAATATTGCGTCGTCTGCGTAACAGAGTATTTTTATTTCTTTCTTTACCTTTCTGTATCCTCTTCCTTTGTTAATGCTTTTGATGTTTTCATCCATGATTAAATTAAAGAGCATAGATCTCAATGAGATCTAATTTCGCTGCCTATTTTTATAGGTTTTGTAAGTTGTCTATATATTCGGACTTTCAACATTTTGTTGTTTTGGTAGATGTTTTCGATAGTTTTTATAATATTTATGGGAACTTCTCTACTCTATTATACAGAAGATTTTTTTTCTTTAGACATTCCATGAGAATGTTATGTTTAACTTTGTCGAAAGCTTTCTCATAGTCTATAAATGCAATGAAAAGATCTTTTTGTTGATCTCGACATTTTTGGGCAAGAGTTGTGAAACTACACAGAGCTTCCACTGTTCCCAAGCCGTTACGAAAGCCTAACTGTCTATTACACATATCACCTTCGCACTTTCTGAATATTCTTGCATGTATAATCTTTAAAAATGATTTTAATAAGTGTGACATTAAGCTGATTAATATAAAGTCATTACAGTGTTTGAGGTTCTTGGTCAGATTTTAATATTATTGGAGCTTCCACGTTACCAATTTGTGTTGGTTCCATTCTTGTGTCCATGAAAATTGGGTCCTTGGGTCCTTTATATTATTATTTAAATAGTATATTTATATGAGATTAAACCACAATTATTGGATGTAATGAAAATGGTATTTTTAATTCATAATTGTTGACGTTTCGATTTCCACTGCGGAAATCTTTTCAAAAAAGGATTAATGTAAAGGATACAGTGATTGGCCACTTAGCAGTGGAGTTTGATAAATGTTTAAGGCACTAATTTTTATTGAAAACCATATATTTAAATAATACACAACAGCATTAAATATTACACAGCAGAGGATGGGGCACTTAAGACAGACGGTCAAAGTCCATTTTGACGTCACTGACGCTAAGCGTTGAATCTGAATTACCGGCCAAGCATGAGCCTTAGCCAAGACTGGAACCATTTGTTAACTGTCAATTCTTCTTTTTGTTCTTATCTAATGTAAACTGTCAATTCTTTTTTGTCTGAAAACTGTTAATTCTTCTTGTTTTCCATATTCAATTTCAGAACCGACTAATGGTTCCCAACAAAGTCCCGTCTACCGACGCCACAAACGATTTTCTCTTTTTCTTATAAGCAGCCGTTAGCTGTCATTTCAATTGTCAAATATTCCTCAGCGTTGACTGTCAATTCTACTTCCGGTCAGCAGCCGTTAGTTGTCATTTGAATTATCAAATACTCCTCTTTGCGTCGACTTTCAATTCTTATTAGACTAAAGTATCCTCTTTATAACTCAGTATGTCATTTATTGTTTAAAAATGTTTAATATTTTAAATAAAGCTTTATTCTTCCAAAAGCAGTTTTTACAGTGATTAGCCTAATTTGTATAATAAATGCCATAGTAATAAAGACAGTAATTGGCCACTACGACGCTAAGGTACCCTACATAGTTTTCTTATTTATGTACACTACCTGTGTAATTTTAATTTTGGTTAAAAAACCTTAAAATCTTGTTGGTTTTATGTTTGTTGTAATGGTAATATTTTTGAAAAATTAATTCTGGTTGTCAAATGGTTTTTGTTCTGGGTAAATTGGTTATTTCCATCTTTTAAGTTGATTGATTTTATTTCTGGTAAATAAAACTGTTAAGCATTATTATCCGGGCAATAAAATCTCAGAATGTGTTACTGAGCGTTTGTTTCTAAAACTATAACGTGGTGTCAACTAAACAATGCATTTGTAGAGTAGCTCCAAAGACTGATATAAAGATTTAAAATATGTCATGTCAGGTGAAAGAAAATTAAAAATGTAAACGAAAAATGTCAAAATATATAGGGTGTCCTATATATAAAAAAACATAAGTTGATATGATGTTTCCTTAGTGAGACCCCCTTAGAAAATTCCTCGTAAGCCACCAAATACTTACATAATATATCTATCAAAAGTTTTAATAAAGTTTCTATAAATTTATCTTATTAAAAAAGATATTAAACTTTTTCATTTTCAATATTTTTCAATAATTGCCATGTATCTCGCTTATGTGGATAACTATTGATGATTTAATTGGGCAATCGTTACTTTAATGAAAAAAGAAGTAATGACATATCAACTACTTTTTTTCTATCTCCTCTAGGTTTTGGTATACACTGCAAAACATACCAATTTGGGACACCCTGTATATATAGAATAACAACCATAATATACCGACTCTTTTCATTTTGGTTTGGAAACCCAGACATTGTACATTTGACTTTACACAAAAATGAAGTTTTACTAACAGTTAATTATAAGTTGAGGTTTTAGACAACTACATTTCGGACGAAAATCTATTATTCATAATTTTCTTTTATTACGTACGTCCAAGATCGGGGTCTACCCTCGCAGATAAGAAACAGATCTTCAATAAACCGATAATGACCACATTATGAGGGAGATGTGAGCCGATATTTTAATCATCATTATTCAGCCATCCTAATGGTTCGTATTGTGTCCACTTTCAATTTATCATGTACGAACGGTCTAATGGATGCTGCGGAATATTTATCTTACTTTTTGGTTTCCACTGTATGAGCTTATTGAACAGATGTGTGATTAGGTTATTTTCCCTGGTGGTGTGGGTTATTTTTTACGTTTTTTGTGTCAAAGCTTCTATTTCTACAAATGATGCATTATAAATGAATCGAGGCAGTTGCTTATTCAACTGGTGTTACAAGTATAACTTTTTATGTAACGTGTTACTCTTATTGTTATTGATATTAAATGAACTTTATTCGGAAACATAAAATAATTATTTTGTTAAAATTATTTAAGAACTAAAAACGACAATCAAAATCAAAGCCTCCAAAAGTGAAGTTTTTATTTCATATAACCAGTGGCGGATCGTGATATATTTGAGTTTGGGTAGAGCAAAAACTAATCTTAACCATCACCTAAGACCATCAGTGAACAATGCTCTTATGAATATTTTTGCTTAAGTAAGGAGCGTTTCCTGTAAATTACTCTTAGAACCTCTAATTTTTTATCTAAACGTACCAACAAGGCACAGGGCGCATATGCAATACACAGTACACATAAACATAAACCTATATTTGTTTGCTCAATTTACGTACTCAACCACAATTACGATACAGTTAACGATACACTTAACGATATTCGAATTTTGTGTAAAAATCCAATAAACACCAGAACGTTGTTTTTTGAATTAAGGCACCTAAAATCGTTTTACGAAACAGTGTACTAGATAACAGAATAAATTTTTTGGGATGTCATAAATATTTCAATGAAAATATGGTGCAAAAGTTATTTAACTAATAAAAAGAGCTTAAAAAATATTGGTAGCGATTACAGTGTTTTATATAAGCAGAAAATATTTTTTGTTAATCTATATATACAGGGTGTGTCAAATTGGTATGTTTTGCAGCGTATACCAAAACTAGAGGAGATAGAAAAAAAGTAGTTGATATGTCATGACTTCTTTTTTCATTAAAGTAACGATTGCCCAATTAAATCATCAATAGTTATCCACATAAGCGAGATACATGGCGATTATTGAAAATATTGAAAACGAAAAGGTTTAATATCTTTTTTAATAAGATAAATTTATAGAAACCTTATTTAAACTTTTGATAGATATATTATGTAAGTATTTGGTGGCTTACGAGGAATTTTCTAAGGGGGTCTCACTAAGGAAATATCATATCAACTTATGTTTTTTTATATATAGGACACCCTATATATTTTGATATTTTTTGTTTACATTTTTAATTTTCTTTCACCTGACATGACATATTTTAAATCTTTATATCAGTCTTTGGAGCTACTCTGTAAATGCATTTTTAGTTGACACCACGTTATAGGCACTTAGAAACAAAAAGCTCAGTAACACATTCTGAGATTTTATTGCCCGGATAATAATGCTTAACAGTTTTATTTACCAGAAATAAAACCAATCAACTTAAAAGATGGAAATAACAAATTTACCCAGAACAAAAAATATTTGGCAACCAGAATTAATTTTTCAAAAATATTACCATTAAAATAAACATAAAACCAACAAGATTTATGGTTTTTTAACCAAAATTAAAATTACACAGGTAGTGTACATAAATAAAAAAACTATGTAGGACACCTTAGCCTCGTAGTGGCCAATTACTGTCTTTATTACTATGCCATTTTTTATACAAATTAGGCTAATCACTGTAAAAACTTCTTCTGGAAAAATAAAAGTTTATTTAAAATATTTAAAATTTTTAAACAATAAATGACATACTGGGTTATAAAGAGGATACTTTAGTCTAATAAGAATTGAAAGTCGACGCAAAGAGGAGTATTTGATAATTGAAATGACAGCTAACGGCTGCTGATCGGAAGAAAAATTGACGGTCGACGCTGAGGAATATTTGACAATTGAAATAACAGCAAACGGCTGCTTATAAGAAAAAGAGAAGATCGTTTGTGGCGTCGGTGTTGCCATTGGTCGGTAACTTCGTTCTGACATTGACTATGGAAAAGAAGAAGAATTAACAGTTTTCAGACAAAAAAGAATTGACAGTTTACATTAGATAAGAACAAAAAGAAGAATTGACAGTTAACAAATGGTTCCAGTCTTGGCTAAGGTTCATGCTCGGCCGGTAATTCAGATTCAACGCTTAGCGACAGTGACGTCAAAATGGACTTTGACCGCCTGCCTTAAGTGCCCCATCCTCTGCTGTGTAATATTTAATGCTGTTGTGTATTATTTAAATATATGGTTTTCAATAAAAATTAGTGACTTAAACATTTATCAAACTCCACTGCTAAGTGGCCAATCACTGTATCCTTTACGTTAATCCTTTTTTGAAAACGATTTCCGCAGTGGAAATCAAAACGTCAACAATTAATAATTAAAAATACCATTTTCATTACATCCAATAATTGTGGTTTAATCTCATATAAACATACTATTTAAATAATTATATAAAGGACCCAATTTTCATGGACACAAGAATGGAACCAACACAAATTGGTAACGAGGAAGCTCCAATAATATTAAAATCTGACCAAGAACCTTAAACACTGTAATGACTTTATGCTTAATGTCACACTTATTAAAATCATTTTTAAAGATTATACATGCAAGAATATTCAGAAAGTGCGAAGGTGATATGTGTAATAGACAGTTAGGCTTTCGTAACGGCTTGGGAACAGTGGAAGCTCTGTATAGTTTCACCACTCTTGCCCAAAAATGTCGAGATCAACAAAAAGATCTTTTCGTTGCATTTATAGACTATGAGAAAGCTTTCGACAAAGTTAAACATAACATTCTCATGGAATGTCTAAAGAAAAAAGGACTCGACAAAAATGACATTAACATAATGAGAAATCTCTATTGGAACCAGCAGGCTATGGAAACATTACTTGGAAATGGGACGGATGCGCAACAGATAAGTACAGGAATGAGACAGGGCTGTGTACTTATACCATTACTATTTAATATATATTCCGAAGAGTTATTTACGCAAAAAGAAAACAAAAACCATGGTTATCAGTAAGAGGGGCAAAGTCATTACAAGGATCCAGATAAAAAATGAAGATATTGAGCAAGTGGACAAAACGAAATACTTGGAGGTCTGCATTACGAAAGATTTAGAATCTGAAATCAGAAATTCGCTCAAGGATAGAGCAATCAGGAGCAGCCTTTTTGAAGATGAGGAAATTTCTGAGTAACCAAAGACTCAATCTGCAAATCGGATATCAGATGGTTCACTTTATTCTTCTTTATGGTTTCGAAGCTTAAACTGTTAATGTTGACTTAATGGAAAAACTGGCAGCTTTTGAGATGTGACTTTTTAATAAAATTTTGAAGATACCATGGAACGATCATATTACGAACGAAATGGTGTTGCACAGAATGGGAAGAGACAGAGAACTTTTGACCATCATTAAAAGGCGAAAGACAGCAGATTTGGGGCACATACTTATAAATGATAAGTACAAGTTGTTGCAGCTGATTATGAAGGGTAGAATCAATGGAAAAAGGGATCCTGGTATACGACAAATATATTGGCTGAAAAACATTCGCGACTGAACCGGGTTAAACACACAGACGCTCTTTAGAAAAGCAGAAGATAGAGACAAATTTGCAACGGTTGTAGCCAACCTTCATTAGTGGAGATGACACTAGAAGTAGAAGATAAAGGACCCTCGTATGTAAAAGTGGTTTTTTAAATTGGCTGAAAATTTACAGATCGCTGTATTATGCCGATTAAGTCTCATTGCCCCAAGATTCAGAAAACAATTGTTTTTATAAAACTTTTCTATATAACGACAAAGTGTCGGTTCTTAGTTCATTTGAATATTATATATTTGAATAATGTACACAGTGCTAAATAAGTGTAACAATCATCAGGAGGTGATTTTGCCAGATAATGGCAGTTTGCTACATAAATGTATGTCTACAAACACTTTTGTGCATTTTTCGAGATACGAGGTATTGAAATTTTCCAAACTTACAAACTCGCAATTTATTTAATGGTCTGAAACAGTTTGAGATATAGGAATTTAATAGGTAGTTATTGCGCATTTTTTGACATACAGTTAAGAATTTCATATTTATCATTGGCACACATACGGGTTGTGTGTGTGCTGTTGGTTTCTTTTGACTGTACGTTTCTTTTGACATACGGGTGATGGTCTCAAAAAAGTTTATTATTTGCTAAACATTGCTAAATTAATGTCTCATCAATCAAGTGTACAAAATGCCATTCGTTGTTAATTTGACACCATTCTAAACTATGACAGAATGCGTCTGTTACATTTCTCTATATTTCTCTATAAATTAATACGGATTCATTGATAATTCTTTGCCGTAACTCTGTAAAACTTGCTGGTTTAGTTCCTTAAATCCTTTTTGTAAGTATAGCCAATAAAAATAATCTTTAATATTCAAATCTAGTGAACGAGGAGGCCATTCAACACTACCTAATCTACCAATTCATCGTCCAATACATATCTGATCTAAATAACGCCGAACATTTACGTCAAAATGAGTTAGAGGTCCGTCTTGCTAAAACGTCCTCCTCCTCAGTCCTAATTACTTTTGGGATGTGGTGACACCATCAGGCCTTTACAGTTTTTTCACGAAACCAGTTTTTTTTTGCTGAAACCATATCCCATAAAGCTTATTTCTCAGCATTGCATATTTTTTATCGCTTAATAAATTTCCTTCTATAAAAACAGTTTTTGTGGTCTTTGAGTACGGTTTTTACGTATCCAGTGTGAATTTATCTTAAATTTTGTAGATCTTATTCCCCTTCTTCATCTAGTTCCATAACCATTATTAATCGTTGAATATCATGTCGGTTACCATATTCGCTGTGACTTTATTAACAGCGGCTCTAAATATTAATATAATCGATTTTCCGTTCCATTGTCTTAGATTTTTAAGCCATGATGTTCTTTTTCTACCAGGACCACATTAATCTTGGATCTTTTTATGAATGATCGGATATAATTTATATTTTTCATGGTGTCTAATAAGGTGACCGAAGTATTCTAGTTTGTGTCTTTGGTCTGGAAGGCTGCGTTGGGGAGGGTGATGCCGAACATTGGAGGACCCAAATCCGAAAGGAGGAGGGTCTTACACGGTGTTGTACAGTCGATCGTCCTCTACGTGGCACCAGCCTGGAGCGAGACGGTAAAGATAACGGCCTATAGGAGTCTCATGACACGAGTGGACAGAACAAGTCTGTTGCGAGTGGCATGCGCCTGCAGGACTGTGTCTGGGGCAGCCTTGTGGACTATCACTGGCTGTGTTCCGTTGAATCTTTTGGCGGTGGAAAGAAAAGAACTTACTGAGAGAAGAGGCCGAAACCTTTCTGTGGCCGAGAGAAGACAGGAAAGGGAAAGGTCTGTTGAAAGATGGCAAAAAGAATGGAACAACACAGAGGATGTGGCATAGTAGACGAAAATGCTGATCCCGAACATAAAAGATAGGGTGGATGATTTACTGACGCAGGTGCTCACAGGACACGGGTGTTTTAGGGCCTACATCTATAGGATCAAAAAAATTGATACAGATGAATGTTAGATTGCAGCAGATGGATAGTGAAAAGGAACAGAATTTAGAGATAGACAGGTGTGAATTTTGTTACAGTGAGAGAAATGATTAAGAGAATAATTGAAAATAATGGACTAACATGCACAGCTATATCCGTGCAGTAATCAAGAAAAAGGAAAAGGAAGAAAAACACGTGGACCAATAACAAAGAATGCGTGAGTCAGATTGTGGGGAAGGAAGAAATGCCTGTTTGGGAATGATGCCGAACTAGGAGCGATGAGTGTCTTCTACGCGCTACCCGGAACGAGACAGGAAGCCTCCTTGCTGATGAATAGAGTGTGGATGTGTATGAATGGAGAATGAATGAATAAAGGTATGCTTGGAAGTGATGCCGGCCTTACAGCGGCCCTTCCAGCGATGACATATGAGGGTCTGGTTTAGCAAGTAGGCGTTTACCGTAGAGTCGGCGACTAGAGGGCATTTTAAAGTACCTCGGGAACTATCGCTGGGAGTACGAAGAATTAATCCTGCACTAAGGTTATTCAGGCGGCATCTTGGACTGAGATGTCTTTTGAAGATTCCAGACCAACAATCTATAAAGACGAAAACAAAGAAAAAAGTTTGTGTCTTTGTATTATATTAATTAGTTATGTTTTAGCCGTCTCTAAGGACCTCCTCATTTTTACTTCTGCCGATTCAGCTTATTCGTAGTAGTCCTCTAGATAACCACATCTCAGAATCTTCCAAGCGTTTAAGCATCGCCTCACTGAGGGTCCATGCTTCCACTTCGTACAGTAGCACTAAAAAATATAGCAATTTTTCTAAGGTAAATGCTAAGATCGTGGCTGCAAAATACGTTCTTAATTTTTTTTAATTCCCACACAGTATAAATATTCCTTCGTTGGAAAAATATATCTTTTTTTATCTCACTAAATTGTAATATACAGTAGTAATCTTTATTTAATTCTTGCAAAAACTGGATTTTGTAGGGCTAAAATGAATTTTAGTGTATATAGTGGAGTTGTTTTCTGAAACCAACAACATACACTAGATTGCTTCCTGGAACGAAATTATACATTTTCAATATATTATATATCCATGTACAACTTATCATTTTATTCAATTTGAAGCCCTGGAAAAAATTTTGTTTTCTTGGTGTATTTTTTTTTTAAACTTCTTTTACTCAACGACGAGCTATTCGAGGATCGTATTGAGTTTTCGATCTAATTAAAGTTTTTCTTGCACAGCAACCATATTGTAATTGCACGTCCAAAGATAATTAGAATATGGAGTTCGGAAAAACGTCACTCGTCGTTGAAGGCAACCTTCGTAAATTCCGTGGAAAGCTGTCGACGGACCATCAACGGCAAAGTGAAGTTTGCCAGTTTGGCAATGTTATTGGAAACAGCGCACTTCCATTAGAACAGATGTGCCGTGGCGGTGTTGCTCTCTCCGTGAATATGCAAGGGTGTGTATTGGTACATAATAGGTTCAGTGACGTGTTCCACTAACCCTGACAGGAGGGTCGTGGCGGGTCGGACAAGCTCAGACGACAGGCGGCGGGTAGACGGGACGGGAGAACCGAGCTGATGGATTACCCGGCCACCCTGTCAAACGCAAGATGGATCTGCAATTTTCAAACGGTCTTCTTTTTTCCGGGTTTTGCTCCAATAGTCTCGCAATTGTAAAGAAACAAACAAGGGGTTATTTCCAGCCAACAAAAAATATTCGACGAGATCGATAATTAGCTACGGGGGATGACAGATAAATCTGCAAATCTACTTTACATTGTCTTTATCCCAATGTTTGTATTGTAAACGCTAGTGAATATTTTTTTTAACAATTACATATATCAATATAAGGTTGAATGTTCGAATAAATGAACTTTGATGGTACACAAGGCAAATATCGAACACAGTAGTTAATCAAATCTTGCCCAAGTACTTTCGATCACAAGATCATCCTCAGGGGCATTTCGTCAGTTGTGGCCTATCCAGCAGTAACAAAATGTCATAAATGTAAATTGGTACACAACAAATACACTAAACAAAGACGAACAAACACTTTAAAATTTAAAAATTGGAGAAGCTACATTTTATATAGAAGCTACATTTTATATCTGTCTCCGGCTTCTATATAAAATGTAGCTTCTCCAATTTTTAAATTTTAATGTGTTTGTTTGTCTTTGTTTAGTGTATTTGTTATGTCCCAATTTACATTTATGACATTCTGTTACTGCTGGATAGGCCACAACTGACGAAATGCCCCTGAGGATGATCTGGTGATCGAAAGTACTTGGGCAAGATTTGATTAACTACTGTGTTCGATATTTGCCTTGTGTACCATCAAAGTTAATTACATATATTGTAGGTATAAATAATTAAGAAATTTTAAAATACGGTAAACATAAGAGGATAGGCATATTATAAAACAGGTCTATCATACCAAGCGACAAAAGCTTTCAAAATATGTTGAGGAGACCAATTTGTAACAGTAGATGGAGAAGGGTAAATTTTGATGATAAATTTTATGCCATACCATTCTCATTTATATCCATTCTTGGATTTTTTTACCTTTTTAGATATCCTAGATTTGCAGTTTTATCACCTCTGTGCAATGCAAATTTTGGTTCAAAAAGGCCTGGAGCAACAAAAATAAGTTTACGTCTACTTTATTGACAATGAGAAAGCGTTCGACATTATTAAAATATGGCAAACTTATAGAAATATTACATGACTATAGAATATAGAAATATTATACTTTTAAGACTTGACATTATGGACATTCAGATTAATAAAAATCTGTATTGGAAGTGTTGTATTGGTTAGACAGGTCTTCATTATTTCGCCACTGCTATTCAACCTATAGGCGGAACAAATACTTCTAGACCACTGGAAGATTACAATGAAGGTATCAACGTTAATGACATACCAATAAGTAACCTTCGATATACAGATGATGATACTGTTATACTGGCTGACAAAATCAAAGATTTACAGATATAGCTTAATAGAGTAAATACTACAGGCAACCAATTTTGACTAAAGAGCAACAGAAAGATAACTAAATTTGGGGTAGTTAGTAAAAAGAACATTAAAAATATTGACTTGCTTATTGAAACCAACGATATGGAAAGAGTTCGTCCAATTAAATATCTAGGATATGCGGTAAATAACAAGTGAGACTCTGATGTTGGATTAAGATCCGAATGCGAAAAATCTGAAATAGCAAGATCCAGATTTATAAAAATGAGAAAGCTCGTAAGTAACCAAAACTTAAGCGTTAATATCCGATGGAAGGCCACGAAATGTTACCAACTATCTGCTCTACTTTACATAATAGAAGGGTGGACGTTAATAGCAGCAACTATAAAGAAGTTAGAGGTGTGACCAATACGGAGGTATTGAGAAGAATGGATAAAGATATGTTATAATTAACAACTATTATAAAGACAAAAAAATCATACCTGGGCCATGTATTCCGTATTGATAAGTTCTTTTTCTTAGAGTGCGTATCCGTTCCAAACGTTATCGATCATTCTGGCTATGATTATATCGTGCTTTCAGGTTAGTAAACCAGGATATTCTTCTTCGTCCTGGAGCCTTTTTTCCTTTAATTTTCCTTCCTAAAATTCCCTGAGATCTCGTTGTTAATCTTTATTTTTGATTGAATATAGAATCCTTGTAATGCTTTTACAAACGTAATATTAATACACGATGTTTCTAGTTCTTGCTGTAGTTTTTATTTGTTACTTCTTTGCCGAAATTACCTATCACTGGTTTATTTAATATTCTTTCATTTTTTATGTTCTGGCTTCCCATCATTACTATTTCCCGTTAATTGCCCATTGACTACCTCTTCCAGTTGGTAGAATATTTATTTTTCTTGAACCGATGTATCTTCATTGATGGCCTATAATCCTAATATAATTATTTTGTGTCCGTAGCTGTTTAGATTCGCAGGTATCCTTTCATTAAATGCTACCCAGTTTGTTATTTTAATTTTTTTTTAATAACTATTGGGATATATCTACTCATCTTACTTAACCCTTCAGTGAGCTTTATAACATGCAAGGTCGCGCGCGGGATCTCTCCGCACTTATTTATGACCTTATTTTAATTGAACTAAAAATAATTACCTAAATAATATTGTGTTTCTTTTAATTAAAATTATAGAAAATGGGTCAAAAAACAGAAACGAAGGAGGCAAGATATATTTCATATAGAAACAAACTTTTAACACATATAAATTTTAACAAACAATTTCTAAAAACAGTAATTTTTACAAAAAGTGACTAAAAACAATTTTCCGTAGCAGTCATTGCATATAAAATTGGCATGTTCCAAAAACATAAATTTGTGGCATCTTTTACTTCGTAAGTCTATTTTTCTTAAGGTCGTAAATTTTACATTATTTGTCTTTTTGGAAAAAACATATATTTTGCTGTTATTCTTTTTCTTAAAAACCATAAATTTTCCTAATTCTTAGTTTCAAAATTGATGGTAATGAGATGATTGAAGTCTTTGTGTGCAAATGATCTTGAAATAATGCAAAACCTAGATCTCATAAAAATTTTCGTCTTACGATGATGGTATTCAGTATTATTTGCGTAATAAACAACTTGACTTGATTCCAGCAACATTCATACAAGCACAAAATGGTCACCTTCTTTTAGTTCTTGCGCAATTATATGTTGCACAAAACTTGTCGACAACATCGACGCCGCCTTTGGTCTGATTATATGTTGTCAATATTTCAGGTTTGTGGAAATCTCCGGTTTTAGCATATTGGGTCGTCAAAATGCATACTTAAAGCCAGAAACTAAAAAAAAGAGGCAATTCTCCTTTATTCTTACGTAAAGTTCCTACAACACTTAGTCTATGATTTTTCAATAGCTTTTCCACTAATGGTATACTCATGAACCAATCACCTAGCGTAATATTTCTTCCTAAATTCAAAATTGGTTGAATAAGTTGCTCAACAATATCTCTATCGCGGGCATAGTCACTGGCCAAAGATTGCAAAGTATCTACAAAAAATGGCCCTTCTGGCTGACACCCAATATAAACGTCTAAGTTCGCAGTATAAAACATCTTGGCATCGCTCAAAGTAAAAATTTTAATGCCATAATTGTTTGGCATGCTGGGTATATATTGTCGAAAAACACATCGCCCTCTAAAGGTTCTAATTTTTCGTTAATAGTTACGAATTTTGACAGGGTATACCCAGATTTGCAATTTTATCTAGTTTATCTACCTTTTTTCTCTTCTATCGGTCATTTTTTTATTAAACCTAATACATCTGAGATGAAACTTAAACCGTTTTAGTGACATCATACGCCGAAACAACTCAATTCCTCCACTGCTGCTTTCCCACAAGCTCTCAAGTTGACATGACTTACTTTATTTGTTCCTGCGACATATAAGAGGCAAATACGTGCTCGAACTACATCGATATTAGTAGGTTTTATCGCGAGCATAGTCACTAACCAAACATTGCATTACATATTTGGATTTGCCACTATTATATCCAGCATATTTTCATTTATAAAAACTCCAAACTCCAAATATCCTCAGTACTTTTTAAGTTTTAACTACCGCTTTTCGGTCGAGGCAGCTGTTTAACAATATCTCCCTTGGTAACTCTCGTCCTTGTATTTGGGCGGGGAAAACATAGGTGTTCATCCTGGTACCTCAATTCAGCTTCATCTAGTTCTTGTTCTGATTTGTTGTCACTTCTTTCTTCCACCACATCTTGTTCGTCTGTTCCACACATGAACACTTTTCTTAGCTACACTGTCTTCACCTAGACATTCTTCCATTAGACTCTTTAGAATCATTTGTTCTTTCTCGTAAATTATTTTTCTAAAATAATAAATATTTATTGATTTATATTTATTGTACCTTTTATGCAAAAAAATATATTATATAGAAGGGAAATATATTACGTAGTAAAATAAAATTTCTGGAAAAAGTTGTATCACAAAAATGGGCGCGGACTAACACTCCACATACTAAGAAGATAATTGCAGACCAGAGATAGCATCTGTAACTAACTATAATATATATATAGTTCAGCTCAACAGGCCTCAAAGGCCCAAGGCTTCAACGGTTTTCTTCCTTTCTTTCTATCTTGTGCTAAGTTTTTCCAATCTTGTACCCGCAGCGACTTCAGATCTTCTTTTGCAGACTCCAGCCATTTTCTTCGGGGGCGGCCTCTTTTTCTTTTTGTACCAGCCTCCGTGTTTATTAATTCATTGGGAACTCTTCCTTCCTTCATTCTTGCTATATGCCCGAGCCATCTTAATCTTTGAATTTTCGCGAGTCTTGTTATTTTTGGTTGTCCATATATTTGCATTATTTCTTCATTCGTTCTTCTTCGCCAGATGTTCCCCTCTTTTACACCTCCGTATATCCTTCTAAGAATTTTTCGTTCCCATCTATCTAATTTTACCTCCATATCTTTATTTAGTGTCCAGGTCTCGCTAGCATAGAGTACTGTAGGTCGGATAACTGTTGTATATATTCGTTTTTTTTGCTGTTCTGGATATTATCTTCGACCTCAGTATCTTAGTCAGGCTCCCAGCACTCTTACTACTTTTGGCCATTCTTTTTATGATTTCTTGGTTCTCTTCGTTCCTATTTGTTAGTGTCACTCCCAAGTAGTCGAATTGGCTAACAACTTCAAAGTTATATTCTTTACTTGGGCTTTGTACCTTAAAGGACTCTCCTAGATGATTTTCGTTTCCCCTCATCACCATATATTTTGTTTTTTCTTCGTTTATCTCTAAACCATATTCTCTGGCTATTCTCTCTATTCTAATAAAGATTTCTCTTAATTCTGCAGGTCTCCTTGTTATTAAGGTAACATCATCTGCATATGCTACACATTGATGTCTGTGATGATATATTGTGCCTCTAGTGTAGATGTTACATTCTCGTAAAATCTTCTCTAAGATCAAATTGAAAAAATCTGTTGATAACGGATCACCTTGTCGCAGACCTCTATTGGTGATAAAACTATCCGAAACCCGTCCTTCTAACATGACTTTACTTTTAGTATCATTGAGTATGCATTTAGTCAGTCTTACTATTTTTGGTGGAAATTCAAAATATTCTAGTGCTTCATATACTTTATTTCTTTTTATAGTATCATATGCCATTTTAAAATCAATAAACAGCATGTGTACTGTTAGGTTGAATTCATATGAGCTAGCTAAAATTTGTTTCATTGTAAAAATTTGGTCAGTTACCGATCTGTTTGCTCTGAAACCTGCTTGATATTCACCTAGACAATTTTCAACTTTTGTTTTAATTTTATTTCTAATTGATATGGCCAAAATCTTATACACTGTATCTTGTAGAGCTATTCCCCTGTAATTTTTACATTCTGTAACGTCTCCTTTTTTATGCACTGGACATAAGACTGCTTCTTTCCACTGATTGGGTATTTTTTCTTTGATCCACACTTCGCGTATTAACTCAGCGATTTCTTCTTGTACCATTTCGCCACCTTCTTTTAAAAACTCAGCAATGATACCATTTTCACCAGGTGCTTTGTTGTTTTTTAAGTTTTTTATGATCTCTATAATTTCTTCCTTGGTAGGTACTTCTTCATTTACATCTGTGTCCTTTACTTCTTCATGTTGTAGTTGCGTTTGTTCTCTTTCATCTTGGTCGTCCGTACATAATAATATGTTCTCAAAATAACTGGCCCACCTTCTTAATTTTTCATCTGTTCCACCTAACAGATTCCCCTCTTCATCTTTATAATATCTTGATGTGGTTTTGTACTGGGTTCGGTCTCGGTCTCGTTTTATTTCTTGGTAGAAATTCCTGACTTGTTTATGTAAAAAATCTTCTTCAATACGAACTAGTTTCTGCTCTAAACTTGAACGCTTCTTCCTTCTACAGATCTTCTTTGCTTCCCGTCTTTTTTCGGCATAAGCTTTTTTACTCTCTTCATTATTTCTTATTATGCTATTTATTCTAGCTTTATTTCTGTCACTAATGGCTTTCTTACAATCCTCATCATACCAATCCGTTTGTTTACATTGTCTGTTTCTTGATAATACTGAGTCGGCTGCTTCTTGAATTTTTTCTTCTAGTTGTACCCATCTGCTTTCTATATCATTTACTGTTGTCTGGCTTTTCAGTTTCTCTTCAATTTGCTGCCTGAATTTTTTCCTAACTTCTCCCTCCTGAAGTAGTGCACCGTTATATATTTTTATTTTTTTACAACTAGTGGTATTAATTGTGGGTATTATTTGCTCCATTTTAATTTTGACCAAAAAGTGGTCCGAATTTGCATCAGCACCTCTGTAACTTCGGCTATCTTTTATGGCTCTCATATGTTTGGCTTCTATTAGCAAATGATCTATTTGGTTTACTGTTTGTCCATCTGGTGATATCCAGGTACCTTTATGAATTTCTTTGTGATCAAAATAAGTGCTCATAATTCGCATATTGTGTTCAAAAGCAAATTATATTACTCTTTTTCCATTCAGATTACTATCTCTATGTTTACTTTTTCCCCCTGTTATTTGTTTGTATACATCCTCCCTGCCAATCTTGGCATTCAAATCTCCTACAACTATTTTTATGTCATATGATGGTATTTTGTAAAACATATGTTCTAATTGTTCATAAAAGCTATCTTTAACGTCTTCATCTTTATTTTCTGTTGGTGCATGCACATTTATAAAGGTTATTTTTCTATATTTTCCTCTTATTCTTATTTTACATAATCTGCTTGTGACTGCCTCAAAATCTATCATCAGATTGGCAAATGTTTTCTTTATAAAAAATCCCACCCCAAATACACGTTCATTGTCTCCACTGTTGAAAAACACGTAGTTCCCCACATCCATGGTAAAATTTCCTTTTTGTTTAGTTTCTTGTATAGCTGCAATATCTATCTCGTATTTCGCTAACGTATCTGATAAGTTCTTTAGTGCCCCTACTTCAAAAGTTCCTCTAACATTCCGTTGTCCTATCATCATCCTATTCCGCGCTTTATTCGTTTCCATATTTTCCTGACCACTGTGCCTGTGTAGACTCAGTTTTTTTTCATTTTCTCTAGTTTTTCGGTACTATGGTTCCATTTCCACCATTCATCGTTTATACATATTTTCTGATAGCCGACTTTTGTTTCATTACCTTTTCCTTTTTCTTCTCTCGCCATATCTCTTAGCTCTTTCTGTAGTTTGGGTTCGGCTTGGGTTAGATCGTTTTCAATGAAATACCGCGTTCCTCTTAATTTGCTCTTATTCTTCATAATAAGCTCTTTATCCTTCATTGTATCTACTTTTACTATCGCCACTGGTGGTTTCCCTTGAGAGGTTCTTATTTTCTGCACATCTTTTATTTTCACATTCACATTCAATTGACTTGCTATAAAGTTGGTGGCATCTTCCAGTTCCTCATTTTCTTTGAAATCGCATCCTTTGATCACAATGTTTTGTTTCCGTATTTGTTTATCCATCTTTTCGATCCTGCTTTCCAGGAAATTTACCTTTCCGTTCAACTCGCGATTTCCTTTTTTTAAATTGCTAATTTCTTCTTGAAAAATCTGCTGGTCTTTTCGTATTCCTTTAACTTCGTTCATAAGAGCGATCATCATTTCTTTCAATTCGGTATTATCGCAATCTTTCTTAGGTGGAGACCTAGTTAACTTTCTGCTTTTCATGAAAGGGTTTTCATCTTGGTTGTTTTCTTTTTTTTCCTCTCTCTTTCTCTTACCATCGTCAGATTCTTCACTATCCCATTGATTTAATCCTCTTCTCGCGGTCATATTGTTAAAAATATTATAAATCTCTTACCTTAATTTGGACAGTGTTTTGACGTTAAAATTCTCACTTACACGCCTATGTATTGTTTTGTAAATAATCACTAATTATTGTCCTTATCGTGAAGGTTCCCCGTACCGCACTACTTGCCTCTTCAACAGATCGGAGCTAGCAGCGCTGATTGTTTATTTAGGTTACTCGTTATGATTTTTAAAAAACTCGATTTAGTTCACAATTTTCTAATGACACTCGATTCACACATACACTATTTCGCTAACTAAACTAACCACTTCGCTAAACTAACTATAATAAGCAGAGAAAAAATTTGATATCAACCGAGGATATAACAACATGTCTTCTTCTTCTTATGGTGCCCTATCCAATTAGTGGATGTTGGCGACAATTCTGAAATACTCCTCTCGATCTTGTGTGGCTCTAAAAAGTGCATGGGCATCGAGATTTGTCCAATCCCTTATGTTTTTAAGCTATGAGTATTTCTTTCTTCCGATGCCTTGTTTTCCTTCTATCTTCCCTTCCATAATAATCTTTAAGAACTAGTACTTGGAATTTCGAAATATATGACCCAGATAAGCAGTTTTTCTTCTTTTTCTTATTGGCAGCAATTCTCGTTCTCTGCCCATTCTATTTACTACTTCGACATTTGTTGTGTGGTCTGTCCAGGGAATTTTAAGTAGTCTTCTAAATACCCACATTTCAAAGGCCTCTAATCGGTTCATCACATTGGCCTTTATGGTCCAGGTTTCTACACCATATAGTAGTATGGAGTAAATATAACATTTTACAAAGCGATATCGAAGCATTAAGTTGAGGCTGCTGTTGCTTAGCAAGGTTCTTATATTAGTAAATACTGTTCTAGCTTGCTCAATCCTGCTACGTATGTCTGGATCTAGATCTTCAGTTATCCAACTACCGAGATATCTGAACTTGGGGACCTTTTGGATGTTCTTGTTATTTACTCTTATATTCAATTGCATATTTCGTGTTCTACTAACCACCATTACCTTCGTCTTGTCTATATTCCTCCATTTCTGTCTAGAATAGACAGAACAACATGTCTCAGAATACTAAAACCCACAGCCAATTATAAATATTTACAGGTTAAGGGCACTTATAATTTTCATTTCAGAATTGTGCAATTGTAAAATTTAAAACTGGGGTTCAATCCCACATTAAATAATATTTAATTTTCTTTATTTAGGAATTACGTACAGCATTGCAAAAGTAAAACGAATGGTTTTACATGAGAGGAGAATAGGTTATAAAATAACCGCAAGGAAGAGTTTTGATAGCCAATATCCATTAAAAAAAACTCCATGCTAAAAGAATAGCCAGTAGTGACTATTTTTCATACACTTAGGTCAAGCTCAGCAGATAGTAGAGCTTGTGTAATATTTATATTTTTCTGTGTGAAATTTTTTTGAAAAAAACAAACGTAGCTTACTCTAACATCTAACAACTAAACTTTTATTTTAAGTTATTATCGCAACAGCTGTTTCGGCCAGTGTGCCTTTCTCAAATGATCTATTTTTGGTATGTGTTTACACTTTATATTTTTTAACTGAATAAGTTGAGGAGGGGAGAAATGTTTCTCTCAGTTGGTCATTCAGTTCAAAAAATTATGTCTGTATTTTTTAATTTGTTGATTTTCATAGATTCTAATAAAGATAGCTTAAGGCCTTTACTTTAAATATGAAAATTTGAACTTCGTCTTTAAAAAAATGCTTATGGTCTAGAAGGTAAAGTGCGTAGGTAAACTCTGTTTTTTATTATTGAAAGCCCTTTTATGTTGTGATATACTTTTGATAAAAGTTCTACCAGTTTGACCTATGTAAGTTTTTGGGCAGTCGCCATATTTAAGTTTGTATACCGTTGTGTAATTGCTTTTTCTTTCGACTCCTGTTGTTCTTAATATCTTTTTAAAATGTTAAAAACAAAAGTTTTCCATCATTTCCATCAAGTAACGGTCGAATCCATCACTTACTTCAACATATAACTAATATAACTAACTTTACATTATAGACAAAAGTTAACACCAAAGGAAAAATAGCTTACTATTGACTTTGCAAATAAAATTATTTCAATGACACAACCGTATGAATCTTATAGAAAGATGAGTCAAAATAAGACTAATAAAAAGTAGAGATCGCGGTAATAAATGAGTCTATAAAAATAAGTCTATAAATCTTATAAAAATCATGAATTCTTTCAAACTAAATACATCTAAACTACCAATAAATTTTCAAAAAGACAAAAAAATAGTAGCTTTAAAATTATCTAAAAGTTTTTTGTACCTATCTAACTTAAATTCTAGGCATATTTTGTAATTTACCAAAGTTCTCAAAGTTCAGTCTCGACGTAACAATTCCGTCCATCAGTCAGTATCGCGTACATCGAAAGTTCTGGTATAAATCATAATATTTAGATGTGGATCCAAACACTGTCTTTCACCGAGTAAATTCTTGATAATTTCAGCTGCTTAATCATGTAATGGCTCTAAAAATAGATGTTTGCATTTATTCACTTTTTAAATAAACTCCAACAAAATAACAAAGATGCGTAATTTCATCTCGGAGTGCATGCAGGAAGCTTTTATTGTTTGGAACGTTTAAAATAATGTTTGGGAAAGCATATACAAACAGTGTTGCAACTGAATTGTTTTTTCTTTTTTTGTACAATAATTACTGGTGATTTTTATATACACACTATGGAAGAGAACTTTCGCGAATTTTTTTGGTTAACATCTAAGAACAATTTTTTCACATTAACAAAAATACGTCAAATTATTTGTCTTTGCAATGTCAGTTACAATGGTCTTTTCAAACCAAAGTTCTAAAGCAGTTTAAATAACTTGTTGACTGGCACTCTATAATACGCATTCTTCTGATCTAAAAAAACATAAGGTGAATTTTAAATTTCTGTCCACTCCTTTTTTTTATCAGCTATTGTAGTACAAATCTATTATCCACACAGGCTCTACCAGGGCAAAAACCGCTTTGCTCTTCAAAGTCTGGGAAATATTTTTTAATTCCTTCTTTTAAAACTTTACCAAACAGTCTAGAACTAGTTACGCTAGTATCTCTATAATTGCTTTTTAGCTTTTTAGATCCTTTCTTATATATTGATAAATAATATTGGCCAATCTTTTGGGACGCTCCCTTCATGCATAAGAGATATATTAAAAATATCTGCAATTTTTTCGATTAGCTGATATGAACCATATTTTATCAAATTTTTTATTTAAATAAATTCCTTTATAAAAGGTATATTAATATAAAAACCCTATCGGTCTGCATCACAAAACGTTTTCCAAATAACTATTCCATTATCAGTGCTATCCGAAAATAAGTATTAGCACTTAAATTACAGCAAACGTGAAAGTTTTTAATATTTTGAGTAAGATTACTTACTGAACTTACACGTTTGAAGTTCACACTTACATGTGGGTAAAAACCCTTATGTAAATATAGTTAAATTAACTTTAAATTACATCTTTAATGTTAAAAAACTAGAATTTTTAAGGTATAAACGGAATTGGTCACATGGCAACGTAGGCCTATACTTGGGTTGCTAGTCCTTAGACGAAGTGTCTGTGAGGACTTGTTAATAGCAACTGATTAAAATGATATATTAGGACAGAATTCTGAACAAAGCAATCACTTTAACTGGAGGTATGTAGTTGGAGTTTGTGTGATTTACCCTGAAAGTGAGATGGAAACTAAAGCCGATGAACTACAAAAAATAATTAAAGAAATATCCAAAGCTGTTCGACAAGACACTCGAAAATACAACCAAGAACAAATCGAACATACCATTGAGAACAATAGAAGCATAAAAGTATTTTGAAAAAGACTAAGAAAGGGGACAAGGCAGATAATAAAGATTAAAGATAGAAATGGTCATCTTACAATAAACAGAGAGTAAACCCTTAAAATAGTTGAAGACTTCTACAAATTGCTGTACGCAAGCCAATATAAAGCAAATAGCAGAGAAGATCAAGTACCAGAAATATTAGCAAAGAAAAAGGGCTTTGTTAACCAAGGATCAGAACTACTACCGGAAATCACAATGGACGAAATAAAACTAGCTCTAAGAAAATCTGATGCAATCAAAATCGGAGGCACTTGCCTAATTAAGAAAATAAAAAAACCATTTTAACATGTGCCTTAGTGTTGCCCAAATGCAAGAACAAGACGAGACTTAGACAGTCTTAGTCTTGGTCTTGCACCAATATACCTGGTCTTGGTCTTGGTATTGCGCTCCGAGTCTTGGTCTTGGTCTTGTGCAAGAGTCTTGCAAGTCTCGCAAATACCCATTAGCCCATACCCATTATTGCTATTTAATAAACGTTACTTTAGATCTTGAACAACGTAACACAATAGGTACATTTTAAGCTTGAATTAAAATAGCCATAAAAAGACCAACCAAATTAATGAATGTCTGACAACTGACACTGGGTGGGGTTTGAACCCACGATCTAAGCGATCCGTGCCTATGCTCTAACTCGCTGAGCTATCTACTATGTCCCACGGGAGTCAATCTGTTTCTTAATAAGCGTTTGCTTTTATAAAGCCTTTGACACGTTAGAATTTAACAAAATCCTGGAAGCCCTACAAGCATACCGCATTGACTACCGATATTTAAGGTTAATTTACAATACATATGTGTGTGTTGCTTGTGATGAACTATTTTGCCGAAACTTTGACATTGACAGTCAGTGATCACAATCAGTGATGCCTAATGCCAAATGGGGACATTTTTTTTTTACATCGAGAAGCTCTTGCGTCCAACGCTTTACCTTCTGAAATGGACTGTGTTATGAAAACCATCATTAAAGTTGTAAATTCCATTAAAGGAAAAGCTTTGCAGACCCGTATTTTTAGAAAAATTTTGCGAAGACATGGGGCTTTATTTGAAAATCTTCTCTATCACACCGAAGTAAGATGGCTTTCAAGGGGCAACGTCTTAAAAAGAGTATTTCACTTAAGAGCAGAGCCTTTAATGTATTTGAAAGATGAGGAGTCCCTCATTGAAGCTCAATTTTTTTCCCAGAACTCGGACCAATTTTGGACCGAAAAGATGTAGGAATACCCCCCGTTGGCGGGTAAAGCTGTAAAATGTCTGGTTCCATTTGTAACATCATATTTGTCTGAGTTAAGTTTCTCGTTTATGACTGCCATTAAAACAAGAGTTAGAAATCGTCTCGTACTTGAAAATGATATAATTGTGTGTGTCTCAAATACACATCCTAGATTTGAAAGATTAGTTTCACAGAAACAGGCGCATAGCTCTCATTAAGATTATAATATTTGACTTTGTTTTACTCTTTTATTTTTACGGACTTTAATATTTGGAAATGTTCGGCGACCCCCCTAGTACCTCATGGCGACCCCCCAGGGGGTCGCGACCACCACTTTGGGAAACACTGTAATAAATGATAAAGAATTAATACAGCATTTCTAAGTGGACGTTTTATATTTTGTACAGACTTAGGTACTTCTCGTAACTTATAAAAAGAATAACTCGTGTTATCGTGTTACTTATGTTGAAATATTTGTAAGGAGATTTTTCTTAATAAGAATAATCCAGAAACTGGTTGACAAAAACATTATATTTTAATTTCTAAAAAAATAAAACAATTATAGCTAAAATTAAGTAGCGAAATGGAAGATGGATATTTTTGCGGATATGAAATGGTTTATTTTCACGTTTCAATACCGCGTGATGTATCTAAACTAAAAATCCCGTATATTAAACCTTTCTCTAATATTAAAATGACTTCCTTTTAATTTTAATCAATTTGTTTCAGACATTGTTGCTCTTCTCCAATTGTCATCGCTTCCAAGAAATACACTAGGAAACCTACAAATAATTTGTATTTTGATTAATAATTTAATGATTATTATTTAAATCTAAATAAAGACATTTTGACTTCTGTTTTACATTTTTTCCCGATTGTTTTTATTAAGTAAGATTTGTATATGTCTTATTCCACAAGTAAATGAAGTAAAACTTGGATGAGTTTTACTTCATTCTACGAACAACATATATTGTAAAACTATAAACAACCAAGTATTAACTTTAGATCTGAAAGTTAAAGAAAAAATAAAGTAAACTTATTTTAACAAGATAGTAAAAGAATAACATCAAATAAAAATATCTGAGATACACTAAAATCAATTGTTTTTAATTATTTTCGGTATCTGCTTTGTTTTATTTATATTTATTTTACTAACATGTTGATATTCCATAATACTTTTACCTGGCTGAGCTTTTAAAAACAAAAATTGTTAATTTGTAGCCATTTTTTTGTTTAGTGCTCTTTTATAACCATTCTTGTTTCTGGCAACTAATAAGAAGATAAATCAGACACAAATGTAGAGCGATAATACAAGGTAAGTGTGGTTATTACGTTTTTTTGAATATTTTGCATTTGACGCAGTTTGGTCTACAAAGTACATACTGGTTGTATTGATCTCATGAGAATAATGAAAAGTGGCAAAAATCGCGCAGTTAATTTATTTAACACCTTTATAAAACTGCCTTCATTTGTGACAAAATACAAAAATTTCATACGAAAGCTGCACTTAGCTAAGCTCAATTTGATTTTTGTCTATAGAACACTGCAATCAAAAGATATTGTAACTTACATTAAAATCGCCGGTCGCTTTAAGTGTTGTTTCTGAGAGAACAGTTCATTTTACATAAAAAAAGTTAATTAAACATTTCTGTGTAAAATTTCCCAGCTAAATTTTTTATAAAAACATTTTTTTCTAGGGCGTACAGGTGTTTGGTAAATATTTTTCCTTTTACGAGACAGGGTTTCGGGAAGCCGAGGTACAAGTGATTTTTTTGAAAATGTAGGAAAATTTTTCAGCTTCTTGTAGTGGGGTGGGACATTAAAAAGAGTTCAAAGGAAAGCAATAAGTTGAGTGGAATTGAGTGAAAAATTACCTAGATTATCTTTTTAAACCATTTCTATAACGGAAATACAATAAGGTTTCATCAGAGAACATACGAACACATGCGTTCGTAGTTCTCTGGTTTCATCAAGTAATCCGATCGAAGATTAGATTTGGACGTTTTTTTGGGTGGCATCGAGAATGTCGAAGGAGAAAAAGAAGTTGATGGAGCAAGAATAACGAATGAAGAGATCATGGTAGGAGTGCTCCAGGAGAACTATCGGTAGAGTATCATCTTTTTTGCCTTACTGTCAATATGAGCTCTGAAATAGTGTGACGAGGGATGGATAAATCCGTAATGGTAGCCGTAGTGGATATATCGTTATCGCGGATGGAATTTCTAAAGATGGAAGTTCTTTTGATGAAGTTAATGAAGAAGAGGGAGAAGTAAGCTGCAATAAGTTTGTGGTGTGGTCCACTGGTCAGTAAATAAAAATGGTCTAAAGGGGATATTTTCATGGTTAATTAACATGGAAGTTGGCACTTCGAAGTCCTCCTTGTAAGGGATTACAAATTATTCCCCACAAAAACTCATGATATGTGCATATTGATCATATGATGTTCCGCATTTTACAAAAGTAACAGGTGCTGCTAGCTGTAAGCCAATATTGTTTAGGGACTGTTCGATTAGTGAATGCGGGATGGATGAACATACATTTAAAATAAGGATTCTTTTTATTTTAATTAGAACGTGCGGTATATTTTTTTATTAGCGGATCAACGGTATCGGTAGATTTGAGAAAAATGTAGATTCGATTATTCGAAATGCGAGATACAAGAGTAATATTTTTTGGAAGAGCTATTTCACCAACTACTTTAATATATACAAATAAAACATTATTTGAAATGGAGTGCACGAAAATAACTTGCTCTCTTTTAGGAAACGAAAGTTGCCAAGACCGCAACACAATATGTGAGATTACCTAACAGACCTTCTCCCAAATTGGAATATAACAAAAAAGGATCTCACTTGATTTCTCGGGATTTATACTGGTTTTCTTTTTTTACACCAATATAGCCACAATTAAATTAGCTTTTGAAATATTAAACCAAATTAGATACTCGTTTCCTCATCACATTGTTCTTGAAGTACTTCTCTTCATATTGCTAACTCGTCGTTGAACAAATTTATCCCCTTTACACTGTTTAAATCTTTTAAATACGTTAGGCACTTTATAAAGCATGTTTGAACTTTGACAGTTATTTGAGATGAAATTTAATGGATGCCTAAATTGCTAAAGTTCGTTTATTCGATATTTTATTATCAAATTCACAGGTCCATAAGTTACATCTAACTTGTGCTAATAGATGTCAGACGAACGTTAATTTAAATAAATAAAAATAAAGGTTAATCGAAAAACCCAATGCAACTACATTACTTCCTTACTTTTACTTTCCTTTAAATGTAGTTACATTGGGTTTTTCGATTAACCTTGGGTAAACCTTTGCGTTCTAAGTTCAAAGCTGCCATACATTTCCAACGTTAACAAAAAAACTTTTTTGCACATAGTAACAAAAAAACACCACTATGTTGTTACTAGCTAAGTTTTATAACATCATAACTCGACATTTCTAAAATTTACGGCAAGGTAAATGTTTTTTATTAGATAATATATGGCAGCTAATTATAATTTATTCTCTTTCAGCCCTGAAGAAGCAAAATTAATTCTCTTTGGCGAAAACGTTCGGCGAAACAATTGATACACAGAGTTTTTCTTGAAGATTTCCCCAATATTTAAGAGTTTACTATATATATATATATATATATATATATATATATATATATATATAAACATAAGTGAAACCCAATGTGTTTTTAGAAATGGTATAGGTACCAGAGATGCTTTAGTTAGAGATCAGCAGGGAGATCATGTTTTATAGATTATAAAAAGGCAATTCAATAACGTGAAGCGTGGCAAACTTATAATAAATTGAGTTATATGCTCAAAAAAACTGAGTTATACGGTAAAGACATAAGGAATATCAAGAACTTGTATTGGGACCACTCAGCTCACAAAAAAAGTAGAAAATATGATAACGTTGGATATTTAAATGCTCAAAGGAGTCACACAAAGGTGTATACTGTCTTGACGTCATTTGCGACTGTTCCATTTATATTCTAAATTCATTTTCCTAAAGTCTTAGAAGATATAGAAATGGGAATAAAGGTAAATAGAAAACCGGTTAATAACTTTCGATTACCTATTGCTAATAAATAAAGCACGAATAGTAACTCATGATATAGAAAGAGTAAAGAGATTTAAGTACTTGGGATGCTGGCTAAACGATAAATGGAAATCTGACGATAAAGTCAAAATTAGGATCGAAATAGTATACAGTAGACTCGCAATTATCCGAGTCTCGATTAACTGAGGTAGTAATTGAAAAAACAAATTATGTAAAAAATTAGCTTAAGAGTAATATCAAGTAAAAGCATTGCACTGGTTGTTGGTATGCTAAAGAGATGAGTCACTAGCGAGTGTTATTGTTCTAGCCACTGTGCTTCTACTGGACACTTCACCAGCCACTCCTCCACCCGTCAGTTTGACAGGTGGAGGTGTCATAACAGCTATAGATGTTCGGTTAGTCCCACTGTAAGCTCTTACAGGTTCATTTATGTCTTCTCTTTGTGTAGTTTCTACGTAACTTGAAGTGCAATATAAGTTTAAAATTTAAACGAGTTGTGCTTTCTTTAGAAACAAAATTAAGTGGTATAAAACGCTTGTATAAAGGTGAGTCAGTAAATAAGGTTGCTGCTGGTCCATGCTGCCTCTCATCCGACAACTGAACCTTAAGTTTGAAACAGTTTCGGCCGATTCTTCTGAAATTGAACTGTTTAATTGAGAGATCTCATTTAAGAGCATAATCTTACGTCAGACCAAATCTTCAATTGTGACGAAACGGATCTTAATTTTAGAATGATTCCAACCAAAACACTGGCAGCTCAAAGTAAAAAAACTGCGCGTGGATACAAAAAAAGCAAAGAACGAGTAACTTTTTTCATGTGTAGCAACCCTTCTGGATCTTTAAAATTAAGTCCATTGGAAAATCGAAAAATACAAGGGCTTTTAAAAATATTTAAGTAAACTGCCTGTCCACCGTGTACAGAAATCAACGTAGTGCGTGGATTGATTGCCAAATTTTTAAAGATTGGTTTTGGCGAATCTACATAAAAAGAAAAACCTACCAAGAAAAGCTATTCTTTTTTTGGACAACGCGCCATCTCATCCGGATGCTAGTTCGCTGGCTAGCGATGATACTTAAGATACTAAAGCTGGTTTTTTCCACAAAACGCCACATCTCTCATTCAAACTCTGAAACAAGGAGTTTTATAGGCTATGAAACGGAACTGTCGTCGTAGGCTTCTCCAAGTGTTTTTGACCTGCTTGGATGAGAGAATGACTGTGACAGCAGCCCTTTAAAAGATCACCTATAAGGATGTGTCTTACTGGATCCCTTCAGTGTGGAATGATGTAAAAGTATCAACTTTGCAAAAGTGATGGTGAAAGATTTTACAAATTGAAGCAAAAAGTTATGGAAAAGATAACAATGACTGTATTGCTGAAATAGTAGACCT
Organism: Diabrotica balteata; assembly: GCA_918026665.1. NCBI lineage: Eukaryota > Metazoa > Arthropoda > Insecta > Coleoptera > Chrysomelidae > Diabrotica > Diabrotica balteata. The sequence goes on from OU898277.1 coordinate 32,482,421, forward strand.
CGCTAACCAGTTACTAACGAAACTGCCGATAAATGATGAAGACGTCAACAAGTGGATTATGCAAAATTAGCAAATGAAATTGACTGATCCAATCGCCGACACGGTTATCATCGCACACAATGTCACGCGGATGACACAGATGAGATAATCGAGAAAATATCTCACTCCATATAATTGAAGGTGATTGAAGCTGCCCTTGCCTACATTCAACAACATGAAGAGTCAAACGCACCGACGTTCTTCATCTTCAGCGTTGGCAAAACGTCGCAGCTTCAAAACCAGAAGTTGAAGCAGAATAAAAGATGAAGATGGCGTACGTAATTATTTTCTTATCTATATATTTTAACTATGTACTCGCATACAGATTAACATACTTCAATTGTACATAATAAACGAATTACATACGTCATTACTTTAAATTTTTTGTTTATTTTAAGCAACCACTCGATTTCCGGGTTATCCGAGTTTTTCGGTATCCGAGGTATGCGCGGTCCCAATTAGCTCGGATAATCGCGAGTCTACTGTATATATTACAGGATCCAACTTGTAAATACAATACATTTTAGAGACGGCTATTGCCGTATTCCCGTTCTCCTCCGCCAATCCTCCCGTTCCAAGGCATGCTCCTCCCCCAAACCTCTCGATTCCATCGCTCTTCTAATTCCTGTATTCCATGAGCGTGGAAGGTCTACCTCTTTTTCTTTTTCCAGGGGGTTTCCATATGTGAAGTTTTTGGGGCCAACGTTCGTCAGGCATTCTCAATAGGTGTCCACACTATTTTAAACCTCTTCTTTCTATTTTGTCAATGACCGTTTCTGTAGCGTTCATGTTATTTCTTATAGATTCGTTGCTTTTTCTTTCTAGCCTTGATGTTCTAGCGTCTTCTCAAACAATCTATTTTAACTGCCAACAATCTTCTCTTCACGTCTGCATTAATTGTTCATACTTCAGAGCCATAACAAAGAACTGATTCAACCATGGTTTACCCTATTCTTTTTTTGTTCCTTTTGGAAATGTTGCGATCCCACCATAAGGAGTTCAGATATCCTACAATTTTACGTCCCTGATTAATTCGGTGTTTAATTTCTGTTTTTCCCATGTCGTTGTTATCAATGAGTGCACCTAAATATTTAAATTTTTCCACTTGTTTGATTTCCACGTAACTAAATATTCTGTTTTCTTCATGCTGACTTGTAACCCCCATTTTACATATTCTCCGTATAGACGGTTTATCATAAATTCTAGATCATAAGAATCTTGAGCTAGGATGACTTGGTCATCCGCAAAGTTCGGGGAGAACAGTACGTCATTTCCTATGGTGATTCAATAGGAATCTATTGAATCCCCCTCAATATATTTAAATGGGAATAAGCTTATTCCCATTTAAATATATTGAGGTTGTATTTTTACCCTAGGAATACAAAATTCTGACTGCTTTTGTCTGTTCCATGTTATATTCTTCTGTAGAAAATTATATCATACTTGTGGTTTTGTTACATAAATTGAGCAAAATTGATTTATTGATGAGTGTATTGTGTCTTGCATATGTGTTGTGTGTTAGATTGTAGACGATGTGTTTCACACGCCTGCCTGTAGTACATTTTGTAAAATGAAAGCACTATTCTACAATAGTGACTAGAGTCTAACTACTTGATGGTATGACATTAAATGCTATGTATACGGTCTACACTGTTGTGCAGAGTTGAGGGAGGGATGTTAAAAGCAAGAACCCTATCACGTCTAGATTCGTTTGAGATGTGGTTGTACCAGCGTTTACTGAAAATACCATGGATAGGGAGGGTATCAAATGGTCAAATGTTTAAAAGAATGCATAAAGATAAGTAAGTATTGACAACAGTTGGGCAAAGAAAAGTAGGTTATTTTTACTATATCTTTAGAAAAGATAAGTCTAGTTTAGTTTATATAAGGAAAGATCAAAGAAAAACGACAAAAAAAAACATCAGAATAAAGAAGTTCTCTTGACTTTGAAACTTACGCCAATGGCTTGACATCAGAGGGCCAGCACAATTATACGGCTAGAATAATTTAGAGAAGAATTCGTACATGCTTTAAGATTTCTGAAACAAAATTAATTGTTGGTCATCCCAAATTTTAGATAGATAGATAGATCTTTATTTAAATATAAACCCTAATATACATACAATATAAAGAAAATACACTATAAATTTTTGATATATTGTTTAAGTAACAGTTTGAAATTATTGAGACTAGTAATTTTTTTACAGATGTTGGTAACTGATTAAATTTAAATTTAACTTTTAAAAAAGAGCGAATTCATCGTACTTTTATACATAGTTCTAGGTACATACAGTGTGGAAACCACTTATGGAATAAAATTGTTTGTGTCCTTATTTTAAAAAATAATAAAAAACGTTGGGATACTTTAACTTAAATTTAAATGTACGCTTTTTAGACATAAATTTCAATGTACAGGGTGATCAATGCAAGTCTGGCATTGTGCATAATCTGTATTTTAAATGAAACACCCTGTATATTTTCATGTTTTTAAAAGCTCCTTAACAACCTGATTTCAACGAACTATATCATGTAGGGTCTGTTATGAATAATACAAGGTAAAATTTTGTAATTAGGTATTTTCTTCAAGACAATGAATTCATAGAATACCCGAGGTAATTGATTGGATAACATTAAAATAAATGCTCAACATGTTCTTTACCTTGTTGTTGGCAATAACACAGTCTCCTATAAAACTCGTTCCGAACTTTGTTTAAAGTTTTAGGTGAAATATTCCGTATTTCTGTAGTTATCCTTACTTTTTGAGGTCTTCAATGATAGTTGATTGTGTTGCATATACTTTGTTCTTGAGATAACCCCACAAAAAAATCCAAAGACGTAAGATCTGGAGACCTAGCTGGTTGCTCATTAGTCCTCTTCATCAAATCCACTTATTGAAGAAGATTTTATTCAAGTAATTCTCACTATTACAACATAATGGGGTGTTGCAGAGTCCTGCTGGAACCAGACAGTTTCATGTGGTAGGGTCGGATCTATTGGATTGGGATATAAGTTAGCGAACTAAGGAAGAACATCGTCTCTTAGCATGCTTAAATATTTTTCGGCTGTCAAATTATTATCTATAAATATAGGAAAAATAATATGATCTCCTATAATACCTGCCCAAACATTCAACTTTTGAGGTGTGTGTCTCACGTATCCAATGAGGATTCTCCGCTGACCAATATTTACAGTTTTGTCAGTTTACCTCTCCGTTCAATCTAAATTTTGATTCATCAGAAAAAAGAATTGTGCCAAGAGCTATTTCATTTGTTAATTTTATTGATCATCCTTTTGCAGAAATCCATTCTACGATCCGGATCGTCTTCTGTTAGCTCCTGCACAAATGGATGAAGTTTTCTTCATGGAGACACCTTAGGACAGTTGTGTGACTCACATTATTTTGACGTGAAATTTGACGTGAACTTGACGTTGGATTCTCTGCGACACTTAAAAAAATATCCACTTTCACTTCATCTTCAATGAAGTTCGATTTTCTTTTTAATGGTTTAGCATATCTAAGTTCTCTGAATTGTGCATAAATACACAGAATTAGACACAGTACCTTGTGAAATATTAGACAACTGAGGATACCTCTGATTAAATAAGTTTACTACTTCAACTTGACTTCTACAATTCTCCCCGTAACCGATCATCATTAAAATCTCAATTCGGTGGGCCTTAGTTAAATATTTCATTTTTATTTCTGCAAAAAATTAGTTTTTAATTAAAAATTTATTATTTTAATGTAAAATGTCAACAGCATGTCAACTGATTGATAACAATCCGCATTATTTACCGATTTATTTTAATTAGCAGACTATCTATACAGTTTTTACCTATTCACGACAAAAAATGTTAACACGGTTACCAAACAGAAATTTTCCCCAATATATAGTGTACTGACACTTAGAGTAGAAGTTTATTGTCTGTATTTAGCTTATTTAAAATAATACCATAACACGTGATAAATTAATAATTTCAAAATTTCACCTTGTATTATTCATTATAGACCCTACATGATATAGTTCATTGAAATCACGGTGTTAAAAGTATTTTAAAAACATAAAAATATACAGGGTATTTCATTAAAAATAAGGATTATGGACTATGTCAGACTTGTGTGGATCACCCTGTACATTTAAACTTATGTTTAAAAAGCGCACATTTAAATTTAAAAGTTAACGTGTCTCAGAGTTTTTGGTTATTTTTTATAATAAGGACACAAACAATTTTATTCTATAAGTGGTTTCCACACTGTATATGTCATCTAAAACTAAAAAAGTTTTTTTGATATTTTTTTATGAACGTACTCGAAGTGACTCTCAAAATTTAGAATAGTATCAAGCTGGAATCGCAAATATTTAACTGTTGTGACAATTTCATTTTTTTCATTATTAATATTTAAATTTATGATTTCAGAATCAAGCAAGCTATATTTATGTTTGGTAGTGAAAACCATTGTCTTTGTTTTTTTTTTCAAATTCAACTTCAGTTTATTCATTTTTAAATATATATTAACCATTTTTAAAATAGTGTTCATTTTTTGAATAGCTAAATCAAAGTTTTCATCACTACAACAGATTAGAGTATATTAACTTTTATTTAAGAGCCGTCCCTGTCCACCAACCTTCATGCAGTGATTCAACCTTGTACGCACATTGCCAATTTAAATAATAAAAGAAAGCTAACCTTGTAAGCTCAACGCAAATTTTGGGCCTAGACATTTGTCTAGCCATTGAAGAATCTGCGAATAAAAGCCAAAATTACCTCTTCTGGGAATAAGTTAAACCCATTTGTATGAGTTGAAACGAGTTAGAATTCTTCGCATAATTGAATATAATTACGCAAAAGCCGACAGCAAAACTTTTAAGATAAGAACCGAGTCCGAATTTGTCTTTGACAAGTTTGGCTGCCACAATTAATTTTGCAAGGTGGAGGTCGCAACCATTTACCATCGACCGGTTAAAACGGAAAATGAAAAATTGGATGAAGGTACCACCTTTTTGGAAAAATTCCTTTCAAAAATCCTTTCTTAGTCATCACGGTATCAGAAATCTTAAAATATTTGAGTTAGTATAAAATATGTAAAAAGAAGTTGTATACAAAACATACAAATTCTTTAAACAAATTATTTATACACAAAACAAAAAATACAAAACATTGCATTTTATTCATTGATCTTCGAAAAGCATATAATAGAGTTCTTAGAAATGTTGTATTAAATTAATAATAAGAAAAGACTTCCTAGTGAGGATGTTAAGATTATAATAGATATGTATTAAGTAGTAACCACTAGTGTTAGGGCAGATTTGAGGACACATAAATTTCACGTGAAAGTAAGATTACATCAGTGCTTAGTACCTTCTTCTTCTTCTCGTGCCACTCCTAGCGGAGATTGGAAATCATCATGGCCACTGCGACTTTGTTAGCAGCGCGCCTAAAAAGTTCAATCGAACTACACCCGAACCATTCACGTAGATTACGAAGCCACGATATTTTTCTTCTTCCCACACTTCTTTTGCCCTAATTTTGCCCTGCATGATGTTTCTTAAAAGTTCGTACTTTTCACCTCTCACAATGTGCCTTAAGTATTCCATCTTTCTAGTTTTTATCTCATTTAGAATTTCGCATCTTTTTTCTAAAGTTTGGAGTAGGTACTTGCGTGTTAGTGACGCGGTCCATCCATGAAATTCTGAGAATGCGCCTATAGCACCACATCTCGAAAGCTTCGATGTTTTTTATGGTCAACTGTTTTAGTGTCCAAGCCTCAACTCCATATAACAGGGTAGAAAAGACATAACACCGCAGCATTCGTATTCGTAACTTTATATTGATATCACAATTGCAAAAGAGTTTGAGCATTCTATTAAAGACTGATCTAGCGATTTCTATTCTACATCTAATCTCTTTTGTTTGATCAGTATCGTCTGTGATCCAAGCACCTAGATCGTTGTATTGTTTATTACAAGATTAGCTTTGATGTTCTTTGATTTCGTGATTACCATCAATTTAGTTTTTTTCAAATTAATTTTCAAGCCGTAACTGTTACAGTATATATTGAGACTTTGAACGAGATATTGTAGTTCTACTAGCGTTCCCGTTAAGAGAACTGTATCGTCAGCATACCTTATATTGTTGATCGTCTCACCATTTATTATCAGACCAAGATCTTCTTCCTCGAGTGCTTGTTCACAGATAGCTTCACTATACAGATTAAATAAAAGTGGCGATAAGATACATCCCTGCCGGACTCCTCGACGGATTTGAATTTCTTCTGTTAGTCTGCCCTCAACTTTGACATTTGCTGTTTGATTCCAATATAGATTGCATATAATTCGAATATCTAGGCTGTCTATATTTTTCTTTATTAGAACTTGTCTTAGTGGTTCATGTTGTACTTTGTCAAAGGCCTTTTCGAAATCAATAAAGCAGGCGTAAATTTTTTGGTTCATGTCTAAGCATCTCTGTGAGAGAACGTTCATTGCAAACAGAGCCTCCCTTGTACCCAGCCCTTTTCTGAATCCCATCTGAGTGTTACTGATGTCTACGTCTAATTTCCTATAGATCCTATTATGGATTATTTTTAAGAGCAGTTTTAGAGCATGACTCATCAAATCTATCGTACGATATTCGTTGCATTCCTTTGTATTTGCCTTTTTTTGGCAGTAGTATAAAGGTCGAACGGAGCCATTCACCTAGGTGTCTTATACCAGTTCTATATATTGTGTTAAATAGATCTAGGAGTATTTTAATAGATTCATCGTCCATAAGTTTGAGCAGTTCTACGGGAATTTCATCAGGACCGGGGGCCTTACCACTTGTTGCTTGTTTGATTGCATATTCTATTTCTTCTCTGATTATATCAGGCCCTGTATCATCTGTATATTCGTTTGAGATTTCTTGTCTATCTTTGTCATCAAACAGTTGTGATATGTATTCTGTCCATCGGTTCATTTTTTGTTGTAAATCTGTTATAATTATACCATCTGTATCTTTGATCTGTCCTGTCTGTGTTGTTCTTCTCCTTCCTGTCGTTTCTTTAATCTTTTTGTGTACATTAAAAAAGTACCTAGTCTAAAAAAAGTACCTAGCTTAGTACCTAGTCCTTATTAAATTAGCGTTTGTTAAATCAGATAAAAGAAAAAACTACAGGTTATATTCCCTGGTGCTCAATGTACGCTGATAATGTAGTATTGGTAGGAAATACTAAAAGATACTTACAGCAAAAATTGGAATGCTGGACAAGTAGTTAAAGCAAAGGTTTTAAAACAATAGAATAAAACTCAGTAGAGTATCTAGATTGATGAATATCATGATGAAGATGGATGTACTATTACAAATAAAATGATAACTTTAGATGGTCAAAAAAGTGTGAAAGAAAATGACATATATAATTCTATAAAACTACCATAAGATTAGATAATACACTTGGAACCTATTATTGGACAATTATAAAGAAAGTGGCGTAGATGAGAATGATTGAGCGGTTGAGTGAAGTGACAAAAAAATAAAATTAAAAATGGATATATTAGCGGAAGTTCCAAGTCGAAGAAGAGAATTGATATTATTATGATCCAAGATAGAGAAATGTAATTAGAGAAGCCGACCCCGCATTAATTTAAATAAAGGTAAGGAGAATAATAAAAATGACAAAATATTCCATAATTTTTAAGAAATTAACCCCTACGTCCTCTCTCTGTCCATTATAAAACCGATTAGCTACTCAATTACAAAGTTACTTAACCGGTTATAGATCACTTGAATATATATTCACCTCTTTAACAACCTTCTTGTGACTCGTGACACATTTTTTTCCTTCCCATCGTATACTTTCTAGACGTCATTAGAACATCTTCTAATGTTGTTTGATTCCCAAACTTCATTCATTACTATTCTGCAGCAGGTCATCCCTGAGATCTCTTGCACCGAGATGTCCAACCCATCTTAATCTAGCTGTTTACATATCTACTCTCTGCTTTGTCACAAGACGGCTATTGTGATGCAGGCAACCAGATAGACCTGATAGACTTTGGCATTAATAAATTTTCACCAACCACCCTGGTGGTCCGGCAGGAAGGATTTTGCAAGTGAAGGTCAACAACGGATCAAATTTTTAAGGTAATTAGACCACACATTTGTGCCATGAAATGCAATGGTATAATGTCAGAAAAATTTGAAGTCACAAAAGGTGTTCGTCAAGGAAACTCGTTGTCTACTTTGCTATTCAATATAGTTCTAGAAAAATTAAAAGGGTTAGTGGGATAAATAGTTCTGGCACTCTTTTCTACAAAGAGCACCAATTCTTATCGTACACTGATGATGTGGTCTTTATTACAAGAAGTGGAACAGAATTGTCAAGTATAGCAAAAAGATTAATTCGGAAAAGCTCTAAAATGGAAATCGACTGATTCCAAGTACATGAAAATATCGAGCAAAATAGGAATTAACACCAGCAGCTCCTTTAAATTAGAGGATGATGGATCAGTTGTAGAATTCGAGAATGTGGATGAATATATGTACTTAGGTACCCTTATTGACCACACATGTAAAGAAGAAGCTGAAATCAACCTGAGACTGACCAAGAGCAACAGATATTCTGGGATCATGAACACAATAATTTAGGCCAAAAATATATCTCGTAATACAAAATAAGAGTATACAAGCCATAATTAGGATCACAACCTTATACGCAGTAGAGACAATTACTATAAACAAAGCCGTACAAAACAGATTAGAAGCATGGAAAAGAGAGATATTTCACAATACCGCGCTCATAGCAGAAAATATTGAAGACCTACAGAGATTACTAAACAAAGTGGTAGAAGCAAGTGAAGAATTTGGTCTGTCACTGAATACAAAGAAGACCAAATTCATGATAATTACAAAGAAACGTATCAATAATATCAACTTACATGTAGGACAGGATCTCATTGAACGAGTACAAAATTACAATTACCTCGGAACAAATATTAACGAGTCAAACGAATACACCAGAGAAATAAGAATAAGAATAGAGAAAGCCCGCAGTGCCTTTAACAATATAAAACAAATGTTGTGTAGCCGTAACCTAAGCCTAAAGCTGAAAATACGAATGCTTAAATGTTATGTTTTCTCGGTCCTGTTGTATGGGGTGGAGGCGTGGACACTAAATAAGCAATGTATGGGTAAGCTGGAGGCATTTGAGATGTGGGCGTACCGAAGAATGTTAAAAATCTCCTGGAAGGATAAGATAACTAACCAAGTTGTATTAGACAGGATGAACAAACAAAAGGAGGTCGTATTGAGTGTTAAAATGAGGAAACTACAATACCTAGGACATATTACACGTGGGAATAAATATCAACTGTTACAACTAATTATGCAAGGAAAGATTGAAGGTAGGCGCAGCATAGGTAGGAGAAGAATGTCGTGGTTGAGAAACCTCAGGGAGTGGTTTGCTTGCACTTCCATACAATTGTTAAGAGCGGCAGCCTCCAGGGTCAAAATTGCCATGATGATAGCCAACCTTCGTAGCGGAGATGGCACGTGAAGAAGAGAAGGAGAAGACAAACTAATGTAGAAGTGTACCAATTGTATGCTAACCCTTCAATAAAAAAAAATTAACAAAACCTAGACTAGAATTGCTCAGATATCTAGAATGAATGCAATGTAATAGACAAATAAATAAAATTGGTTGGAGTGTACCTGAGGACAAAAAAAAAGAGAGAAAGGCCAAGAAAGAACTGAAGAGATGTAGTGATGGAAGATGCCAGAGAGATTGGAATCAGAGATTCGAACCTGACAGCTAAAAGAGAAAACGATGGAAATTATCCATCTAGCAATGGGCCTAAAAGGTCTATTACTGCTATAAATAAATATATAAACCCTGGTATTTGGCATTTCTTTTCAACAAATTAAACTGATTCTTTTTTGTGTATTTTAGTTAAATAATGATGATGTGATCAAATATTTACAGTACTAAAGAAATCTTATGCAAAATAATGTTCAGAACATAAATATTTCTAAGAATCATCCACAACCAAATTTATCAAAGTTAGAAATCGACATTAGCAATACACAAATAGAATTCTAAAAGGGTAAGGTACTAGACAAACTCGTTTCGCTTTGAACGTAATGTCACAAAAATTCCGGGATGTAAATCAGCAAACACATACCTGTTTTATAGATTTTGAAGAAGCATTTGACTGGGTATGCCATGATAAACTAAGAGATTTTCTGGAAATAAAAAACGGACAATAAAGACCTGCGAATAATTCCGAAATTGTATTGAAATAGAAAGGCTAATATAAAAATGAAAACGTAACATCTCAAGAAATAAAATTGGCAGTAGAGTGCTGCAGATATGGTTATGTGTTGTCACCATTGCTATTTATTTTCTATATTACATAGTACAGCATCACAAATTAATTACAATATTAAAAGATAAAGAAGTTGATAGTCAAGACATACGATTCATAGAAAAGTTATACTGGCGTCAAACAGCGACAGCTTGCATAAACCGAAAATCAACAGAAATATGTAAAATACAAAGAGGTGTCAGACAGGGTTGTATACTATCCCCACTGTTATTAAATTTATATTCAGATAGAATATTTAAAGAAGCGCTGCATAATTTGGAATGGGGCGTGAAAGTTAATGGAATTCTGATAAATACAATCAGATATGCAGACGATACAGTTATTTTAAGTGATGACATGAATGTACTACAATGCCTTTTAAATGCCATTGATACAGTGGGAAGAGAGTTTAGCCTAAACATAAACTGTTCAAAAACAAAACACATGGTGTTTAGCCGTTTAGCACATCAAGATGCACGATTATATGTTGATGGTCATATAATTCAAAGAGTGTCCAGTTTTAATTATCTTGGTTGCCATATTACTGAACAACTAGATCCAGATCAAGAGATAAAATGTAGAATCGAGATAGCCCGAACGACATTTTTAAAAATGAGGTCATTTTTCTGTAATAATAACTTGCAACTTTAACTTCGAAAGCGCATGGTTAAATGCTACATTTGGTCAGTCCTCTTATACGGTGTCAAAGCATGGACATCAAAAAATACCCACCATTAATCGTCTGGAGGTCTTTTAAATGTGGCTGCACAGAAGTATACTAAAAATTCCATAGACGGCTATGCTGACAAATGTGGCAGTCCTTGAGAAAGCAAATGCTGCTCGCGAGCTGCTTGATAACATCAAATGTAGAAAGATGGCCTACTTTGGACACGTAGTAAGGGGAGACCGATATAATATTTTTCAACTTATTATGATGGGTAAAATCGAAGGACGCAGAGGAATTGGTAGAAAGCAGGCCTCTTGGTTGAAGAATATCAGGGAGTGGACAGGAATAAGGAAAGCTGAGCAACTCTTTAGAATACCTCGAGACAGAGACAGTTTCGCCATGTTAATCGCCAACGTCAAGGGGACTTGATAGGGCACGTAAAGAAGATTAAAAGCTTTTACCAGGAAGCTCTTTTAAAAGAAATCTATAAGGCTCTACCAGGAATTAGTCTAAATGGCAGTCAAATTAAGAAAGTAATAAACAAGTACTTATGAACTTTAGTAAATGGAACTGGAGACGAAAACAGTGAAATAAAAAGACTTATCGAAATTGCCAGCACCACTTTTATTAAGATGAAAAAAAGTCTTCAGCAATAGGGACATAAGTATCCCTATACGTATAAGAGTGTTGAGAAGTTTTGTATTTAACACTCTATTATGTGGAATAGAGTCCTGTACTATTAAACAAAACAATATAAACAATACTGAAAGTTTCGAGATGTGGTGCTACCGTCGAATAGTATAGATAACGTGGTTTGACAGATTCACAAAAGTAGAAGTGCGACGTCGTATAGGAAAAGAGCCGGAGGTTATGTTATGTTAAGTATAAAGCGAAGAAAACTCGAAAATTTAAGTCAACCAATGTGGTGACAAAAATACACATTACTTCAAAATATAATGCAGGGAAAAATAAAAGGAAAAAGGCCATATAAGAATGTCATGGTTGCGAAATTTGAAAGAATCGTTTGATTGAAACACAAATAAGTTCTTTAATTAGATCATGTGTAAATTAGTTTAGGATAGCCTTGATAATTTCCAATCTACGGTAGAGGTGGCACAACAAGAAGAAGAAAATCAAATATTAAAACGCATAAACCGCTGTTTTGCCGACTTTCATGTTCTCTCTCGTGTCTATTTGAGTAGAAGTTACCACTAGGACTTCACTAGTCTTTTTTTATAGAAATTGCACTTTTGTAAAATAATATTTGATGTTACAAAAATGGCAAGTAAATAATGATAAGTAGCGTGAAAAATTACAGTCTAACAGAATGTCATTACATAATTATGTAAATGTTAATAGCTAATATTTCTCTTACAACCATTCCCTTTTTTATTAATATTTGCACAATTTACTACTACAGGTGTTATTACCTTTCAACAAAAATACATACGTATCCTACTTATTACATGTATATCAGTTTGTATACAGTTTTTCTAATGAGGTGTAATCTTCGTGAACAGTAAATGTATAGTAATCGCTGTAATTAGTAGTATTTTGCTTCAGTTTTATGTTAAAACCTCACGTGTTTGCTGATTAGGTGATTCCGGTTTTTTTCTGATACGAGAAATAAGGTTTTTCATAATTGTATATTCAACATTGTTAAGTAGGTGCAAAAAAAGAAAATTCATAAAATTACAATACCTATAAACTTCTATAAAATGAAGAATATTGTATATAATAAAAGAAGAGTTTACAATAATAAATAAGTACAAGTTACACGGAAAGGATTATTATTTATTTGTTTATAATTCTAAAAACTCTAGGAGTTTAATGTTTAGAGAATTGGACAAGGCTGAAAGGTATTTGCATTTGCAATAATACTTAAATTTTAAGAAACACAAATTTAATATTATATTATATAAAATTGTTGATGTATCTAATGAACTGTGTGACAGTTTCTCTGTGAGATTTAGTGGCCCACTCTCCAAGCCCAATTTTATCAAGCATTTAGAAAATAGTAACAACATTCAAGTTAGAAGAATTCAAAAATTTCCTTAAAATTTGCCTTTAAAATATTTGAATATGCCAAAGAAGAAAATAAAAATGGAATATAAAAAGGAGGGAAGAAATGAAAATAATAGAAACTCTTCGTGGAAATATGGTAAGTTGTATAAAGTATTAACATAAGTAGTTAAGTATGGAAAAACATACTTACATCTGATATATGAAGCCTTTTGATAAAAATCTTAGATCAATCGGAAATGCTGAAAAAGTGTCAGTCCGTTTCATATAAAGGGATATACAAGAAAGTGTGAGAATTAGACAAGTATTACTCTTCTAGATATAACCTGTAAGCTACTCGCCAAAATGGAGTATAAGAGACAGTCTAAGAGACAGATTAGATAAGTACATAAATGTATAGGTTGGTAAATACTAGAGAAGATTCAAGAGTTGAATACGAAAGCAATAAAGCTGGTCTGAAAATCAATAAAGTTAAGACAAAAGTAATGGTGGTCTAAGGTTCCACACTATTCAACAGACTAACATGTTACAGGAATACCAGATAGTGGACAGTTTTGTCTATTTCGGGTTTAGTATAACTAACGATGGTAAAGCAGAAGTTTGGAGACGTATTGGTATTGCAAAAAATGCCATGACTCGTCTAACTAAAGCTTGGAAAGACAGACTTATCTCTCAAAATATCAAGATAAGACTGGCGAATGCCCTTGTATTCTCAATATTTCTATATAAGGCAGAGACCTGGACTCTTCGCAAACGCAAGCGCCAAAATTGATGCCTTTGAGATGTGCTGGTGGAGAAGAATTCTGCACATACCTTGGACAGTCCATTCTAAACGAACTCGAGATTAAAAAAAGGCTGTCTATAATATGTGTGCAGGGTAGTCTGTTCAACGTCAGGTGATGATAGTTTGGAGAGATCAATTGTTTCTGGAAACGTTCCGGGGACAGATCAAGAGGACGATCATCACCTAGATGGTCCGACCAAATTAAGAATTCAGCTGGAAACTCATTCTGCGAAGATCTCAGAGCAGCTGAAAATAGAGATCAATTGAGAAAAATTGTTAGGAACAATGAAAGAAATCAAGATCCTTACTAATGGGGAAACGGCAAGAGAGAGAAAGAGAAGGGAAGCATAATATATTAGAAGAGCGCTAGAAGGATGAAAAAAAAAACATCTCAATAAATGGCCGAAAAATAAACAACCTACGTTTTGCAGACTATCCACGCCTTCTGGCAAATGGTCAAGATTCAGTCGTATAAGATGACCATCTCATACGACTGGTTGAAAACGGAAGTCTTATATTTGGTCTGCAGTTAATCATATCAAAGACAAAGATCATGATAGTGTATAGACTGCTTAAAAATCACCCACGCATAACCACGATTGACCAGTTTGAGGTTATGAGCTAATATTTTTATCTGGTATCATTGATTACAAACACAGGGTCACTACAGGCAAAAATAAAACGTAGATGTGATCTAGTAACTTTTCTACGGGTCTTTGCGTAGAAAAATGCTCAACATATGAAACGACTCTTAAATTTCATCAAATCTAAAACTGAAGTTGATTAATTAAGCAGTTGTACTTAAATCCTACGACAAGTGGAGAAAAAAATGATTGACGTCACCAAAATGTTCTGTTGGAATAATGTTACGAATTCTATGGACTGACCACCGTACAAATAATTCAATTCTAAATCAGCTAAAAACAGCAAACGGCTATCCATCAACAAACCGCAAAGTCCATATCCAACAATTGAAATACTAGGACATGTTATGAGAGAAGGCACAGAAAACATGAAAATACTTATCCAAGGAAAGGTAGAAGGTCGAAGATCACGAGGAAAATCTCCAACAAGATGGATCGATAAAACTACGGGATATGCAAAGGACCCATGCATGAGTTAAAGGAGATTACCAGAGATAGGAGATCTTTGGATAAGGACAATACACGACATCACGATGACCACTACACTCTTTCGGTAGATCAGGATTAAAGAGAGAGAGAGAGAGAGAGAGAGAGAGAGAGAGACAGAGAGAGAGAGAGAGAGAGAGAGAAACAAAGAAAGAAGTTGGCAATGACAGAAAAATTTTGTAGGAAAGGATTGTGTAGCTATTGTCAACAGTAATTTTAAAATTTCTTGACAAATACAATACTCAGTAAAATTGGAATATGGACGTAGAGAAAGATCTACGATAACATAATTCAAGTTTATAATAAACTGTTAATTGCGTTTGCTGACTATGTTGTACTAATTTCAAGTTTAATAATAGAATAAATGGATATAGGATAGAACACTATAGGGATACATAACTAAGCACTGTCAGAAACCGTGAAGAATATTGTTTCAAAAAGATGATTTAAGTCAAGGATTGCTCGCTAAAAGGCTCAGGAAAAAAAGGAAGGGATAAAAGAATAAAGTAATTAAAGTGTGTAAGGAAAATTGTTAAAATATACAAAAAATAAATTGGCAAACTGCGTAAGAAAGAAAAGTCCGCTTAAAATTAAAGAAGTATAGTGACAGGACCTAACATAGCCACTGACAAAATTGAACGAGCAATAAGATTAGCACAGCTAAGAAAAGTGACAGGGCGGATAAAATACCAAGTGAAATAATGAAGCTCTTCGAAAGTTTAGGTAAATGATACCTCCTTTATCATTTAAATAAAATTCATAAGTCTGGCTTTATACCAACGGATTGGCTGTTGTCGACTCTTGTGACGATAACTAAAAAAGCATTGATGGATTCGACCGTTACTTGATGGAAATTCATTTTATGTAACAATAAAACACTGAAAACTTTGTTTTCAAACTTTCACAAAATTTATTTTAAATCTTATCACTACAGCTGTTTCGGCTGATAACCTTTCTCAAGTTAAGGTTATCAGCCGAAACAGCTGTAGTGATAAGATTTAAAATAAATTTTGTGGAAGTTTGAAAACAAAGTTTTCAGTGTTTTATTGTTACTAAAAAAGCAAATACGAAAATATGTATTAACTACCGAACCATCAAGTTGATGAGCTAGCTATGTTTAAAAAATATTTCTTCGAAATTTGCACACAGGAATGTACAAAACCAGAAAAAACAACATAATGACACGAAGTTTGGATTCCGTTTAGTATTTAGGTTATGGTACAGAGATGCAGAGATGCAAAGACTTATGTATCATTAAAAATTTTTATTTGCATCAACGTGCAACATCAGCATTGAACGAAATAATTCTGAAAAGCTTGAGGAATGCCGATGACACGGTCATTGTCCAATTGCAAATAGTTACAATGAACTTTAGTATTTGATATTAGACTTACCACAACGTATGATGAATAAATACTGAAGCTAAATACCACAAAGACATAGGTGATGGTTGTCAGTAAAACATCAATACAACCAGAAGAGGTAACAGCTTATGAAGAACAATTGGTAAGAACCAACGGTATTACTTACCTTTGTTGTTATCCAAATAAGAACTGCCATAGCTCAATGTTTTAAGATGAAAAAAAACCCTATATGGAAACTATATCACCTTGAGACTGAAAATTATGTGGTCTCTATTCTTTTATATGGTTTCAAAGAAATCTATAAGCCTTTGAAATCTAGGTGTATCGGAGAAGTATAACTAGAGTTTCCTAACGAGATTGTTTTTGAGCGGATGGGAATAGTTACAGAAATTTACCGGAACTATTATAAATTGCAATCTTGGGTGTTTTCAAAGGTATCAGAGGGTGTCAGGGTGTCAGAGGTATAATATATTTCATTTAATAATACAAGGCAAGATACACAAAAGAAGAAGAGGGTCAGGTTGAAGAAAAACGTCATCGCTTATAAACCTGGTTAAACAAACAAGGAAATGGTTCAACAAATCCTCTGCATTCATTTTCCAAGATGTTGTCATCAAAATTAGTGTAGCCCATTTGATAGTTAATTTTATCTTTTGTCATAGTTTTTTCAATATATATGAGCGGATGTTCTGACTTAAATATTACACCTTTTAAGTTGCTCAAAGTATTCATAAATTTGGGCAAATAAAATATTACCAAAATATTGAAGAACTCAAAGACAAATTTCAATCTAAACTTTAACTTTAGAAATAAGCTTGACAAACTTCTTAATATTCCTAATACGTATGTGAATCGTGGATTCTACGACAAGCAGAAAAAAGAAAGATAGGCGCCATTGAATTGTTCTGTTGAAGAAGAATATTATGAATTTCGTGGACGTACCACAGGACAAATAATTCAATTTTAAATAAACTAAATGTTGGCAAACAGCTCTCCAACAAGACCCATCTTCAACAATTAAAATATTTTGGACATGTTATAAGAGCAAACACAGTAAACAAGAAAAACTTATGCATTAGTTAAAAGAATTGAGAGGAGAATATCCTTGGAGAAGGACAATCACCATGACCACTACACTTCCTCCGATGTATCAGAACTGAAGAGTGAGAAGTAGACAAATTTATTTGCTCATCACTGAACAATTGAGGTCGAATTATATTACTTTTTTAAAAAACTGCGAAAAAATGATTACACTACAAACATATTAGCAGTTTAGGACAAAGAATGATATTGAATAATATCAAAGAATATTTAATTTGACAAATAATGCTGATCTTGTAGACTGTACAACATGTATCAATTATGTTTAAGAGCAATATGACACCAAAAGAATAAAAAGAGGTAAAGTAGGTACGCTTTTCAAAAACTAAGCCAAGTTTTTACATTAAGTCCTCCAACTATCCATTTAACAATCGAATGGATGTTATATATTTATATATTAGTAACAATAAAACACTGAAAACTTTGTTTTCAAACTTCCACAAAAATTTTATTTTAACTCTTATCACTACAGCTGTTTCGGCTAATTGCCTTTCTCAAGTGATATATTTTTGGCATGTGTTTACACTTTATAGTCTCTAATGAAATAGGTTGAGGAGGGGAAAACTGTTTGTCTCGAGTTGGTCATTCAGAATTATGTCTGTGTATTTGTGTTTTTTAATTTGTTGATTTCCATAGATTCTAACAAGGATAGCTTAAGGCCTTTATTTTGAATTTGAAGAATTTTAAATTCGTCGTTAAAATAATGACTGTGATCTAGAAGGTGAAGTGCGTATGTAGAATCTGTTTTTCTATTATTGAAAGCCCTTGTATGTTCTGCTATTCGTTTGTTAAAGTTTCTACCAGTTTGACCGATGTAAGTTTTTGGGCATTCGTCACATTTAAGTTTGTACACGCCACTGTGTAAGGGTTTTTTATTTTGGCTCTTGTTGTTTTTGATATATTTGCCTAGATTGTTATTTGTTCGGAAAGCTGGTGTTATTCCTTTCTTTTTTATGTGTTTGGCTATTTTTGTTGTAATTTGGCCTGTATATGTAATCGAACAGAAAGTACTGGGTTTTTTCTCTGGTGATGGAAATACTAATTCCAGGGCTTTCTTGTGTAGTTTTTGATTTAACATTTTATTAATTGTTTGTTCATTGTATCCGTTGTTTACTACTATTTGCTTAATTATATTTAATTCTATCTCAAAGTTGTATTTTGACATCGTAATTTCTGTTAATCTATGTAACATACTATGATATGCTGCCGGTTTATGTTGTATTGGATGGAATGATGAATTGTGTATAGTCGTGTCAGTATGGGTAGGTTTGTGAAATATGGAGAAGTCATGTTTGTTTTTAAATCTGATAATTTTTAAATCTAAAAAATTTATGTGTCTGTACAAATTTAAATGTGGCGACTGCCCAAAAACTTACATCGGTCAAACTGGTAGAAAATTTAACAAATGAATAGCAGAACATAAAAGGGCTTTCAATAATGGAAAAACATATTCTACACACGTTCTATGATTCTTTTAACGACGAATTTAAAATTCTTCACATTCAAAATAAAGGCCTTAAGCTATCCTTGTTAGAATCTATGGAAATCAACAAATTAAAAAACACAGATATAATTCTGAATAACCAACTCGAGACAAACAGTTCTCCCCTCCTCAACATCACAGTTCTCATCACTTGAGAAAGGCAATCAGCCGAAACAGCTGTAGTGATAAGAGCTAAAATAAAAATTTTGTGGAAGTTTGAAAACAAAGTTTTCAGTGTTTGATTGTTACATAAAATAAATTTTCATCAAGTAACGGTCGAATCTATCAATTATTATATATTTACCTATTTTTGTATATTGAACTGGCCATTGAAGTCGTAAAAGTTACGATCGGCGGAAAGGAATAACAAGCAATGTAGACTAGGCTTATAAGTAGAAATTTAAAAACTGTAATACTGGACTACTCACTGTAATTGGAATAGTTGTCCAGAAAATATTTTAAGTAAATTAACATGGTAAATAAAGAGGGCAGATTTATGGTTCGCGGAATTAAAAACTCTAACGGTCGAATCCATCAATTATTTAAAAACTCTTCAGTCACCCATCAAAAATTAGGTTGTCAAAACATTTTTTCTTAATAAAGTAAGTACATTTTTTTACCGTTGTTAACCTCCATACGTTAATGAGAAAAATCGAAAAAAATAGATCTTTTATCTGGTACGAATACATATATGAAAATGTTATAATTTAATTTACTTGCTTTTTGGTCTGGGATTAATAACATACTTGTTGTTGTTCAATATAGCTCTAAATTGCTATTAGCAATGAATATTTTTTAATGTATAAGGACTTTATGTATAAAATAAATGATACAGAAAACGAATTGCTTAAAAATAATGGAGCATTAGATTTATATTTATGCAAGATGTACCCTAAAAATACATTAAAATTATATCTTTCATAGAAATAAACCACATGCACCATTATTCTTTAAGAATTAGTCTTTCTGTATATTTTATTCAATCCTTTTTGTATAGTCACCCAATAGTGTTTTAGGAAATTGAGTGAATGAACGAACAGTTAGGAAATTGCCATGAATTTAGAGGAAGCGTAGGAGATTGTTTTTACGTATTCAACCAATTATCTGGCTAAATAAATCTTGAACCTAAGGCTAAAAAAATAGTTTTTCTGTATAATTTTATATACCAATAGAATAACATATACCTATGTATTCTAAGTTCTAGTTTGTAACAAAGTGTTCATTGAAAATTCGTTAATTCGTCAAAATGTTTGAAAAAGTGTTTTACTAATCCCAGAAAGAAAACCAAATACGGTCAGATAAACATTTTATCCTAAATTCACATCAGGAAATAACAAATATAGTAAATTTTATTTGTTATATCTTAGCTAAAAAAGATCCAACTACTATAATACAAAATTCTTAAATGAGCTTAATAAACTTATCAAAATTATGCGAAATATCTTGTATGCTCTATTAATTTAGTAATTTATGACTTATCCAAATCTCTTACCAAACTTATCCAAATTTCTTGCTAACATTCTTAAATATGCTTTTTACCAAGTAACAACTATAACGTAAGGGATATGTTTTATAAATATGTTTTAATTTCGTTATTAGGTACTCTATATTTACGAATATACCAATAAATTCAATATAAAACGATCAAGATGGAATTTAATTCAGAATTATACAACAATCTCTAAAGATAGCTTTTTATCACTTCTAAAATATAGTTTTGACAACAACTATTTTAGTTTCAATGAGAAATTCTACCGCCAAATATTTGGAGCACCTATGGGTAATCCACACAGCTTTATAACAGCAACTACCATTTTGAGTCATTTCTCTTTGCCTTCATTAAAAAAATTGTAGACGGTCATAACATACGTTATGTTCCTTTTTTACACCTTCACTACTTTTAATACACATATACAATTTACTGTAGAGACTTAAAGTTAGTGTTCGATATCATTACTAGATACAAAACTAATATGAACTGAACAAATCAAAATAATGATAGATTATCAAAATAATGATATATTACCAGAGGGACTCACCAGAGGGACCAGAGGGACCGCAGACGTTCGGATACAATTAGCGTCTCTTAGCAAAGACAATGACGTCGACTTTGCTAAGTATCAAGACAATTACTCTACACACACAAACACACACACACACACACACTCACTACATTAATAAACTTATCTTGATTGAGACTGGCTGAATTACAATTGTCCAAGCCAAAACACACACAAAAAAAAACTCTCCATCACATTGATTGGCAATACCAACAATAAAAAATAAATCACAGTAAAAACGGCAATCCAAGAAATAAACAATAACCGATAACCTGACAGTTAACATCACAAACTTTTGGATCGTTACCTTATATTCCATTTTTAACACTGAAACTTCTCAAATTATTTAAAGGATTAAAAAACATAAAAATGGTCACTAGAAATGTTAAAACCATAGCACATGTATACATTGACACTAAAGATCCTCTAAGAACCAAGGAAAGTTCTGAAGTAGTGTATCAAATAATGGCTCAGAATGTGATAAGGTTTTATATAGGAGAAACTTCTCGTACATTACACAGCAGAATTATTTCTCACAAAAGTGGTGGAAAAACAAACAAATTACAAGCTTGTGCATTAGCCGATAACTCCATCAATCTAAATCACACATTTAATTTTTCACAAGCTTTAATTCTGGAAAGGCACAGAAGCGATTATTTTTAGAAAAGACACATATACAGAAAAATAAAAACATCCCAACAATAGAAAAATTCATATATTTATGCTAAACTGACTGGACTAATTTAGTTTTTATCGATAATCAAATAAATCATCATGAAACTTTTGTTACTGATTTTGATTTTCACAAAAAATAACTGTATATTCATTCATATATGTATGTTAATCAACCCAACATTACAATGACATATATAATGACAATATAATTTTGTGAAAATTTTTTTTATTAAATTTTAATATGTGTCTAATTGTGCGTTTTGTAAAGTCCAATTTATCACGACTCACGACTAGTAAGTTAGAAAATTTATAATTATAATTACATAATTTATATAATTATTTATTATCAACAGATGTCTTGAAAAAGAATTGAAAATAAACTCCAAATCTTATTTTCTTCGTGAGAATATGCTTAATCAACTCAATTAACACTTTAAATTTTGAAATTTTTAAAATCCAAACCTTCCCCTTGCAACTCACTAACAGAATTCTAATTTTGAAAAACTTCACATGAGATAACAGGTGGAAATAACAGCCGCGCCCGCAAGAAAATAAACTCATACATTTTCGATCAACTTCATCAGTCCGATCTTTGTAAAATTATGCTCCAAGCGATTCATCAGAGGGTCCAGCTACCGGAATCCAGTAGACACCGCTCAGCTGAGCGTCAAATCTTAAACAATTCACAAATTATCAATTTGAATTTGTGGGTCCCGCCCTCTTCCCCTCCGAAACTCCTCCCCAGTCCTGCGCCGGCAATCTTCTAACATGCCGTTTGTCTGCCGACACGACTTATCCCCTCTCGTGGCCTCGTCTCTCTTCTGCGAATGCCGATGTATAGTATTGTCTTTGTTGGGACCGTAGCGCTTACGCGACTGTTGTGAGTATCGCATCCTAGTATACTAAATCCAATGAACGTGTGGTATTGCCCAGTCGTGGCGCCGCTAAACTACACGCGAACGGTCTGTCTGTCACTACCACATAAGTTTCCACGTGAGACACAACTTTTGAACGGTTTGTCAAATGATACGCGATGTGCTACCTCAATCTCACCGCTACTAATTCGAGATCGTAAAACTTGTTGGACAGTTTTATATCCTCAGTCACGTGCCAACGTTTAGTGTTGTGTTTATTGCTCCATTAGTGTTAACAAACAATTTATTACTTCGCTGTTTAGCGCGCATTGACGATATGTAATTGGACTTTAATTATATAAAAGTCGTAAACGATGAGTTCCTATCAGTTCGTGAATTCTTTAGCGCAATGCTACGGACAACAAGGACGATCCGGTGAACAAACTCATCAGAACCCTGCTCCTGGAGGTGATTATTACAATCCTAATGCAGCTGCAGCTTCTAGTTACCCGCCTGCTTGCTACTCTCCTCCTCAAGTAGGTCCGCAATATCCCCCGCATCCATATGCTACACCTGCACCAGGCCATGGGCTTCAACCCACAATGGGAGACTATACTCAGCTCCAGCCACAACGAATTCCTGGTGCTACAAGCACACACATGCACCATGCAAGCCCTGGTGGCCAAAGCCCTGGAATGCTAAATCCTTCGGCTAGCTGTAAGTATGCTGATTCGACCTCCTCGACAGGTGTAGCATCTCCACAAGACCTAAGTACTAGTGGACCGCCGACAAGAGCCACTCCTCCTCTAAATAGTACACAAACGAGTAATAATTCTAACGCGACGATTACTTCAAAAAGTTCGGGTCTAACATCTCCTTTATCGGTCAGTACTTCTCCCACTGGAAAACCACCCACGGGATCTTCAACAGCTTCGCAAAATTTATCTTCACCAGCTTCGAGCACGAGCTCCACCTCGAGCAACGAAAAATCCGGATCAAATAACAACTCGAAGAGCGGGAGTTCCTCGAATCCACCGCAGATTTATCCTTGGATGAAAAGAGTTCATCTTGGACAAAGTAAGTAATTACCTATTATCAATAAATAACAAATAATATTAAAACCTTAAAGAGAAGATCGCAACAATATGTTTTTAGAAACTTCGATTATTTGGTGCCTGAATTTACTGGAAATATTAAATTAGTATGTGATTATTTTATTAACAAATAGCAGATTTTACGACCGATCTGCGAAAAATTATTATCTAATTAATTAAAACATAGTTATTATCTCTTAATTAATAATTAAAAAGATAATGATATCATTATGTATTCCAAAAAAATTATTGTTTTTTAAATGACTAATACAAATTTTATTGCTTCCATGAAAAACTGGATTAAATTATTTTGCATTGCTAATTTTCAATGGTATTTACAATGTAAACATTCCCGAAGAAATGTTAACCAAATTAAACATATATGATCCATATGTTAAGAATTCCATACATATTTTCACTTGCTTTACACTTACTAAATAAATAAATTTCGTATATATTTTAAAGTATATAGTGATAATAAAGAAGGATTGATCAACACATTTTCTTTTTGAATAATTGGATTTAAATATATCCTAAAGTTTGTATTTTATTAACGCCATATGAAAGTATTTTTTCTCCGTTACAATCTACTTTTTAAAAGTTTTAATCAATGAAAGTTTATTCTTTGATGATAAGATCAAAGTTTATATTTAAATGTAAGCATTAATGATATTTTTACTCTTAATATAAAACATTTTATTTAGTATAATATAGAATAAAATATGAAGCATTCGGTTATTTTCACACTATTATAATTTCTTCGTGAATAAAATAAAATTTTAATTACTATTTAACTGGGAATAAGCCAAAACTAAAGATAAAAATACGTTTATTGAAAATAAAAATACGTTTATACAATAAACGTATTTTTATCTTTAATTGTGGCTTATTCCCAGTTAAATAGTAATTAATTTAAAATGCCACAAGAAAATAGCTTCAGAAAAATAAAATTTTGGTTAATATATGTACAAATTTTCGTGAAATAGTTATTGACTCATATTCTCTTATTTAAAAACTTTTTATTAGATGTATCAATGAAAGAAGCGTAACTGATCAAAAATATTAGTGAACTTTTATTTTTCTTGATTAATTCTAAAACTTAAGAGCAGAAAACTGACATTTCATATTCGTTAAAAAAGTTAGAATATACATTACTAAGAGGATAACCAAAAAAAAAAAGTTATCATTATTAGGTATTAAATTTTTTAACCGAATAATCAATTCTGCAAATTAATTTAGAAGTCGCTTCTGCGAATGAACTTATTCTTTTTAACTTTTATAAACAATAAAATAGAAAGAAAGACCAATTTGCTATGTAAATTTTGTATCGTAAAATCTTGTTAATTGTATTCAAATGCAAATGCACGTGTTCGGCCAATTTATTTGGAAGACTCCGATTGACTGAGAACATTCCTAATTTGCAATGAATAGTAAATAAAATCACGAGGAGCTAACTATACAACAAGTATAGAGGAAATATACAGACCCAACATATTCTAAAAATTCTCAATTGTTCCTCACTGCCCAAATTCCTTCAGGGCAAAATTCACAACGCAATTATGTGCAGTATTGGCAAAAAGTAATAAAATTTTGTAGTTATCCCCCACACACAACTGCCACCTATTTTTTTGTCGTTTAAATAATATGCTTATACGAATAACACGTTAGATAATAATGTATTTTATTAAATATAGGAAATTACATTGTAAAATAAATGAGTAAAATCGGTGTATCGACGAATGAGCTTTAAAGTACCAGTAGTCATATAACTCCAAAAAAACTATTTAGATGAGAAAAGTATTAGATGAGATTAGATTAGAGATTAGATTTAATTTTTCCTTACAATTACTATTACATATTATATATAATGCTATATCCTATACTACTACAATATATACAATATTACATTTGTTTGTATAAAACACTTAATACTACACCTAATATTCCTTATAGTCTTTCCATGCATTTCTTCATCACTTCCTTCCATTGTTTTCTGTCCAAAGCTTTTTCTTTCCAGTTTACAATATTCCTTTTTTTAAAGTCTTTATATACGCTGTCCTTTCATCTCCTTCCTGGTCTTCCTATTCTTCTTTTTTGTATTGGTTTACGTAATAGAACCATTTTTGGCATTCTCGCCTTTCCCATTCTTTCGATGTGTCCTAAGTATCGGATTCTCTGTGCTTTGATTGCCGTCCTTACTTTTGATTCATTATATAGTTCTTCAAGTTCATTATTATTTCTTCTTTTCCATTGTCCATCTATTTTCACGCCTCCATATATTGCTCCTTGTATTTTGCGCGCCCATCTTTCTAAAAGGTTTATTTCTGATTTTTTTAAGCACCCATGTTTCACATGCATATGTAGCTGTAGGTCTGATAACTGTTTTGTAGATTTTTATTTTTGTTTTTCTTAAGACGTATTTGGATTTCATTAATGGACGCAATGCTCCATACTTTTTGCTTTTATCTCCCCTTCCCCATGTCCCTTTTCATCAACTTTTCTACACAGGCAAGTAAATTCTGAAATTCTTTTAAAAACGCATGAATTTTCTCCTTCTACCTCCAATGTGAAATTGTCTTCTTTTTCTTTATCTCTTTCACCCATTATCATGTATTTTGTCTTTTCCTTATTTATGAGAAAACCAAAAATGTTTTGCTTCTTTTATTATATTGCTCATTAATTTTTTTAGCTCTTTCTTACTTGTTGTCAATAGTGTTAGATCATCTGCGAATGCTTACATTGATGGCCATTTCTGTTTGTTTATTTTACTTTTTCTACTACTTTCTGCCCACACTCCTTTCTTACATCACTTTATTATCTATTCGATGAAAATTATTATCAGCACATATTTGCATCTGTGAACATCAGCTTCTAAAACATATAGTATAGTGCGATAGAGAATATCTTGGAATTTCCTATTATCATATTAACTATGGACTGTATTACTTGTAAGATAAGACTTTGCAGTTTAAAAATCGCAATTAGTATTGCATCAAAAGAACTTATATAAAATTATTTTATTAGTGGTTGAAAAATATCGTTACTAAATAAAGTAAACTTAAAAAGAGACAGGGAAGAACTAGAACGAAGTTAAAAAAAAAACTAACAGAGAACTAAAGTATTTTTGTGTATGATGGTAAATTTCATTAAAATATTAAAATTCATTCAAAGGATTATAAATCTTCAAGACGTTTTCAGTCCAGAAGGACTATCATCAGTGAAACAGTTTAAAGTAGTTGAAACTAGCGACCAAAATAGGCTTAGAAATCTTTGAATTACATGAAAATCATAGTAAATTGTAAAATTATAATGACACATGGTCGATTTTATAGGTTTTCACATAAAGGGAACTAGCCAACAGTTGGCTAGATCTAGTCGTTCTCCTTTCGAGTTGGGGACATGTACTCCCTTTATGTGAAATCCTATGGCATCCACCTTGTGTCATTATAATTTTACAATTTACTACGAATACCATGAGGGTAATCCTAAGGTTAAACCTATTTTGGTAGCCAGTTTCTACTACATACTTTAAAATGTTTCACTGATGATGATCCGACCAAAACGAAAACGTTTTGAAATTTCGTAATTTTTTTTTGATAAATTTTAATATTTTAATAAAATTTACCATCATACACAAAAAATTTTTAGTTATCTGTAAAAGAAAACTTCGTATTATTTTTTTGATATTTTCTATTGATTGCACTTATATGGGGAAATAATTTGGTATAATATCTTCCGTTAGATTCAGTCTTTTATATTTTCCACACTCCTTTCTTATCTGACTGTATTATCTATGCGATGAAACTTCTTATTAATACATATTTGCATCTTTGAATATCGTACAATCAGCTTCTAAAACATATATACATTCCTGCTCAATTTATTAGACTCACTTAACAAATACTAGTTAAAAGCATAACACAAATCATAGAAGTAAACTTTTTTCATATTTATTAAACAAAAACAACGTAAATTATTACAATATTTTCAGCCACTCTTGACTTTAAACAGTGCAGCAACTTTCCCAGGCATGCCTTTTTCTGCAATTTCTTTTAAATTTTCTTTATGATTCTAATGGAAAATAATTTTTTCTGAACCAACTGAACCTTGGTGGTAATTATTTCATTGGCTAACTATCTTTTTAAGTACTCCCAAACATTTTCAATAGGGTTTATGTCTGGTGAGTTGCCTGGCCATAGTATGAGCGGAATTTTTTGTTCTAATAAAAAATTTTTAATACTTTTAGCCGTATGGCAATTTACTCCATCCTGCATAAATGTCTTAAGGTTGTTACCAAACCATACGTTTACTTGTGAAACCAGTCTTATCTGCAGAACCCTTTTATATTGGTCTTGTCACATGGTTCATTCTACGACATACGAACGTCCTATACCTTTGCTACTAATCACCGACCATATCATTAGTGAGGTGGGATATTTAATTGTATTAATACACGCCTCTTTTCATATTTTTCCCCTGAACGGCTTTGGATAAACTGAGCTTTGTCATTCATAATTTAAAATGTAGCTTCGCCGATGAAGCAAACCTGTGAATGTGAATAACAATTATAAAGTTCAAAAATAAAATGATTTGTAGTAATTTGCCTTACTCCAATCATCAATAGACCGGTTTTTATGGATCTTGCCCCAAGCTATGCGTTTTTTGAGCATTTGTGGTGTAAGTTTTGGCTTCTTGATAGGCCTGCGACATTTGAAGCCCATGCCATACAAATTTCGACATACGGTGGCCACCGATACTAAGCATCCCGCTTCTTTCAAATTATTCCTTAAATCTCTATGGGTGGCCCTTCTGTGTGTTACAGCTAAATTTTTTTAAATTCCTTGCGCCCTGGGGATGACTGAAGGTTTTTTTTGCCACACCGGCCCTTCCGAATTGAGGTCGCTTCTCTTCGAGTTTTTGACTCAAAATGGGATACACCACATTTTCGTGCCATTTTTCTCTGACTTGGTGATGTATTCTCTAATACAGCAGCAAATCAAAAGTAATACTATTATGTTATAATGTCATGACTTACTAATGCAAATTTTAAATAAACTGACCACAAATCTACGTTTTAAGTAAAAAAAATCTCAAAATGTAAAACAACTCAATAAACAAATGTGTAGTTGAGCACATTCTACTGTTATCTGTAAATTTTTGACAATTCTAAAAAAATTACACCATTTTCTACGTAACTATGCATCCAATAATTATACAACCCATTCAACACCTTAGTATATAAGTGAACATACTTTTAGCACAGTATAAAGAGGTTCCAAAGAGGGTGCTTTTAGTGCGATTGAAATCAAAAAAACTGAAATTTTTATGGTGAGTCTAATAAATTGAGCAAGGACTGTAGTCTGGTGTAGTATAGGGCAACAGAGATTATCTTAGACTTTCGAATTATCATAATTAGCTATGGACTGTATTATTTGTAATATATGACTTTGCAGTTTAAAAAATCAAACCGGAATTGCATCAGAAGAATAACTAAGTAATATCAAATTATTTTGTTCTCACAATTTTTATCCTTGTTCAAATTATCGTTAACTTTCGTGGTTATATTATCTTTAATGTTATTTCCGGTATAGGATGATTTGTTTTTTTATTGAAAATCCAAATCAAACTACTTTTAAAGTTTTAAGGTTTTTAATGAAAGGTTTAGTGATAATATTTACATAGCTTTTGTACCACAATCTTATATTGCTATGTGTGGGTCCTGTTTTAGTATGAATTTCTTACAGACATCAATCATCCCTTCAAAAACCTAAGTCTAAGGACTAAGGACCAGGAAGATCTTTTTAATGACTAAGATTTCCTCCTCCGATACTAGGCTTTCATTTTAATGCAATGTTCTTCTTTCCTTTCTTGTGACTTCTTGCTAGTGAGCGAGGAGCTGGGATAGTAAGAGAGATGGAGTTCTTAGTAGATTTTACCTTATTTCTGAGACCTTAACGATGTTGGAGGTCACCAGGTGGAATTTCTGCATATTGCAAATCTGTTGCTAATTTTTGCATAAGATGATGATCTTAAGATTAAAAAGTAAATGCACTGGGTAAGTTTTTAAGAATTCATACGTTCTAGTTGACCTTAAAACACCATTCTCCATTTTTTCATATTGGTAACAATGTCTTCGAAATATTCATTTAACTCTTGATGGTCTTTTCGGCAAGAATGGATTTAGGACTAAAGATGTGATCACTATTATAGTGACAGCGTTTTAAGTTTAAAGATACAGGTCTTTGTAAAGATAGAATGCACCCGCAAATTTTGAACATTACTGCCACTGACAGCATTCTCTTTCTCAGGTGTAATAAAATCTCCAAGATATTTAAACTTTTCTTACTCTTTGACATTTTCTTGATAATATATTTTCATATAAGAAGTTGTGTTCTTGATGTTTGTAATACAATCAGTTTTACTGAATGCTATTCTCCCAATAATGACTAATGCTGTTCCATACCCTTTCATCAACTCGTCATTTTTGCAATTATTTATCATGTATTATTACGTCAACAGTAAAGTTCTTAATACGGTAACTTTAATTTTTCTCGGCACTATGGTGCTATGAGTTTTCAGGTCCACTTTGAAGTCTTTAGTTTGTCAGGTTGATTATCGATACGTGGGCTAGAAAAATATCAAATATTATATGAAGATTCATGGACAAATTTAACTATGTTGGAGTAATGTAATAACTAAGATATTATTGTATTTCTAAGATATTTAAGTTTGTGTGCAATTTACTGTACTATTCCAAGACCGTGGCCCCAAAAATGTGGCCACGTGAAGGTCCAAATTCAATTTATTTCAATCAGTATCAATGAATAATATCCAACAGTTTTGTATAAGACAAATCACTCCACAAAAATAATGGAAGGCATTATTATTATAAAACCATTAATCAACATAATGATTACCTGGCTGGTAGGTAATTGATAGGTACGCGTACGTGTCTATTTCTTTTTATACGAACTGTGTGGTTAGCATTTCATGCTGAATCAAAGAAGTGACAAAATAATACGTTAATGTGTGTAGATTATGAATTGCGGTTACTGATTTTGCACTTAGTGGCGAATTTTTTATATATTATTTTTTATTTTAAAATTATTTTCTTATCTTTGTCTTTTCGTACGTTAGTCTATTTTGGTAATACAAATTTTATTTGAACGCATTTCTGTGGCTATTTAAGTAGCAAATAAAATAGTATCTCCGCAAATATCTGCAAAATATTCATCCAATAAAATTTGTTATTGATATTTTTATCTGTAGATAAAATTTGGCTTTAATTTACAAAAATTTATACGGTTATCCAATATTAGCTCCACTGCGGCTTAAGCAATCCATGTGGTGTAGAGCACCAAGTCTGAACACCAGTGCTTGTATGACCAACTCAAAGAGAGTTTCGCTTTATCAGTAAAATGCAATCAAATTTCGAATAAATACGTGAAAATTTTTGAGTATTTGCTGGAAGCATAAAATTTTTTTATCTAAATGTGTATTTAGTGTATTACATTTGGGTATTTAATAGAAATTATTCTAATATTTTTATGAATTAAGTGATTGCGTATAATCTGACGGGAACAGATTTTGCAAGAAATCGTCAAAAACAAAATGACATCCAGTACAATCTAAATAATAGCATGTACTAGATTGAGTTTGGTTGAGATTGTTATTCCTAAACTTATTGTAAAATAAAAAAGAGGTTAAATCTTTGTAAATGGGTATATTTAAAAAATTCTTACAAGGGCTACATCAAATTAACACTGCTGAAGCTCAGTTACCAGCTGAAGTCCGTTTGAAGAGGTTTACTCTCCGGACGCTGGAACTCACTTAAGGCATGGGTGTATGTTCATCATCATCATCATTCCTCAACCTCTTGTATCCACTGTTGGATATAGGTCTCCTCCATGTTCTTCCACTGTTCTCTATCTTGCGTCTTCTGTATCCAATTTCCGACGATGGACGACTTATCCATCTTTTTGGTAGTCTGCCTCGATGTCTTTTGTCTTCTCTAGGTCTCCACTCTATGAGTCTTTTGGTCCACCTATTATCATTTAAACGTGCTATATGTCCAGCCCATCTCCATTTGGCTTGTGCAATTTTTTCTATGACATCTGTCACTTTAGTCCTCTCTCTCACTATCCTATTTGGTACCATATCTGTTCTAGTTATTTCCAACATTGCTCTTTCCGTTTTTCTTTGGGTTACTCTCAATTTATTTGCAGAATGTTTGGTTAAAGTTATTGTTTCGGAACCATATGTTATTACTGGCAGTATGCATTGGTTGTAATCTTTTTCTTCAAGCAAATCGGTAGCGTTCCTTTTAGAATATCTCGCATCTTGCCAAATGCTGTCCATCCCAAGCCTATGCGACGCTGGATCTCACAAGTTTGATTGTCTTTTCCTATTCTAATTTCATGCCCTAAATAGATATAGCTAAAGACGTGATGTACTTCGTTCCCATCTACCCTCATAACATCACTTGGAACTAAATTGGTCATGTATTTTGTTTTTTTAAAGTTTATGTTCAGGCCTATTTGTTCTATTGCCTGTTTTAGTTCTTCCATCATTTTGTGAGCTTCATTTAAACTTTCGGCTATAATGACAATATCATCTGCAAAGCGCAAGTGGCTTAAGTATTCACCATCAATATTTATTCCCCTTTTAGCTTAATCTATTTTTTTAAAGGCATATTCCAGAGTTGCTGTGAATAGTTGGGGGGAGATGGTGTCGCCCTGTCTAATTCCTCGCTCAATTCTATATTTATCGGTAAAGTCATGGAGTTTAACAGATGCTGTTGCGTTGCTGTATATATGTTTTATCAAATTTGTATATCTATAGTCTACTCGGCTTTGTTCTAATGCTCCTAATACTGCCGGTAATTCCACGGTATCAAAAGCTGTCTTGAAGTCTATGAAAATCAACGTGAGTGGTTTATTATATTCAACACATTTTTCAATTAATATTTCTAAATGTTTTGTGACGATCTTGGTAAACCATTTGTATAGATGTGACAACAGACTTATCGGTCTATAATTCTCTAGGTCTGATATATCTCCTTTTTTGTGTATTAGGATAGTAATTGCATTGTTTCATTTTGTAGGGACAATACCTTGGTTCAGACATAGGTTGAATAGTTCAGTTACTACTTCCAGCAGTTTCTTGCCTCCTACTTTAACAGCTTCTATTACTATTTGGTCATCTCCCGGAGCCTTGTTCTTTTTCATTTCCTTTAGAGTTCGTTTCACTTCTTCTATCGTTATGGTAGGTAGAAGTTCGGATCCTTGGTTCATTACTCTGCGTTCTCTAATTTGTGTTTTGTCCTCTTCTGTTAACTGGCTTTTGTATAATTCTTCATAGAAGCTTTTTGCTATCTCTACTATTCTCTCTCTATTTGTTGTTATATTACCTTCCTTGTCTTTTAGTTTAACAATTTCCTTTTTACCATCACAAAGCTTTCTTCTGAGTATTTTCATATTTTCATTTTGCTCAATCACATTTTGTATTTTCTCAGTATTATACTTCCTCTGATCTTTACGAATTGCTTTTGAGATATCTCTGTTCAGATTTCTAAGTACTCACAGTACTGTTTTTGTGCTAGTGCTTTTGTCATTAACGCTTCCGTGATTGCATTATTTACGGTTTCAACATCTGTCGAAAGAGGGTGGTTTAAGGCCCGATTTATAGCTTTCACATATTCTTTTGTGTTTTCTGGTGTACTCCATTTTTTCAATTCTCCTCTCTTTATTAATCTTGTTCTTACATTTTTTAAGTTTAACTGTATTGTAGCTCTCACTGCTCGATGATCGCAACCAATGCCAAACTGATTTAATACTGTGACATCTTTGATATATCTTTTATGTGTTGTTATGAAGAAATCTATTTCATTTTTTACGTTTCCAGTTGGGCTTACCCATGTCCATCGTCTATGTGGCTTCTTTTGGAAACAGCTTTTCATAAAATATAACTGATGTTTATAAAGAAAATTTAATAGTGCCTGGCCTCTCTCATTTCGACCTTCTAAACCGTGTTTTCCTATTGCCGTCTCTGCATCATCAATTTGAGTTCCTACCTTGGCATTGAAATCCCCCATAAGAAAAGTAAAATGACATTTGTTTCCGATGGGTGTATGTTACCTAAAGTAAAATTTAATTAAATATTAAACATCAAATATTAATAACAACAATATGTACAATTTTTGGTAACTTTATGTATTTTAAAGGATTTTTACCCTAATATTTTGGTGGCCCAGGCATGTTAACCTGCAGTTTAAACCTGATGATGGAATCATTATTCCGAAAACGTTCGTGTTAATTTGATGTAGCCCTTTTAAGGGTTTTTTAAATATACCCAGTTACAAAAATTTAACCTCTTTTTTGTGATACGTGGTGCAGGAATTATTTTCCTTGTGGATTTTATTGTAAAATATTATGGAGATACACTTAAAACAGAAAAGATGAATGGAAAATTCTAATTAACTAGAAATAACGATGTCGAGTAAACCTTTGATGATTCCAAACGTATGCTAAAAAATATAGATGGAGGACCCCAAACATTCTGAATCAGAAAAATCGGAAAACTGGAATAGAAATGTCCTAAAACATCAGTTTATTGAACCTGTGAGCAGAACAGTATACGAAATGTGTGGAGCAAATATTTTGCCAACTATTGCAAGCCGTTGAAATGAGTTTCAAGAATTATGAGGAATCCTTGTATGTATTTTCGTTCCGTCCATTCCATATATTCGGTCTTGTTTATGTATATGTTCATATGTCCTTTTCTTTCTAGCTTTCGCTAATACCTGCCATAGTGTTGATACATATCTGGCAAATTCCGTTACTTAATACTGTTATTCTCGTTGTATCTTCGTATCCATTTTCTTCTAGTTTAACTAATTTGTAAATTACTAAAATGTGTATGATCCTTATTTATCCACTTGTACCGTTCTATATTCTTCTTTATCTTGTTATATCACCAAGTATTATATACTTTGTTTTCCTTTCCTGAATAATAAACATTAAAGTTTAGTTTTTGTATGGTTTTTCGCTTGTTTAATGTCAAATTTTTAAATCCATTATATATAGATTATGCGAGATACACTGCTTCCTTCATTGGAATATTAGGGACTTCCAGTCATGTCTCTATAAAAATTATACATATATATGATCGCGCTTGTCTCCAGCTTCAGCTTTACAGTCTTAACAAATTAAGTATCTAATTTAAATTATTTTCCGAAATTCTAGAATATATTATGTATATATAATAACGGATATTTTACGGCTGCCACCGTCTCTCTGTCCTCGTTTCCATGGTCTTCTGTCATAGGTTGTTGCCTCTTCTAGTTTCCTTGCTGTTATTGCCTCATCGATATGATTACGCCAACTTCTTTGAGGTCGTAGTCCTCTCTTTCTATTCTCAGTGGGAATCCATTCTCATATTATTCGGACCATCTGTCTTTTGGCATCCTCTTTACACATCCGAACTATGTCAACTGTCTTTTCTCAATCTCTTCGCCTATATTACGATCTAGCTTCATTTCATCTCGTATTTACTCGTTTCCGACTCTTTCTAGTTATGATTTACCACAACTTGGTCTTAAATAGTCCATCTCTGGTATAAAAATTTTGTTTTTATTAGGCTTGATAATATCCCAAACCACCGAATTTTAACGGTTTTTACAATACTTCTATAGATATTGTATTATTGTTTATTCAATTTTGCTAGAAACACGCGTTTAACGCTCGTGTCATTGCTCTACCCTTGTTTATTCTCGACCTGATTTTATCTTCACTATTCCATTTCTTATCGAACGTTACCCTCAAATATTTGCTAGTTTACATTTTCTACATCTAAATCGGATGGTTCGTCATTTTGCCATTTTCAGTTTTAAGCCCGCCATTGCCTTTTATTCTTTTCATTTCCTTATCCTATAGCTAAGATCGTCTTCGTCTTCCGCGGTCACTATTTGGTGTTCAGCAGAGAAAAAAGATGAGAGCTTCTGTTCTTCCACTGTATTTCCATGCTTCGGCATTTCCTCACCCATTTCTCTACGGCTCTGACTAAATAAATCTTAAAATTAAGGTGTGTGATAAACTACATCTTGGTCTCTAACCTTTAGTTGTTTGCTAAAACGGAGAGGTAATTTCTGTTTCTATTTTAATTCTTCTAATTTACATAAAATAATATACCTACTTTTTTGTGGTAGGACTTTATACATCTACTTCATTTACCAGATCTCACAACTTTCGTTTAGATGATGCTATAAACAAACATTTTTTATATATAGCTTTTTTAAAACTATTTTTCGAATAATGTAGTAATCTAATTTTATAAATGTTATTATTACAAACCTTGTCAACTGCCTAATAATTACCTACCTAGAACGCTAGATTGCAACTGCAAGTAGTACATTTTTAAAATTTCGATAATGGTCTGTGTTTTGTCTCAAACACTTTAAATGACCTCTAGTTTATCATTACTTCTGATATAATATCATAACGATCCATTACTTACTATTATAACGGTTAGGGATCAATATTGAACGTAACGTAAACGAGTTCGAACCAGTAATTTTGGCAATCTGGTACGCCCATTCTTACTTAATGGCCTACGGCGTTGTTGGGCATGGCAGTCTTTTTTGTGCATACAAAAATTGGACCTCTTGGCTGCAAGGTTCCTTCACCCAATAGTTAAGTAGCTTTAAGCAAATATTAAAATAAAAGGCATACGTGAATGAGCTTATAAAAACTGAAATTGAAAAGAGTAGGTTAACATATATGAGATAAAAAAGTTTTTTGATAAAAAATAATAATTTTATCGGGGTAGTACCAGTTTTTTATTGGTTTTAGCCATACTTTTTAATGAAGTTACTAATTATTACACTTGATTGCCGGTAATTTAATCACCAACTTGTAACAATTCAAACATACTGACACTATGGATCTCAAAATGTGAAAAAATTGTTGAGATTGCCGATTAGACGAAGTGATTAAATCAAGATAAAACGAAATAATCTAAGTTAGACATGTTTTTATCAATGTTACAAAATTAAAAAAGTGTATTGCTGATCAATTTATAAACTCATCTTAAGTGTATACATAATGGCTATACGTCCCAGAGTGGGATTAAACCGCGAATGCTTTCTGTATCCCATTTCTTGAGTAGATCAGTCCCTTTTATTTGTTATCTTCTTGACGATATGTCTTTATTTTTTCCTGTCTTTAGTTTTGCCTCTCCATTCTATGACTTCTGCCCTTTGGAGGTCTTATTCAACTTCTTGCAGCCACTTTGATCTTGGTCTTCCCATTGTTCTTCCTCCTGGATTCTATTCTATCGTTGCGTATGTGACTGCTTCATCGTCTGCTCACCAAATGTGACCTAACCATCTAACTCTGCATTGCTTTATTTTAGTCACGATGTTTTCCTTAATCTCTGCATTTGTTCTGCTTCTATATTCATTTTGCTCTGTTCTGATTGGTCCCAGTATGGTCACAGAATAATAAACAATCAGAATGCCCACTCTTAGATACCGCCTTTGAAGTTTTTTAGCACGCGCGCCATGTTTTAGAAGGAAACAAATAACACAGACATATGATTTGTGAGGTTATGTAATTGTTTATATTTATGTTTAATTATATTATATTTATGTTATTATATTTAACAATGTTAATATAATTGTATAGTATCTCTATGATTGCCGTAAGTCAATTAAACCGGGTTAATTTTTCTATGCACACCACATAAACAACACTGGTTCCCTCTAAAACATAAAACATAAAACGTTCGCGGAACGTCTGCGCGAACGAGATGGCGTACTTAATTTTCTATGGAGAGTGGGCATTCTGATTGTTTATTATTCTGTGGTATGGTTTTCATAATCTTTCTCTCCATTATTCTTAAGTCTTCTTCATCTTTAATGACCATCGTCATTGTTTCTCCTAAATATAATAATATTGGTCTAATTATGATGTTATAAATGTTCATTTTAGTTTTCTTAGTCAGTGTTTTGCTTTTCAGTAATTTTTTGTTTGCAAAATAAGCTTTGTGAGCTGCTAATATTTTGTCTTTTATTTCGGACCTCCTTTCTCCAGTTTTGCCTATTGTAACTCCTGGGTATATGAAGTATTCTATTTCTTTAAACTCAGAACTTCCTATTTTGATTTTTTCTTTCATTGGCTTTTACCCTAATCTTAATATTTTTGTCTTTTCTTGGTTTAATCTGAGTCCCATTACCTCTCCTATTTCTTTTATTTCTTCTAGCATTTCTTTCATTATTTTCTTGTTCTTTGCGATAATAGCGATATCGTCTGCATATGCGATCATTATTTCAACATAATTTTAATAATACAAAATTAGAAAAAGTATTGTTGATCCATTTATACATTCAACTTAAGTAAGTCCTTTTAATTTATTTTAAAAATGGATTTTAACTATCAAAATTGTTCCAATTTCATTTAATGGAACCATAATTTTTTTTATAGTTCTTATCTTCTTTTTTCCTTATTTCTTACTACAATAAATATCTAATGTCAGAAGTACCAGATGGGGCAAGGTGTTTAAAAATCATCACTGTATTGGAAAATTCATAATCTATAAAGCATATGTTTCAAGTTTGGAGACGACACGTTGTTTAGTATTTGTTTGGGACCCACCAATAGTGAACGTTTTCAGTGAATTATATCGTTATGTTACTTTTATTTAAAAGACCTCAGCCAAATCAATATAATCTAGTGAACTGGATTCTACTCTGAATGAGTCTGCCTCTTCGTTTACAATAGTAAAATATTGGAGCTGCCGTAGGAGCTGCCAAGACGAGCATCGAATTGGTTGACCAAATGAGGTGAAGACTTCAGAAACGGGAGAAAATCCACAAAAAGGTATTGCTGGATGATCGTCGATTAAAAGTGTGCGAGCTAGCAGTCTTAGTAGGAATTTCAAAAAGTGAAAATTTGGATATGACAAAACTGTGTGCAAGATGGGTACTACGTTTGATCACACTCGAGAAAACAGGGTGATAAAGATGTTTCAATTAAGTGTTTAGTAAAGTTTCACAGCAACAAAGTAGAATTTTTGCTCAGTTTCATAGCCATAAATGAAACGGATCCATCACTTCAAACCCGAGGCAAACCAACAATCAAAACAATGGACTCAAAAAGGAGAACCGACTCCAAAGGAGGCAACGACCGTTTCATGTGATAATGGCGTCGGTTTTTTGGGATGCGAGTGGAATCCTACAAAAGAAAAAATTATAAACCGCGAGTATTGTGCAAAATAATTTCAAATTTTAAGCGAAGAAGTCGAGTAAAAACAGCCTCATTTGGCTAAGACGGAAGTATTGTTCCATCGAGGTAAATGCACCACCTTACAGATCGGTTATTGTAATTGTCAAAATATAATAATTAAAATTTTGAGCTGCTAGGTCATGCACCCTATTCGCCAGATTTAGCCCCTTGGATTATTTTCGCTCAGTGACGATTTTTCAACCGTGAAGAAGTCATTTCGGCAATTAATGACTATTTTGAGCAGCAAGGCGGTTTTTTAAAAAGGGCATCTATCTTATTGAAAATTGCTGTTAAAAGTGTATAGAGCTCAAAAAAACGTTAGGTATGTACGTTAAAAAAATAATGTCGATCACGTCTGGATCTTACAAA
Source organism: Diabrotica balteata (assembly GCA_918026665.1). NCBI lineage: Eukaryota > Metazoa > Arthropoda > Insecta > Coleoptera > Chrysomelidae > Diabrotica > Diabrotica balteata. The sequence continues at coordinate 32,521,681 of OU898277.1, forward strand.
GAAAACTCAGTTAGCTGGAAGCTTTTGTAAGACCTAGACGTGGTTGAAATTTTAAGTAAGGCTCAGTTGTTTCTTTCAGTTAAATCTTAAATCATCGACATTATGTCATTTCAATTTTAATTTTTAAATTTAAAATGTAATTCAAAAGTATTTATACGCCTTTTAAAAGTGACTATCTGCAAATGCTAAGTTTTCATTGATGGTAGGATAGGACCGAATTTAGACATTCTTTTTATTTTAGTAATATTACAAATATACCGATCACACTAGAAGTTTTTACTTGATTTTTTTTTATGAAGTTTTTTTTTTTATTTTTATTTCGTTTGTTGTCATAATATTTACAAGGCTGTTTAAAAATATCAGCATCTTGAATCGATCTAATATTTTCCATATAAATCTCACCCCCTACAGTTAAACTACACCTATTTAGAACTCAAGGAAAGAAATCAAACATTGCTCGCCATAAATCTTAATTCTGTCCTACGTCATGATTCATTCCACACTTGTATTAATATTTAAAGCAGAAATATAAGAGAGCAAAATGGTTGGTTTTGATCTTAAGGGCCTAAAGGTCGTCCACCACGGAACTGTTTGATTTATTACCCCCAAACTAAATTTCCGCTGTTGCCGATATCAAATTCTATGTAACATTTCTTGTACGTCATATATCTTCGTGAAATACATAAATTAGTTATTTCAAACTATATTGTTAGAATAATGTATAGTCTAGTTAATAATTGATAATATTATACTTTAAAATATAACAATAACGTTGAATTTAAACTACTAGATATGAATACTCGTATAACATATTAATCAAATGTTTGAGGTCTAAATAAACTGTAAATAATTATTTTTGTATAAACATTTAAAAAAATATGGATGTGCAATATATACTATGTATTTATATGCATTTGAGTGCAAAACAATCGACTTCAAAGCGATATTTGAGATTACACCTTCTGTTTCAATGTAAAAAGTATGAAAATAAAAAGATGTATTGTGCAAACAATAACTTTATTATTGAACATACAAAAACTGCTATTGCATTATTTGAAAGACGCATGATAAAAACAATATGCAATACGAACACAGTTTCCTAAATATTCATCATTGGAACTAACGCAAGAACGACGTTATGAACAGAGAAACCATCAAGTACAAAATGAATTTCTTTATTTTTCAGTATTTGATATTACCACCCCTATTCCTAATTACACATTCCAATCGATTTTGCATGGATGGGATAACTTTTTTAATAAATTCTTGAAGCATTCGTTCCCATTCATCATTAAACGCAGCTCTTCATTTCATTATGCTTCTTGGTGCATGATTTCTCTCCGGACCCTTCGTTTAAAATCATCCCAAACATCTTCTATTAGATTTATATCCGGGCTCAACGCACGCCATTTTATTTTTGGTTTACCACATTTTTGGTTCCTCCAAAATATCTCTGATGTAACGAGCCGCTGTTAAACCTCCTCCACGTCCTCCACCATGCATGAAAACCAACTCGATTTTCTATCCATTCAAATGCCTGCCGAAAACATACAAGAACCGCCTCCATATGACACAATTTCTCGTATACAACATTTATCAAATCGCTCTCCAGGCCTTCTATGGACTCGACATCTCTTGTCGTTGCTATGTATACAGATCCTACTTTAGTTGGAGAATAATACCTGACTCCATTGATAGTTGTCCCAATCCAGATGTTCGCGAGCAAATTCTAATCGCCTTCGCTTCTGGGCTACAGTTAGCTTGGGACTCGTAGCTGACCTTTTTGGTGTCAGATTGACTCACTTCAGTCTTTTTCTGACTGTCCAAACGCTGGTAGATACACCTCGAACCTCTCAAAGCTCTTCGTTGAGATTAACACCAATCAAATGCCAATTTCTCTACAATTTGGCTTAAATTTGTCGATTTTTCACGTCTCTCTTGCTCAGGTCTTCTCTTAATAGTGATACTGGTTGAACTGCTTTGACAGATGTGGTATCCATTTGTAATACAGTTGCGAACTTAAGTGACCAGTGTATTAGTGATTAGTGGGTTGATATGCAAATTGATGGATACGATGTTAACCGAACGCGTTAAGTTGGTGCGTTTCGATTTCAATGAGTCAAATTCTGACCCCCTCTCTACGTGTTGCTTTAGTTATTTGTAATAAGTCATCCAATTCACCAAAAAAATAAAACTTTTTACAACTCAATGATGAGGTTATTAATTCATAAACAAAGTGTTGCAAAGTTTTCTATATTTGAAATGTTTTATAATTAAAAACCTGAAGATTTTAATTGTTCTATTTGGGTGTCACAATATTACACTTAATTTTTCTGAACTATACGAGCACACTGCTCGAACAGTAAAAATGCTTTACACATTCTCAAATAAATTCCATCGAGAGAAAGGTGTCAGACAAGGATGTATACTGTCTCCACAATTATTTAATGTAGATGCAACCTACGTTTTGCAGTAGATACAGCCCAGCCCTTCTTTCAAATTTGGTCTGCAGCTAAACATATCAAACGAAAAGATCATCATAGTGGATATACTAAATAACAATTACCCACACATAACCACGATATTAACACAGCAGCTGATATTAGACAATGAAAGAATTGAACACGTGGATTCGTACATCTACTTGGGAACAACAGTTAACTCAAATTGGATCAAGCGAAGGAAATACGTATAAGAGTAGAAAAGGCAAGAGCATCGTTCACTAGCATGAAGCAAATTTTCACCTCTAAAAGCCTCACCCTACCTCTCAAAATTCGACTTCTGAAATGGTATGTATTCCTGGTTTTGTTATATGGAATGGAGGCGTGGACAATGACCGCAACATTGATGAACAAAGTAGAGGCCTTCAAAATGTGAGCTTACCGACGTATATTACGTATATCCTGGACTGAGCACGTGACCAACGAAAAGGTACTACGCCGGATAGGAGAGAGAGGTAGGAATAAGTATAAAGAAAAGAAGGTTGGAATACTTGGGTCACGTTATGAGACATAATAAATATATAGTACTACAGCTGATCGTTCAAGGGAAAATAGACAGCAGATGGGGTCCAGGGAGGAGAAGACACTCGTGGCTCCAAAACTTGCGGCAATGAGTCGGATTGTCATCTGCTGAACTGTTCAGATCTGCCGTAAACAAAGTCAGAATAGCCATGTTGATTGCTAACGTTCGGAACGGACAAGGCATATGAAGAAGAACCACGATATAGCTAAAGTATGAAAGATCTCTCAAATTTCACGAACTCTAAAGGTTCAATATTCAAAGTACATTGACATACGGATGTGAATCTTGGACCCTACGTCAGGTGAAAAGAAGAAAGATAGACGTGACTGAAATGTTCGATTATAAAAGAATGTTACGAATTCTATTACCGCATACCGGACAAATAATTCAAGTTTAAATGAACTAAAGATCAACAAACGCCTCTCCAGAAAAATCCATCGCCAAACAATTAAAATAGTTTGAAAAGGTTATGAGAGGAGAGGCAGAAAACCTGAGAGGACTAGAAGGACATCCAAGGAGAGCTATAAGATCGAAGATCACATGGAAGATCCCTAACTAGATGGATCAATCAAATTACAGCAATATGAAAAAGACCTATGCATGAATTAAAAGAAATGACCAGAGACAGAGATCTTTAGAGACGGCGCGAGATGGTTCCACAATAGGAAGCCGATCAGTGAGAAGACCACAAAAACGATGAAACGACAACTTACTGGAGGCTTGTTGGAAAACAAACAGGACGTTTTATTAAAAATACAAAAAAAAGATCTGTTAACCACAATAAAAACAGCCAAAGTCGAATTTCTTGGTCATGGGGAATCATGAGGAACAACGAAAGATATGGATTGTTGCAACTAATTTTACAGTGAAAAGTAGAAGCAAAAAAATATATGAAGGCAAAGGATTTCCTGACTGAAAAATCTACGTGCGTGATTCAACAGAGCAACCAGAAATTTCTTTAGGCAGCAGTGTGTAAAGTACAGGTTGGCGGCCATGATGGTCGCCAACATCCGAAATGTATAGGCACTACAAGAAGAAGATCAACAGAAACATACGCAGCAGAAACTGCACGTATTACTTATAAAGAAGAAGAAACGTTAAGGATCTTCGAAAGAAAAATTATCAGAATGATTGTGGGACCCAAAGAAATTATATATATTAAACCGGTTTTATAGCGTTCTACGCCTTTCCGTTCCTAATCGCCACTCTTTTCTATTATGGCAGTGTTCATCTCTCAAATTTCGTTCCGACATTGCCTTGGAGATGCCTTTCATCCATGTGGTTACTGGTCTTCCTCGTTTTCGTTTTTCTGTGGGGGTCCATTCTAACACTTTCTTGGGGATTCTTCTTTCCTCCATTCGTCTTACGTGCCCGTACCATACTAGCTGTTGTCTTTCAATGTCATCTATGATTGTTCTTTCTATTTCCATTTGTTGTCTAATGTCGTCGTTTCTTATGTGTTCTAATCTAGATCTTCTTGCTGACCTTCTCCAAAAATCCATCTCAGTGGCTAGTAATTTATCCTTGTATTTCTTAGTTAATTGCCAGACTTCAGCTCCATAAGTTAACACTGGTTTTAATATTGTGTTGTAAATTCGTTTTTTATTTTCTGTTCTTATATTTTTTTGCCACAGTACCGAATTCAGGGCTCCTATCACCTGTCTTCCCTTTACTATTCTGTCTTTAATATTTTCTTCGGTTCGTCCTGTGCTCGTTAGTTTTATTCCCAGATATACATATTCCTTACAGCTTGTAATTGTCTCCTGTTCCAGGTTCAGGTTCTCTGTTTCTTCTCTGCCTACACATAGATATTGTGTTTTTTTGGTGTTTACCTCCAGACCCCATTTTCTGTATTCCTCTATCAGTTTCCTTGTCATATATTCAAGATCTTCTTTGTCCTGTGCAATTACAATTTGGTCATCTGCATAGTGTAGCGTATAGAGTATCGTATCTCCTATCGGTAGTCCCATTCCATTGCACTTCTTCTTCCACTGCCTCAGGGCTTCATCAATATATATATTAAATAATACTGGCGATACACAGCATCCTTGCCTTAGTCCTTTAGTGACGAGGAAACCTTTGGATATTCTATTTCCAATTTTAATTTTAGATGTCGAGTTTCTATATAGTTCTTTCAGCGCCTGTATGATAGATACATTTATGCTGGTTTTTTCTAGTACTTCCCATAGTCTATTAATGGGTACCGTGTCATATGCCTTTGTTAGATCTACCATAAGCAAATGCAACTCTTGGGCTCTTGACAGCCTCTTTTCTATTACTTGGGTTATACAGAAAATGTTGTCTATTGTGGATCCCAAAGAAATTATCCAAAACTAAATTTTCATTTAAACGTAAAAAAATGTCCGTTTTTAAAATAAAAGAAATGTTTCTTTCTATAAGAAGACAACAAATATTTTTATTACGAAATAAAAGATTACCTTCAAAACTCTGTTATAGAGCGCATGTTTCAGAATGCTGTTATAGTTTCATAATATAAATCCCATAAATATTCTTATGTATCTTAATCATTTCGACGTAATATTTTATTTAAACCTAAATTCAGTTTGGCAACCCCGCGACAAGCTCAAACATCCCTTCAGCTTAAAGATGCCTCGTTTTGATTTACGTCGTATTAGTAGACACTTGGCACAACACACAGATAATTGCTTGAGTGTTCAAAACAGAAAATAATTTATGTATATGCAAAAAACGACATGTGTTTGCGTAATTGTAGCTGTAACAATAACAACCTTAAAGGTTCTATTACAGTGAAATAATAATTATGCAGACGTTTTCGTTATGTTTAGTTTTTTTTTGTTAAAGCATTTTCGTGTTTTTTTTTTTATTAAATAGATATGTACGAGACAGAATTAAAAATATTTTGTATATGTGAGTAATCAATATTTAAATTTCCTCCTTTGTTATAAGTGGTAATTGATTCCAGGAGCTTATCTATTCCTGAAGTAGATAATAGAGTACCGAAACGTCTAGAAATTATTTGGTGTCTATAGTAATAAACATGTGTCTATAGTACATAATGGAAAACATCCGGTCTCAGAGACCCAGTCAAAAATATCTAAATAGAAACGTTTATTTTGATTTTGGATACATAATTTATTTTTTGTCACAGAGATACTTAAAAAAATATTGAAAACACAGAACCATTTCAAGTAAACACACAGATTTTCAATAATTACTATTTATAAAGTTAAACCCGATTACAGCACAATTATTGCATACTTTTCTACTGCACTGCAAGCAAATAGAATTACTACATTTCATGCATTTGTATGATGTTTTTGTCTCTTTCTGAGATGCGCAGATAGAACATGTTTTGCGTTTCTGAAGTTCTTTGGTAAGATTTTATAATTCTTCAGGAATGACTTCATGTATAAGTAACCTTATATATTTAGAAAGATTTAGAATTAATAAACTTCTCTTTAGAATATGGTTCTATGAACGCCAAACTTTGAATAAAGGAGGTACTTTTCATTGAGGAGCTTTGACGGTAACATAAATATAATATAAATCTATTGACACAACTTATATTGATTAAAATGTAAATCAGTTTTTATATCCAGAATGTCTACACCACTTTTTGTTTTGTTATACTAACAGACAATTTCCGGTTTATTTTTATCAGGATCTGTTTTAACTCTATTAAGCATGGATGATATTAGCAAAACTAATATGTTGATTTTTGAAACAATAGGCTAGAGGTTACAGGTATATTAGTAGCAAATCTATAAAGTGTTGATCCCACCGGTGTAGATTTCTTTGCTTTGAACTCTGGTGGTGTAATAGTTTTACTCATCTTCATATTGCTGAAATTATGTGAAACCATTTGTGAACCATCCAGTGAACCATTTGTTGGCCATAATATTTCGGTTCGATCTTTCAAGCGGTTTACATAGATGCAAAACTAATTAAATGGGTTTTAAAAGCCTACGTTTTTCTTTGAAAAATCAAGTTCATCACTGTCCTTTCCCGTGTAAATATAAGCATTATAGAGGTAAGAACTATAGGACGAAACTCGTCGGGCAAGCATTGAATCGTTATGCCATGTTTAGCTGGTGTCTTTGGCATATACCTACATCCAAAATCGACAAGCATGTCATTCACTGTTACATTATCACTAGGACAGTACATTTCTTTGGAGCTTTGAATAAAAGCATTGATTATTTCGGAATTCGGGGCAGCACATTCCATTTTATTTATATCCTCTCGAGTTGTGACATCATCAAACCTAAAAGCACCCACTAATGTTTCAAAGCGCTTCACGGGCATGATTGATCTAAAAATAGCTCTTACAGTTAGGCCCTTTGCAAATAGCGAATTCATATTTTTGTGTGCAGATTTGAAAACTGAAGTAAACATAGGCAAACCAATAAATGCGTATACCTTCACAATATTAGTATCTCTATAATTTGATTTACTACTTTCAAGTTTAAGTTTGCTTCTAATTGAAATTAATTTAGCATTTGTGCATTGGACAATTTTATCAACAATTGATTCATCAAATAAGCTTTTCCAAATTTCTATTTTGCTAGGGTTCTTTATCTGGGTAGCTTTCTAGTAAGTCCGGGATATAGGCAAATATTTTTGTTTTGGCGTTTTTTTTTTAACAGAAGAGGATGCATTTTTTAACCATTTATATTCCTCCTTGTTTTTCTGCTAATAAAAAATTGTGGTTCTCTGCCCTTTTCATCCTTATATTGGCTGACTGTTTTAGTAATAAGTTGTTGCTCAGCTTCAAGAAGGTCATCTTTTCCAACACTACTGTTCGTTTCTTCACGTATTTTAACTTCTTCTTGTGATACCTGATGCTCTTCATCACTTTGTACATAGCAAAGAACTACATCAGAGTCGTCAACCTTGTCGTACTCATCAGGTTCATACCATTCTCCAAATACCACTTCATAATTCGTTGCTCAAAATCTTCTCCTAACTTAGCTCTGTCTCTGGTTGGATGTTATGATGGATTTAAACTGCTCATGGAACGAATATCTATGGTAATAGGCCCTAAAAATAATAAAAGGCGTTTTTGGAATTATTATCACTAGTTCTATGTACAAAGTACATAATGTGAAACATCCGGTCTTACGTACCTGTATGATTACTGGTGTAATGCAAGATACCCGGCCTGAGAAACCGGAACACTTTCAAACATGTACGACTTGTACCTTGGAATTACACAACATATAATATACTAATCGTGGCTGCGCGCATTACAAGCTTGGTAGCTAATGGAAGCATATTTGGGAGGAGAGAACCGCAGCTCAATCATAGTCAATAAAGTTCAGCATAATATGACACTAAATGTCTCAGAGACCGGTGTGTCCGTTTGAGGTTTAATGGTAAGTGGATGAGCACTATTTATCGATAGCCATTTGTGCAGTCTCATGACGGGGTAAGTCGCGAAAGTTTTTTAGATTCTGTGTTCTGCAGATATTTTGATCTTGGTCTTCACCTTTTCTTTCTTCCTTCTGGATTCTATTCTATCATTGCGTATGTCATTGCTTAATCTCCTACCCTCCAGATGTAACCTAGACCATCTAGTTCTACATTGCTTGATTTTAGTCACGGTATCTGTTTTGAATAGATTTTATTGCAATACAAAGCGAAATTGCAAATATGATAACTAAAATTATTAGAAGCACCAAAATGGCAAAAGTAGTATGGCGCAAAAAAAACGAAAAGTATGAATACTTTATCTGCGAAGCGTATATTATAACAATGTAATACTTTTTATATAGCAATAGTAATTTTCCATGTAGAAAAACATAGTTAAATTTACATGTTGTAATTGATTATGCCTGTTTTCTTCTTCAAATAATATTAAATACAGCGCTGTAAAGCACAACGTGACCACTGGGGATTATTGTTATTATTAGTAAGAGAAGAAAGTTTAAGACTTTAGCAATATTTTATTATCTTGCACTTGCATTTAACTTTCTTCGTTAAAATTGACGAATATTTACATATTTTAAAAGAAAAACGTGATGAAAATTTATTTGAATAAATTTCAAGAAAATAATTACTTAATTCACTCGTTTCCAGCACAGTATCAAGATTAACTCATCCACATTTGCATATCGTCTGTCTAGAGACTAGCCAGCCAAATCCTATTACGATATTATCGATAATTTTCTTGTCATATATACTGGCAACGATTAAAAATTAAAAAAAAAGGAAACAGAAACACGGGAGTAGGTAATAATCAACGGACCTTGGTTGGTGTTGGCAAACATATGGGCGTTTAAGCTGTCAGGACTTCGAGAACCATTTCACATACTAATTAAGACATAAAATGTAAATTTTCAATACAGAGATTATCGATAATTTCTTACTTATATGGTATTCGTTAAAATCATGCAACAAGGGCCGTTTATCATAATTATTATTGTAGTGAAATTATTATCGACTCCGGCTTGAAAAGCTATTAGAGTAATTGTGCGAAAATTTAACATGAAGTCCGGTTTTCACTGGTTCTCTGCGTGTTTTTTAACCTTTTCCATTCTTGTGCTATTAAATACTACTAAAGATTACATGCAACCCATTCAGACCATATTTTCATGAAATAAAATTAACTTCATGACGCTAGAGTCGATCGAGTAGTTATAGTACATTGGCTCAGCTCGCTAATATTAAAAAAATTCCTAAATCTTATTAACTCAAATAAAAGTACTGTTTTTTTTGTTTTATTACGAAAAGAAGAAGAATTATGAATAGTGCATGTGTATAGAAACGACTATCTTCTTGATCTTCTATTTTCATCTCTATCTTGTGCTTTTCTTAAAAGCGTCTGTGTTTAACCCGGTCCAGTTGCGAATGTTTTTTGGCCAGGATATTTGTCGTCTACCAGTACCATCATCTTCTCCTTCGATTTTACTCTTTTTTTTTATTGGTTGCAACAACTCGTAATATCATTTCTAAGTATGTGCCTTAAATTATGTTGTCTTTTTTCCTTTAATGGTAGCCAAAAGTTCTCCGTCTCTTCCCATTTTGTGCAACACCATTTTGTTCGTAATATGATCGGAAAAAGTCCCATCTCAAAAGGCTTTCTTATCAAGTCAACAATAACAGTCCAAGCTTTAACACCATACAGAAGAATAAAGGGGATATAACATCTTACCATTCAACTTTCCTCATCTTTAAAAAGGCTGCTCTTGATTGCTCTAATCTTGATCGAATTTCTGATTTCGGATTTAGATCTTCAGCAATCCAGACTCCTAAGTACGACTACAAAATTTTAAATCATTGATGCAGTCCTATTTTGCCACCTTCAAGGGTTTATTCTAGTACACACTTAGACGTGGAAACTTCAAACAAGCAATAATTATGTGTAATCCAAATAAAGCTTTCAGTTCTTTCAAATTGGTTGGCAATAAAAAAATGTCATTATTCTGCAGAAAATGAATATTGGTGCAACCATTTTTTCAAAAAGTTTTCTGTAAAATATTGCATGAAATAGTCTATTGGATATATTTCATTCTCAAGCGAATGGTTTTAAACTGATTGTTCCTTCAAAAACAAACTTCTGATACATCGGAAACATCCATAATGCTTTCCTTGATAAAATTATGGAACTCTGCTTGTTCCATTATATTTTGCATATCATCAATTAAAAGATCTTTCAATTTCTCTTGGCATTATAATATATTCATCTTCTTATCAAATTCTTCTTCATTTTCATCGCTACAATCACTTTTAAGGCCTTCTATCAGGAAGTTCATTTCTTCTCTTTTCTTCAAGGAGTTCATTTTCAGTTAAAATTTCCTCTTAGATATAATTTGCTGAAACAAATAAAATATCTTAAAAAAATAAAACTTTTCCTTTATACAATTGTCTATAATTAAAGACACCATATTTTAGAGACCTATTATAGTCACTGCAAGAAATATATGACGAAGTTATTTATATACATCTAATAATATAATAGTTAATTACTATTTAACTGGGAATAAGCCACAATTAAAGATAAAAATACGTTTATTGACGTTTCCATTTCCACTTCGGAAATCGTTCTCAAAATACAAACTGTAAATTAAACAAATTTTGTTTTTTGTTAGATAGTGAAAAATTCTTCTAATAATTTAATTTTATCTGACTCATTTATATTGACAATTCAGACATACATTATGCATTTATATACATATATAATATATGTCATCTGTTGTCTTTATGAAGAGGAAAAATGTAAATATGATTGCTTAATGAAAGTTATTTGTGAAAGTAAAATTAAAAGTAATATTTAAACTTTTAAACTTTAATCCTAAATGAAATTCTCTCATCTGTTTTATCCCCAATTGTTTTTAACTCCAATTTTTTTATCTAGTTTTTTCTAAATGTAATGTCTTGACTTATAAGACATTAAGACATTGCCTAGACATCTAGACAATAATCGAGTACCCAGGTCTATATCCTACTTGTAATAATATTTATTTTAATTTTTTATTGCAATAAAACTCTTTTTTTATCTTTCCTTTACTGCAATTGTTGAGACTGGCTGTGGCTAACGCCTAGGCCAAGAAAAACCTTTTGGCTAAATGTATATTATTATATAATAGGTACTGAGCTACAAACAATATGTAAGACTACATTATCTTTTCGAGATTGATTAATTAGCTAAAGAGTTCTTACTTTTAATAACGTAAAACAGTTAATGAAACTAATTATTTCATATTGAGTATATTATCGCTTTCAGAATGCGTGAGTATTCTGTCATTGTTTGGATAATATCTAATATCAATCTCATAAGTATAATATTATCATAAGTTTATTTCGTTATTAATTATTTTTACGATTTGTTCTTTCTCTATTACGTCCTATATGATTTCCATTTACTCAAACTCCAAAAATACCAATAAGGCACAATTTTCTTACAACAAAACCACAATACTAAATAGGATTTTAGGGGACAAGCTGTTCCGGCTGGTTCCTCTCGAAGGGTTACCGCGATACATGATTTACTACTTGTTACTTAATAAATTTCCTTTATCACGATAGGTCCATAGATATAATAATTATATTAGAAGTGTCATAAAAACCTTCAAGGTTCAGTAGAGCGGATCGTCGTATGTGGTTGGTAGCCCATTATTATCGAAAAATCCATGGTTCCTTTAGTGAATTAAGTTGTACCGTTAGATTTGTATTAAGGTTGCATAAGGTAATTGAATATGAAGAGGAAGTTAATGATTTGTTACGTAATTATCAATGTGTAGTTCTTACATGGCCACCGTACCTAATTATTTTAGCATTAGGTAAAATGATAACAAATGTACTTTTTGTTTGTTTAAATATTTACCAGTAGATCATGTGACAACATATGAAAACATAAAACAAACAAAATATATTAAACTATTTAAAACTACCTGAAGAGAATTGTTGTATTAGTATTTTTAGTACAACTTTCAGGCTACGGCATTCTAGATCAAGATTTATGATGTTAGCATCCCACAGTGTTGTCAAATAGTAAATAAATATCAAAATAGTAAATAAATATGAGTAATTTTCGAAATGTCGCCTATTATCACTATAATACACTAGTCACGAGAATTTTTAAAATGAAGTAGTAATTTTCAAGATTTTCAAGAAATATTTTTTCCCTCTTTTCAATAATGTGGAAAGTGAGATACGTTTAATCCATATCCAGTAGTATATCATAAGTTTAAAAAAATATTAAATTATAACTTACAAACTGTAAGTAGATTTTAAAACTCAAACGATGAGGCATAGTTATATTATGAATAGATTAATAACTTTCATTATGTAATACTACATTTAAATTAGGAAGAAATCAGTATGGCATTAAAAAGATCTGGGAAAGCCAGTATGTCAGAAAAGAATTAGAAAGGGTTATATAAGAAAAAGAAGAAATATTATGGGTTAAACAAGAAAGTATAATTGGCAGAATGCTGAATATATTTGACACTTCAGGAATGGGCAGTAAAAAATAATGATCCAGCTACATTCACAAGGTCAAGAAAATCCAAACATAATATACACATATGCATTTGATATAAAAAAATTACAATTATAATACTATTCACAAAAACACCATTCTCGAAGTGTAGTTAAAAGAACGGCATTAAGACTTTTTGCGCAGTAGAGGACACAGCACCAATTAAACTGAGTGAACCAGAAAACTTCGAAAGCGCATGGTTAAATGCTACATTTGGTCAGTCCTCTTATACGGTGTCGAAGCATGGACATAAAAAATATCCACGATTAATCGTCTGGAGGCCTTTGAGGTGTGGCTGTACAGACGTATACTAAAAATTCCATTAACGGCTATGCTGACAAATGTGGCAGTCCTTGAAAGAGCAAATGCTGCTCGCGAGCTGCTTGATAACATCAAATGTAGAAAGATGGCCTATTTTAGACACGTAGTAAGGGGAGACCGATATAATATTCTTCAACTTATTATGATGAGTAAAATCGAAGGACGCAGAGGAATTGGTAGAAAGCAGGCCTCTTGGTTGAAGAATATCAGGGAGTTAACAGGAATAAAGAAAGCTGAGCAACTATTTAGAATAGCTCGAGACAGAGACAGTTTCGCCATGTTAATCGCCAACGTCAAGGGGACTTGATAGGGCACGTTAAGAAGAAGAAGAACCAGAAAAGCACACAAAGAACCTGACTAAGGACAAAAAATGCTCACTTGGATATGTAAACTTCTGCACAGGCGACACACCAATGAAGTCAGTTAGACTATGTCGACAATATAGCGTCGAACTGTTTGTTTATATCAGGAAAGATATTGCTTGAAACAGAAGGTTCATTACTTGCTATTCAGAATCAGGTGAAATCAACCAAAAATTTCCTGAAATATATCGTTAAAGAACCTTAGGTTTAAAATGACCAATGCCGACATGGATGTCAAGCTCACCATCCAGAAGAAACCATCCATCATCTTACCAGGGCCTGCGAGGCATTTGTTGCAACTGAATATAAGGAATGACATGACATAGTATAAAAGATCCGTCATTAAGAGATATAAGACTTCTCCAAACCAACCATCTCTCATATCATCAATACGTACCTAAGACTATGTTTAAGAATTAAAACTACAAGCTATAATGGGATCGCACTCTACTCACAGAGCAAAGTCTCACAATAATTAATAAATTAACGAGACGAACAACACTAATTGATATGATTACACATTACAACAATAATTTGCGCGTAAAATACAATAAAAAGATCGTTAAGTACAGACAACTGGAAATTCAAATTTGAAGACAATGTAAGATGAAAGTCTTTTTATCTCTACTACTGGTGCTATTCCGAAGAACCTCCTTGAAGTCTAGATAACAAAAAAATGTTGGGTCTGAATAAACTTCTCTATAAAACCATGCAGAAAGCTGTACTCCTCTCGAGCTCCAGATCTGTATGAAAATTTTGGGACATATTTTAGCATAGTAAGTCACCTAGGTCACGATAACACGGAAAAGTGTCACCAGAGCTCAATTCTTTTGGTATCATGGATATTTGAGATGAGTGAACCCCTTGTAACTACTATTAAGTGGTTGTGACATTTTTCAAGCGCAATAAACAACAATAATCAGATTATTTAAACTATATACATATTGCGAATTAAAATGTAAACAAAATTCTTACTATAAGATTATAAAGTTTTGGCACTTTAGTGTTGGTAAACATTGTAAATATTTTTGCCAATACCACAAACGTCATTAAGTCTGAAGTATTTTTATATTAATGATTGGAGAATGGAAATGATTGGTTTTTGGAGTATTAAACTTAAACAACTGTTTCATAAAATGTATGCTTTGAGTTTTTATGGTGTTTCCATTTTCATTTGTGGTGAATTTTTGATTTGGCCTTTTGTATAATACTAAAAAGCCTCTGAACTTCTTCTAACTATGCTTGGTTTCTCTGACAACGCAACAAAACTCCTTTTTGTAAAAATTTATTTTGGAGCTGATTAGCAGGTATATTCAGAATGATACACAAAACAAAGGAAGTAATAAGACAAATCATGAATAGAACAACAACCATCATCAAAGCATTACAGCAAAAACGACTTATATGATACGGTTATGTACAGGTAATGGCAGACCATGGCTTACATAAAACTCAACCGAATCATAGAGAAAGATACTGCAGAGAAAGAATTAAGACAAGCAAAAACAACAATAACGGAATCTATAGAGAAAACTGTCGAAAAATCCAAAAGGCAAAGAAATGCGGAATGGTATGATGATGAATGCAGAACTGCAGTAGAGGAAAAAAGGCAAGCTAGGCTGAACCAACTCTAATAAAACACAAGAAATAGCAAAGAAATTTATAATCAAAAGAGAATACAAGCGACTAGAATGTGCAGAAAAAAAGAGAGGCTTTGAAAAACTAACTACAAGAAATCCTAGAACATAACAGACCCGAGAGCAGAAAATTCTATAAAAGTATAAAAGTAAGAACACAGTCATTTAGACCAAAATTGACAATATGAAAAAAACAAGGACGGAGAACAACTAATATAGAAACAACAAAGTATAATGAGATGGAAAGAATACTTTGAGGAAAACTTAAATGCAGACAATGAAGATGATCAAAAGAGACAATATATTTTACGGCGGAGCAGCACATTGAAAATCCGAGTTATGAAGAAGTAGTTTAAATAATAAAGAAACTAAAATACAGTAAAGCAAAAGGAAGGCAGAATTGTTGAAATATGGAGGACCCGAACTCTGGGGAGCAATCCATTACCCGAAAAAGTTGATATGGAGCAAGGAGCAAACAGTACCACTACAGACAACATATCCATACTTAGAACAATACAAGAGAAAGCTTATGAATACGATATAGAACTATATATTATGTATATAGACTTTAAATAAGACAAAAAAACTAAAATAAATATCTACAAAAATTTTATTGGACCCGTAGTTACTTATGGTTGTGAAACCTGGGTAATGACGAACAAAAAAGTTGCTTAACTCAGGACATTAGAGAGAAAGATACTGAGAAAAGTATATGGCTCGGTGCAAGAGGAAGACGGCACATGGATAATCGGGAGAAACGATGAGCTTAATGAACTGAATGAAGGGTATGACATTGTGGTAAGATTTGTGAAAAGTCAAACACTGTCATGACTGGGACATGTTCAGCCACTAGAAGATACGAAAACGACAAAAATGATGTTACAATGGAAGCCGGTAGGAAGGCGAAAAAAAAAAAGGCCCAGGACGAGATGGTTGGATGACGTGGAAGACGACCTAAAAACCATGAATATAAGACAATGGAGGAGAAGGGCCCAAGAGAGATCTAAATGAAAGGATATAACCAGACAGGCAAAGATCCATCCAGGGTTATGCACTTAAGCAAAATAAACGAGAAAGGCCAAAAGCAACATAGCTTGGTGTAGTTTAAAATGTCATAATGTTAATAATGTCAGAGAAACATATATATACATTCGGTTTTATAACGTCTTACGACGTTGTCCGACTCCCAACCGCCACTGTATTCGGTCTTGAGTTAGGTCTTCGTCCAGATTTCGAGCGCTAATCGCTTTCCTAACTCCCAGGTTCCAGCTCTGTGGTGGTCTTCCTCGTTTTCTCTTCTCTGGGGGTTGCCACATCATCGTTTTTTTAGGCAATCTTTCGTCCCCCATTCGGCTCACATGTCCATACCATATGAGCTGTTTTCTCTCAATATCCTCAACTATAGTGCCCTCTATACCCATTTGTTGTTTTATCACTTCATTCCGTATTCTGTCGGCTCTTGATATTCTCATCGATCTTCTGATGGCATCCATTTCCGTGGTTTCGACCTTTTTCTTATATTTCTCGGTTATTCTCCATGTCTCAGCTCCATAAAGTAGGCTAGTTTTAACCATTGTCTCATAGATGTTCCATTTTCTTTTCTTTGATATTTCTTTACTCCATAGAACTCCGTTCAAACATGCTATAGCTCTTCGTGCTTGTACAATTCGATGTTCTATTTCTCGTTCGTCTTTTCCACTACGGTCGAAGATGACGCCCAGGTATTTATATTCGTCACATGGATTTACTTTTTGATTGTCATCGATATCGAGTTGTTCTGCTTCAGCTCCAATTGAGAGGTATTTTGTCTTTTCTAAATTGATATTTAATCTTCATTTCTGGTATTCTTCAATTAGTTTTCTAAGCATGTATTCCATGTCGTCTTTGTCATTTGAGATCACCACCTGATCATCTGCAAACTGTAAAGTATATATGTAATCCTGATCGTTCAATTGTATACCCATTCCTTTGACTTTCCTTTTCCATTGTTTCAGAGCTGCAGAGATATAAATCTTAAACAGAGTCGGAGAGATACAACATCCTTGTCTGAGACCCTTAGTAACTGCAAATTTTTCAGCTAAGAGATTTCCGAATTTCATTTGGGAGTTTGAACCATAATATAGATCTTTGAGAGCACTAACCAATGTTTGATGTATATTTGATGTGCCCAGGACTTCCCATAGTTTATTTAGCGGGACTGTGTCATATGCCTTCTCAAGATCTACAAAAGTCATATGTAACTCTCTATTTGTCACAACTTTCTTTTCTATAATTTGTTTAAGACAGAAGATGTTATCTGTACATGGACGACCTGCTCTAAATCCTCCTTGTTCTTCGTCTTCAGACGATTGATAATCTTCCTCTATCAGGTCCCGTAGTATTCGACCGTATATTCGACTCATTGAACTTGTGACCGATATCCCTCTATAGTTTTTACAATTTCTCCTGTCACCTTTTTTTATATATTGGGGTCATATATGCTGTTTTTCATTCATCTGGTGTTGGATGTCCATTAATATATTCGTTAAATATCACCGTGATCATTCTGTGTAATTTCTCTGTGCCATTCTTTATTAATCTCAGAGAAAGATCTACGACTAATAGATAGCCGATTGACCAGAATGAAGACTAGAAACCAGACGGGGTAGGACGATATAAACCGGATATTATTTATATAAAGAATTACTAATTATTCTTATATTAGGTCTAGAAAACACATTACTGATAGAGTCAAGAACACTGAAATGTAACACAAATACTGGAGCTATCATTGCGAGAACATAATTAAATCTTACAAAGAACCTTACAAAGAACCTTACAAAGAACCTTACAAAGATCAAGGGTTTGACCACAAGTGAGGTGAAACGATGATCTCCAACAAACTGTAGATCTAAAGTAAAAAAAGACGAAAGGCAAACAGACTTAAATGCAAGCGAAATCTTGTTTCAATTGACCTTATTAACAAAATGTTCTTTTTAATTGATATCTTATTGAACTCTCTTGTATCATCTCTTATAAGATGTAGCCCCGATATATAGTAATCTATACATCGATATTGTATATAAGCGTGAATTATATTATGTACATTTTAAGATAAAGTAGCAAAATATTTGCATAAATTAGTCCTTATTGCAACTTTGTTCTAAACTTGTATGCGTTTTGATTTTCTTTTGTATGGCAATTTCTACAAGACAAGAACTAGCTTTCCTACCGAACAAATTGATCCGTAACATCGATAATCACTATACATGAACACTTCTTGACTCACAACCAACCCACTCCTCCTCTTCGACTGATGAATCAACCGCACAATCACAAAAACAACAAAAAGTCGAATGAAGTTGTACAAGCAATTATTATGTTGCCAGAACAAGAGGCAAAGCTTTTGTCGATTTGTTTTCATTTTGTTTTCGTTATTATTTTATTTTCATGCAGAAGGTTATGTGCAGACTGTACAGTGTCAAGATTTGCAGGGGCGTATATGCTTTTTATTATTTGTGTTTTTTTCGCGGCCGCACCATGCCCTCGGTTGCCGTACTCTATTATTATCTTATTCGTTTAGCTCCGTCTCTAATTGTCTGTATGCATTTATATCTTAATCAAAGATATTGCCGAAGAGGTAATAATTTATATATCGATGTTCTTGTAATAAATTAATGTTGTTTTCCGGTTTATCGTGATTCCATTTGTTATAGCTTATAAGGTCTTCGGTTACCGAAGGAATTACAATGTTCATGCATATCCTTCATTTTAAACAAATCTGGGACAAGTTTTTGATAATGATTTTTTCGTAACAGATAACAGTAAATAATTTTGTATTTATTAATAAACGCATATTGTTAACCGGTTACACTTGATAACTCTTCTTGATAAAACCATTGGTCAGAGAAGAAGAGGAAGACCCAGAATAAGGTTCCTTGATAAAATTGATAAAAATATAAGAAATATGGGAATACGCTTGGCGGAGAATGGTAATGGATAGGGACAACACGCAGGGTTGTAAAGCCAGAATGATGATGATGATTTAACAAACTCTGTTGGCTCATGGCTTTCTTTTGCTTGCGCCGCATTGCAGATTAGAATTGATAAATTAGTTAGTCTTATTAATGAAACATTAGGAACATTTTTGGTGTTTTAAGGTCTTCTGATAGAGATATTTTTAAGGCTGATTTAGGCAATAATGAGTTCCACGCCCATTGAATGATTCTATATGTTGTTGTATGGGTCAAAATTGTTCTTCGGATAGTTTATGGTTTCTATTCAAATATTTACTTAGTTGGTCCTTGGAGACATGCCACTCATTTTTAATTTGTTTATCAAGTACTCAATTATTTTCTTTGAATCCCCTTGAATTGCAGAAAAAGCTTTTCTGCTTTTCTGCAAACAATAAATGATATATCTTTTAACTTGGCATTTTCAATGCCAACTCTAGTCTTAAAATTTTGTACTGGTAAGATACCAATCAAGCCACATAAGCAAGAATTCTGTCTATTTGTGTTCGCCAACAAGTTAAATTTGTCATGTATACTATATCTAATCTCAAAAGGTATTGTATCAAAACATTATTTTTGCATTTACTGCCGGATCCTTGTTCATGACTCTGCATTCTGATTTTCTTAGCTACATCTCGCATTCTTTCGAATCCTTTTCTTTTTCTCTACGAAATTTGAACAAAAACTCCACCACAGTATTTCATTTTTAAATAGGTAAAGAAATAATAAATAAGACTTACTCACATCAGATGACCGGTTTCGCTTTCTACAATATGCAAAGCACCTTCAGGTCTCGATACAAAGTTAAATAAATGCTGAAATGATAAAAACCCATATTAGGGTGTTGTCTAATAAAGATAAACAAAGTAGATGTTGGAAATTGCAATAATTATGCCAATATTACATGTATGTGGTTTTATTTCAAAAAGAGTAAGTTGAATAAAAAGGTATAAAAGTTTTAATTCCACTAAAATCTAGTAAATAACACATAAAAAAATAAAAACTCATTGTGCCCAAGACTGAAATGTAGTGCATAAAAGTCCTTCCCCCTTTTAAATTTAATGTTTGTTTTGTCCCTTCTAAGTGTTTTCTGTTTTAGTGTGTTGTAAGTTGTCCTTAATTGTTTTAATTCTAATATTTTATTTACTTTACTTTACAATAATCTACTATTTTGCCAATAGAACTTTATCAAAGAGATTTGATAACTACAAGTTGAAAAATAATTGCACACCCGCACAATTTGTACATCTAAACTTATTCATTGTCACAAAACTGTCACCTCCATAAAACAATGACTCAATAAATAACACACATTTCATAAATATGTCTCTCGAATAAGTATAAATAACTTTTAATAATACAATAGTATATTACAACACTTTCATTTAACAAATATTCATATACATATCTCTGCTTCATTGGATCAAATATATCTCCTCAAGAACTTCCCGTTTACTGTCATACAACTACAATAGCAGAATTGAGTTCTCTATTCAATAATACATAGTAGTTTCAACCACGTTCTACCATCCATCAATTAATAGAGTGCCGGCATGTAAGTAATGTTTATTTATTTGCTCATTTATTAATTTATTACAATCTAATAGACTATTTTATGACAATTTGTGGGCCTTACCTTGTCTGTTTAAACTTTTAAAACTTTTATACCTTTTTATTCAACTTACTCTTTTTGAAATAAAACAACATACATGTAATAATGGTATAATTATTGTAATTTCCAACATCTACTTTGTTTATCTTTATTAGACAACACCCTAATATGGGTTTTTATCATTTCAGCATTTATTTAACTTTGTATCGAGACCTTAAGATGCTTTGCATATTGTAGAAAGCGAAACCGGTCGTCTGATAGTTAAATTAAATTGATTGTGAGTAGTCTTATTTATTATTTCTTTACCTATTTGAAATGGACTCACACAAGCAACACATTTATGATTTCATTTTTAATTAAAATTAATAATACTCACAATAACACTATCTCAATTTACACTGGAAATTGTGGACATGTATGTCCTTGACTAACACTATTAAACAAAACACTGAGACTCGGTGTAACTGTGTGGCCTGCAACATTGTCAAAACAGCGCTGCTTTAAAAAGTAAGCGTGTTTTTAGTCAGTGACTTGACTCCTTCTTTCCCATGGCGCTCGGACTTGACTCCTTTTCCCACTAGGGCATTAGCATTGATAATATTAAAAATTGATGCTAGACCTATCTTTCCCACAAAACTTTATATGGATGTGAAGTACTTAGCCAGATCTACCACAATCCAATAAAAAATATCATTTCGAAAAATTAACTGCTAACATCAGATAAAGTGGCTAAACCAAAATCATTCAAAATAATTACCTCTCCTGTTAAAATGTGGTTTTAGATATTATTTTTAAAAGAGTCCATTCTGTTCATATAGAAAGAACAGTACAAACACATGGATTATATACCTATTAGGTATAAAAATCATGGGTCAGAGTTGGAGAATTAAAAAGGGACAGATCTATATATTAAATAAAATTAATGTTAAAGCGACTACATTGTATTGATGCAGAATTTGCATCGTATTAATGCAGAATAACATTTAAGCAATGTGCATACGTTAGAAACTTACTGATTTACTTATAAATAATGGATTTCCATCTCTTCCTCTTCTTCTATGTCAAATTCGTTGTAAGGCCCGACTGAAATGATTATACATTGACAAAGCTCTTTAACGTTATTATCAAATGTCCACATCATTTTTTTTTACGTATTTTCGTAGGTATTTAGAATAGAAGAGATGAAAAATTAGATGTTTTAACACTATCTGCAGTACTAACACTACTGTTTTCAATCGATTCACAGATAGCAGAATTTGTTGATACTAATACACATATCTGGATGGGAGTAGCTTTTCGTGCATTTCTAAACATCGTTTTTATTCAGTAGGTAAAACTTGTATTCAAGAAAATCGCACTCATAACGTTTAGTATCTATTTTGGTGGATATTTCGATGTTTTTTTATCAATTTCCGAATATAACATAGTAATTATGATCGCTCTACCAGCATACGTACTTTTTTTATCACCATATATCCTATTTTTTTTATTACAATAGCTACTTCTGCTCCCTATAAAAATTAAATACCGCAATCACAATCCGGAATAAACACATCCACACAATATTACCTTCCACCGGGGGTTATTATCTCGAACAATAAAGCCCCGTTATCAATAAATCTTCTTCAAACTAAAGCAATCTTTGTGTTTCAAATTGAAATGGGGTGAAAATTTCATTGGGCTCTTCACACATCGTAAAGTTTAGCTAGAGGGACTCTATCGGGTATCTGTGTTGCCCTTTTTTAAATTGTCCCAAACAATTGGATCGACCGAGTCAAGATGCACTTACAAGCCGCATTATCACATAAATAATAACAATATTTTGGGAGTGTTGGGAAAAGGTGAAAGAGAGAGGCAGAATTGTAACAAATGCAATATTTTATTAGCTTATATTTGAGGATATCCAATAATATATCTACTCATACTCATTACAAAATGTTTAAGTAAAAAATGTCTTTATAAGCATTCCAGGTAAATTAGGTTGAGTCTAAATTAGAGCTATTGCAATTTAATTAGATCTTTTAAGTGTAAATATGTGACTAAATATGTTAGCCCGATTATTATTTTAAAGTTATATAAGTGTAAAATCATATTCAAATGTAGTTACAAGTATATCACAGAAAAAATCATCACTGGCATTTACAATATTAAGGACATAGTTTTTGGTTATCTAATTTTCTTCCAATTTGGGTTTAAAAAAAGCAAAAAATGGTACACAACACGTTGAATTAGAAATTAAAAGAGAAAATCTCAGTAGCTAGTTGTATACGATAGTTTAAAAAAACTTACAATGAATTTTAAAACTGCTTATTTATGATGGAGTATTCTTACTAAAAATTTAAAAAATATGCAAACAAAATTATCTTCAAATCGTTTTCATTATCAGTGAAACCTAGAAGTAAGTATTTTCACGTTAAAATAATTAATACAAAGAGGTAAATTTTTGACTAATAAACGAAAAAGCATGTGGATATTAGTTTATACTTAAATCTAGGGATTATTTAAAACTGCTTTGTTTTTCCAGTTGGTAATCTTAAGTGACAAGGTCTTCAAGAGAGGTGAAAGTGAATTTTTGGTTAAACTATTCAGACTGTTTGATTTTGATGATGTTTGGAGTTAAAGAAGTTATTGATGATTGGAATAGTATCTAGTGTGGGAACCTTAGTGAAAAGATTAGAGTGTTACGTCGAAAAAGACCATATTAAAGTTATTTGGAAGAGTAGTTAAATAAATTTTGTTTGAAAGTTAAATCTAAAGTGTTGGCGACAGTATATTTGAGAGTGGAATTAATTAGATTTTGGAGAAGAGTGTTGATACATTTTGCTGGTGAAGCTATTGGAGTATTAACAAAACTTGCTACTTGACTTATTGAAACATTAACTTTATAAATTTTTGAAAGACCACCTTGGAATCAAAAAATTACTGGAAATAAAAGATTTGGGATTAACTTTAATTTCTTAAAACAAATTTGTAGCATTAGATGTTAGGTTTGTTCATTGAATTTTTGTTAAGTGAAATAAAGGAGTTTTTGGATAAAAAATATCATTCTTTGTTAACATATAATCTGTATTGTACATAATAAGAAGACAATTTCAAGATATTATCAGAGGAGTATTTATGATTTATGAAGGCTGGTTTAGTAAAAAATACTTGACAATTTTATGTTGGTTTTTATAGTGTTTGTGGTTTTAAATCAAATATTAAATTCTCTCCTGTTAGTTCTGCCAAAGAACATTAGCTTCAAAATATGAAAATAGCTTTGTTAACTAATTGTCTTTATCAAAACATGCAAAACTTATGGTTTAGAGACGAAGTGAAGACAAAATATGAAGAAAAGAAGAAGACTTTTTACGTTACAGAACACAATAAACCTAGTTTTGCACAAGCTACTAAGCTGGTTCTTTTAAAAGCTATTAAGCATAATGGGCATATTAAGCATTATTAAGCCTAAGGATTTTTTCTGAAAAACTTGAAAAACTACTTGATTTAGCCATGCCATACGGCTCACACTCCTTCTAAGGGGAAATTCACTCATCCCAGATACCTACGGTATCAAAAGAATTAAGCTCTGATGGGACTTTTTTCGTGTTATCGAGCCCTAGGTGACATGGTATGTTGGAGTATCTCCCAAAAGTTTTCGTACACATCTGGACGCCGCGAGGAGTAAAGCTTTCTGCATGCCCTTATAGTGATGTTTATTTAGATCCAGCTGTTTTATGTTCTCTTGGATGTTTTTGGGAATAACACCAGTAGTAGATATAATAATAGTTACTGTAAAGTAATTTTCATTCTTCATTGTTTCCTGATTGATCGTATTGATAATAAGGAAGATCGTTGGTTTGGAGAAGTCCCAATTTGTCAGCTAGTTCTTGGTGGATAATTTTTCCTACTCAGTCATGGCGTTCTTTATAATCAGTATCGACAAATGCCTGGCAGCCACCGGTAAGATATTGGGCGGTTTATTGGGCTTGGCATCTATATCGGCATTTGTCATTTTGGACTTGAGGATTTTTAACAATATATTTCAGGTAATTTTTAGTTGGAATAACCTATACTGAATGGCAATTAGGAAACCCTCAGTCTCGGGAAACATCTTTCTACTACTTGATTCAACTACTACTTCAACTACTTGATTATTATTAGTATTACTATATTTATACCCATACAAGCTACTGCTACCTGATACACGGATGGCTCAAAAACATAGAAGGGTGTGGTAATTGGCATAGTAGGGATAAATCAAGGGATACACTTCCCGGTAGGTCTATCTAAGAATGTGACAGTTTTCCAGGTGAAAATAACGGCAACTCATCACTGCATGGAAGAAATAGAAAGTCAACAAAGAACGTTCCGTTCAGTTGGCATCTTTAAAGATAGTCAGGCAGCGCTTAAGGCACTCAATTATGTTGAGGTCAATTCTAAGCTAGTATGGGTATGTGTGTGTGCCCTAAATAAACTAGGAGACCGTGGCAAGGTTACGGTAGCCTGGATACCGGGGCAGGAGGATCATAGACACAATGAAAAAGCAGATAACATGGTGAAACAAGGCTTATCAATGCCATTCATTGGACCGGAACCCTTCTGCGGTATTGTAAAGATAGTAGCAAGTACGGCTACAAGTATGTATGGTGAAGGAGTTCACCAGGACAGAGACAGGCGAAACAGTTCATTACAGAACATTCGCCAAAATTTACTGCAGATCTAATAAGCAGGGACAGGATAACAGTCAAAGCCATAGTAGGTCTTCGAACATGGCACTGTAAGATGAATGGGTACTTGAAGCTGATGGGATTATCAGATGATGACCAGTGCAGATTCTATCACCTCGAAGGCGAAACAGCAGAGCACATTCTATGTCAGTGTGACAATCTGTCAAATATGCGGTTCTTTGTATTAGGAGAAAAAATCCAACAGCAAATGGATACATGGAAGGTACAGTCCCGAAGCTATTAGACTTTTTAAAAAGGTCAGGCTAGACAATGTTATCTAGTACTAGAGGACTACAATAGATCTGAAAAGGTTGCAGTCGAATAGGCCAAAAGCCACCTCTCTAAATCTATCTATCTACTGTATTTATACTATGTATCTTTAAAATACTGAAAAAAAGAGTTAGTTATAAGTGCTCAATTCTTATACAAACCACAATATTAAAATATGTCGAAAACCTGTCTCTGGACACCATTTAAAATAGTTTAAAAGTCATTATTTTCTCATAAAATAATATTTAATAATATTAATAATGTTAAATAATATTTCGGGGGTGTCTGGACCCCTCTGGCTACGTTACTGGCTGTAGGATACACTTTAAGCCATTTTGTAGTTGTGAGAATTATTATTATAGACATATTTAGTTATCCAAATTCAACAACAGGCTCACAATTCATTCCAAAGTAATTTAAATACCATCAAACATTTCCATTTAACCAACAACGAAAAAATCACGAGTACTAAATCTCGATGTTATTTATGCGAGTTTGATAGCCTCGTGCCCTCCAACGAGGAAGCAACAACTTGGATCCAACAGGTGTATATATTTTGCTAACGTCTGCACAATCGAATATAAACCCTGTTGGGTAATAATGCGGCGAGCAAGAGCAATGGCTTGTGACCCTACGGCCATAAATATCCTCGGGACTCTTTGGGAAAGGCAAGGAACAAGCCCGACGGTTCGGCTCCGGCTCCGATCTGCGCTTCTTAGTCTCTCGGCGATCTTGTTTAGACTACGGGGCAGCGATAGAAAGTTTCGTTAATCTGAAATTGATGCGAAAATTTAGAGGGCCGCTATGAATACTTTTGTATATTTTTACAAGTCATATTTTATATGAATAATTCTTAGTATTGTTCTGAAGCTATTTTCTTGTGGCATTGTAAATTAATTACTATTTATAACTGGGAATAAGCCACAATTAAAGATAAAAAATACGTTTATTGACGTTTCAATTTCCAATTCGGAAATCGTTCTCAAAATACAAACAGTAAATTAAACAAATTTTGTTTTTTTGTTACATAGTGAAAAAATTCTTCTAATAATTTAATTTTATCTGACTCATTTATATTGACAATTCAGACATACATTATGCATTTTAAAGTAGAGGACTTTAAAATGGTATTGCCAATATTGTTGAGTTGCGCTCCTGGGACGACTTTACTATAAGATAGTTCATTCGATTACATGAAATCAACTTTAACTTGAGAATATCCGTCAGAAAAAATCATAGCATGTAATTCGTCTTTAAAAAGACAAACACATGACATGATGACAGTAAAATTCTCCCGTTAGTGATTCCATAGTAAATTATGAGGGAAAAACCAGGAAAAAAACCTCATAATACTATCCCGACATTGTAAGTATTTGTTCGTGAATTTAGTTTACCTTCAACAAACATCAAAATTCTGATTTTATATGTTACGTTATTTAAAAAACATAAATGATGTATCCTCTATATGTAAGTATATATATATATTAGTAAGTCAGTAACATATAGAGGATACATCATTTATGTTTTTTAAATAACGTAACATATAAAATCAGAATTTTGATGTTTGTTGAAGGTAAACTAAATTCACGAACAAATACTTACAATGTCGGGATAGTATTATGAGGTTTTTTCCTGGTTTTTCCCTCATAATTTACTATGGAATCACTAACGGGAGAATTTTACTGTCATCATGTCATGTGTTTGTCTTTTTAAAGACGAATTACATGCTATGATTTTTTCTGACGGATATTCTCAGTTAAAGTTGATTTCATGTAATCGAATGAACTATCTTATAGTAAAGTCGTCCCAGGAGCGCAACTCAACAATATTGGCAATACCATTTTAAAGTCCTCTACTTTAAAATGCATAATGTATGTCTGAATTGTCAATATAAATGAGTCAGATAAAATTAAATTATTAGAAGAATTTTTTCACTATGTAACAAAAAAACAAAATTTGTTTAATTTACTGTTTGTATTTTGAGAACGATTTCCGAATTGGAAATTGAAACGTCAATAAACGTATTTTTTATCTTTAATTGTGGCTTATTCCCAGTTATAAATAGTAATTAATAATTCTTAGGAAATTAACATACAATATTTATAATAAATATATTTATTAAACGCGTTTTTAATTAATAATATTTACCTATAAGTGCCTACCAAAGATTATCTCTTTTCTATTTGTCAACATTTTAACAAATGTGTAAATAAATAAGCCGACAGTATATTCTTTCAATATATACGAACTTTTGTGTTATTTGTTTCTTGTTTTTTATTATAATCTCACCATCCACGATCTTTTTGGTACTTTTGTTTAGTGACTTTTGTTTTTTTTAACACATTAGTGCCCAGATTATGTATGTATGTTTTCGTAGTTTTTAATGTGATGTTAATATTTTTTGGGAGCAGTTTTATTAAACAATATAAAAATAAATGAATTTACGCACTCACATTTATAAATCCCTTAGTATATGATAGTACATACATGTAACGACTCTAGGAGCTAATGGGTGCAAAAAATACAAAATATATCTGTAAACAGTTCTATTTCTTTAAAAACTGAAAATAATGAAAAAGGAATTTACATATTTTGGTTTGTGTGATAGGTAACGAAACAATCAACACAGAGACCTAAGTTACATTTGTTAGACATGGTGCGTGTTAAACTTTTGCAAAATCTTAAAGCACAACGTCTTCTTTTGTCGTTTGGAATTTTATCCACAAGGTGTTCCATCCTATCATACCTAATTTCATCAACTACTCTTTGCGCATTAGAAGATGAAGATGGAGTCCTCCAGTGCCTTTGGAAGATGACGAATATTTCTTCAAATAAACTTGTACGATAGCCCTTCGAAAGTCTATTTGGAACATCTGGGAGTTGTTTGATTTTCAATACAAACACCACGCTTTATTGACTTAAGCATCAAGAAGCCATGTAAACAATGCCTCGTATCATTTTCTGTTTCTACTTTAAATCCTGTACTGTCCAACATTCTGATCCTTTCGATCAGTACCACCCATTTTTTTGTTAGACTCTGCAAGTACTGCTCGTCTGCTAACTAGTATGTGTTTTTTTCCTTTTGTGAATAACATCTAACAATGGAATGACACCATATATGTTTGAAGCAATGCAAAATAAGGAATTATCAACCCACTTAGCTACTAGTACAGCATCCGTCTTACTAGTAGTACTTTCTTAGCACTCCCTTCCTTTTTTCTGAATTTATTTTTTATCTAATAAATGGCAGCTTCTAGGCAAACGGTTTTCCCTTACAGTCACCATGCCTCAGTACCCTTTCAAACGTAAATAAGACCCTAAACTAAAGGTAGTAAATAAACTGTCAAAGTAAAATAAGAATGGAGAAGATTTCAGATTATCAGGTAGGTCTTCTATAATTTTTACCAGTGGTGTTGTCGCCTTTCCAAAGTTTCTTTCTATGTCAATATCAGGAGTTACAGATTTTTGTTGATATATCTCGAAATCATTCAAATAGCTCATCACTGTATTTGGGCACCAGATTTTATAACCAAATCGTATGGGTTTGGCTCTTAAAAATTGCTTGCAGCTATGTTTACCGTAGTATCTGACCATACTTTGTCGAAAGCCAGATCTTTTCCAGGAATAAAATACTTTCTGAATCTGTCCATCACTTTATTTATAAATCGCCGTGTTTTCCAGAGCTTATCACCCTTATCAACATTTGCGTTAGAATTCATGTAAATAAGCCTCAACATTTGCTATGAGACGCAACAAATCTGTTGCGTCTCATAGCATTATATACAAGTTCATTTCTAGTATCAAGACTTTGCTCCCAATACATAGGCTTGCTGGGACAATTATTATAACCACTAATAATCAATATAACAATGAACCATTTCATTTCCTCTGGCGAGACTCCTGGTCGGATAGATTCTTGAAAGTAGCATATTGGTTTGTTTCCTGTACCAGGAATAAAATGATTTCTCTATCTATGAATATTTCGAATATACCAACAACTGATTTGCTTTCAAATTGTGAATAATCTGACTCCGGAACTTGTTTCTCGTTATATGTGAAATCTCTCGAAACCCAATCCCGGGATTCAGACTCTTTTGGATATAGTATATGAGCAGGTGTAATATCGATATCATTTACCTAAGAAATGTTACCTTCTGTCCATTTTGACTGTTGCATAGTCTGTGTTGCATAATAGTGCAATTTCTTATCCTAGTATAATTCCATCATCAGTTCTAACTTCTGCATCGTCAAGTAGCTGACGTTTGCTCAAATTGTCGAAATCTCTGCCTTCGGCGTCATCTCCGGAATCCTCCTCCGCCAGAACAGCCGGATATAAATTGTGTTTTAAACAGTCAGGCCTCTTTGAAGAACTGCAGCAATGCCTCTGAAATAAAAAAACAACTAAGTAGGTACATACCGCATTTTAAAGTTTCAAATTATTAAATTTTAAAGTTACAAAATAACTAGAGAATATGCTTACATTACATTCAAGTATTACAAATATGTAAGAGTCAATTTCCTAACCGAACAACTTTTTTATTTGAAAAAATATCAAAGCTTTTTAACACAAAAATATGTATTTATATTTTCTTATACTATTTGTTTTTTAATATTAACTTTATTATACAAAATAAGATTTATATACTTACTCTTTATTATTTGAAGCTTCATTTCTTTCGATATATTTTATCCAGTCACAGATTCAAAACAAAGTTCTAATAAAATCGCACATTTACAACGCTGTAAACCCTAGCACCTTGACGGCACCACTTTACCGTTACATAATCGTAACGCTAGGAACTAAATGGTTAATTTGTAGATCTTTCTGTTGTTTCTTAACTAGGGCCAAGTCAAACGCAATTAATTTGTCTCTTTTTTGTTCATGGCATCAAAGCATATTGTTTTTGTATTCTGTATCTTTTTCACTGACCTGTGTCATCAATTTTTCTACATCTGCAAAATGTGTACCTTGTTAATAACAATTCAATTTTCTGGATATGTATCTTCTTGGTCTTTCTGGTTAAAAATCATTAGGGCGAAAAGCGGGCTGGAAAGGGC
Source organism: Diabrotica balteata (assembly GCA_918026665.1). NCBI lineage: Eukaryota > Metazoa > Arthropoda > Insecta > Coleoptera > Chrysomelidae > Diabrotica > Diabrotica balteata. Next base: position 32,552,630 of record OU898277.1, read on the forward strand.
ATTATGGACTTGTCTTCTTTTTAAACCTAGGTAGGTCCTTACCCTCACCTAATAACCCTCTTTCTTTATCCAAGATAGCTATAGGAACTGGTAGCATAAACGATAAGCGCTAATGTCGTCGCGTTAGCAACGCAGCGTTAACGTCGGCCCAACCGGACAATGGCACTAAGATGCGAATGATATCGCTGTCATTGAGTATGCATTATCTGGACGGCAAGCGTTACTAGCAAGTTCGGTCGCGTTAGTACCGTGCAGCTCACGCGTTGCACACAGGGCGCATTAAGTTATACGTAGCGCTGACAACGCGGACAAAGTGATCTACTACACTCATGTATGCGCTGAGAGATTTGACCTCTAAAAATAAAATAAACAAGCTTAATTTTGCTAAGAATATCAATTAAATGACACAAAAAAAAATACAAAAAAATTTACCACTCTGACCGGCGATTTTGAATTTCAGTTAGGTACGCTCGCGAAATCAATTTAAAATAAAATTTGTATCAACTCGACGGTAAAATTCGATATCTTTTGATCAGACTGTCTTATCGACAAAAATCAAAATGCGTTTTAAAGGAAAAGAGTGCAGTTTTTGTATCTACTTTTTGTATTTTACCGCAAATAAAGTCAGTTTTTATAAGGTTGTTAAATAAATAAATGTTTCGCACATCACGGGAAATGTCTCCATTAAGACAGTGGGGGGTGAAGTTTGTAGCTGAAGTTGTGTAGATTTGAAAAACGTACTTGTATAATTGAAAAGAAGCAGTTTTAAACTTGTCTCATATTTTTTCCAAAACTCAAAACTGAAATTTCACACTATAGGATTTCGCTTCAAATTTTTCCCAATTATCTCTTTTTGCTACTGTTACTAATATTTATACCTTTTTTCTTTCATTTTTATAAGTATTGTAATTCTCGTTTATTTTATCTTTCCGATATTGTTTTCAAGCTTTTTTCTTCACTTTTAATTGGTTTTTTTATTTCTTCGGACCACTACGCTGCGCTGTCTGATTATTTCTTGAGTATTTTTTGCTTGTTCCTTATACTTCATCCTTATCTGTATCCAATAGTGTATCCTTATAGTTGTTCCATAGGTAGTTTATATCATTATTGACTTATGTTTCTTTTTTGTTTTAAGTTTTTCGTTTCCTTTTATGTCAAATATTTTTGCCATTTCTTTATTTCTTGGGACGTTGGGATTCATAACAAGGATTGATAATATCACTGGATGGTTATAAAACACAACCTCGAGGATAAGCATGATAATACATCCCAAACCCACCACAAAAGAGGTGTAATGTACCTACCTACTCACATGTAAGATAATTAAAGTATCTATGTATTTCTATATAGTTTTTAGTCACCTGGTATATGTTATTTACAATTATGAAAAGTTCTCATGTATAATCACTAATAATTATTTGCTGTTAGAAATCAGAATCAATACTCTTCATAAATATTTTCCTATTTAGAATAAATAAGTTTCGCTAGTTTATTCGCCTAATACTTCGTATCTATGGAATAATAATAATTTATTTCTCTTATTTCTTTGTTCGATAAGCTATCCGTATTTGTTATTTTAATATTAATATTTGAGTCCAATCTCTTGTACTCAAATCCATCCAGAAACATCGTTAAATAATTGTAGATAACAGAACTTATAAATTCATAGTTTTAAGAAATAACAGGCAGTGTAATTTTCATCCTCTAATATAATAAATTTATACATGTCAATATATTCTGTTTAATTCCAAAACAAAGAGTTAGTCCGGAGAAGAAATAAACGCATAGTATTCCATAACAAAATTTGGTGTCAGAACGTGGGATATTAGTAGCAGAGTTCCTCTGATTGCTGATAGAAGGAGAGCTGAGGAATTTTTGAATTGACTTGTTTCCTTCGAGGAATCATTCAAAAAAAAACTGTCAGTGTGGAAAAATCGCCACTACAACTAATTACATTGGGGTCCAGTACATCCAGTTCGAAATCCAGTTCCAGTCATAACCCAATTGTAGTTCCATCGGAAGTAGAGGTGAACCCGTGGAATAATAGACTATGCGACCAACAACAATATTCTACTTGTAAGTACATTCTATCTTAAATTCTGTCTCATATTTTAAAAATCTTGTAAACGTATGTCTACTTTATATCCTGATATAAGTAACTTATTTGACGAACAAATACCTTCTCCCGACTCAAATTCTCTTTCAAATTCTTCTACTTCTAATTCAAATAAAATGTCAGTATCAATTGAAATAGCTGAAAAACTTCTCATTAGATTTGATGGTACAAAATCAAAATTATACGAATTCATAGACAATTGTGATAAAGCATACAATTTAGTAAATCCGCAATCCAAACCCATCTTATTAGCCATTATAGAAACTAAATTAACCGATAAAGCTAGGGCCATAACTAGAAACAGAACATTTGACGAATGGAAAGATTTAAAAGACTTCTTATTAGATGCTTATTCTGAACGCCGAACTGAAGGTCAGTGGCAATTGGAATTACATTCCTTACGTCAGATGCCCAGTGAAAATGTAATGTCATTTGCAAATAAAGTTGAAAATTGCTATATAAAATTAATAAATACACTTGATCCAGACTTATCTCCAGATGCAAGAAATGCATGTACTAAACTCTTAAAAACTCAAGCACTAAATGTCTTTATTAGAGGATTAAACAAAGACCTCTCTATTTTAATCAAAGCCCGAAATCCAGATTCCTTAGAAAGAGCTGTTGCTATAGCAATTGCCGAAGAACAAGAACAGTTATCAAGACAAGAAATTTTCAGACCATTCTGTAATATTTGCAAACGAAATAACCATTCCTCAAATAACTGTCGATATAAAAACAATTCAGATAGAAATGTTAGACATCTTCAAAATTCTAGTTTTCAAAACCCAAAATATCCTAATTCAAATCTTCAAAGGTCAAATTCTCAAAATCAAAATTATAAACCTTCAAATTCAAATTCCAATTCTGATTTTCCTCCAAACTTAAGAAAAGAAAATACCAACACTTCCCAACGTTTTTGCAGATACTGCAAAAAACCAGGTCACGTTATAGAAGAATGTAGAAAACGCGAATTTAACAATAAAAACAAAAATCCAACAAATTCTTTAAACTTCCAGAATCCTCGACAACCAACGGTCGATTCTCGAGGAGTTCGTTCAGTTCAGGCCGTATCACAACCATCAACTTCTCAGTCACTTCCTATGTAGATTTACCCTTAGTAAATAATTCTAATCCATCCTCTTGCAAGTTTCTAATCGATACAGGCGCAGATATTTCTTTAATTAAATATTCAAAAATACTAAACATTCCAAAAATTTATTCTAAGTCTATTACTCTACGAGGCATTGATAAAAATGTCTTAAATCCAAATAAAACTATATGTAGTTGTAACGTAAATTTCAAGATAAAAGATTTTGTCCAAACTCATGTTTTCTATGTCGTAGAAGACGATTTTCCTCTTCATTTCGACGGTATATTAGGTAGCGATTTTTTTGAAATAAATAAATGCCAAATTGATTATAAAGAAAATAAATTAAACTTTAAAAATTGTTCTATTCCAATTGAATATATAAAATCTCCATTAAACAATGACAATGACGAATTTCTGAGAGATCAAAATATCGAGACAAGTTCTAATATCGATGAAATATTTCCTTATGATGCTAAATCCATAGAGGATCATTCTTATTTAGAAACCAATGATATCCAAATAACCTTAAGTAGTGAAGAACTACTATCCAATCCAATTCAATCTAAATCTAACTCTAAATCCAAAGAAAATTCAAGTCCAAAATGTGTAAAATCCACTGAGATATGCACAAATAAAACTTGTAACTCTTCACGAAATCATAAATCAAAATCCTGTTCAGAAGAAAAATCCTGTTCAGACGATCTTATACTAAATCAAAACTCTAATTCTAACTCAAGAAGTAATAAAACTATTCTATCCGCAAGAACTGAAACAATTGTTCAAATTAAAGTAATAAATAATGAATTAAGCGAAGGATTATGTCCCGAACGCGAAATCTTTAAAGGTGTATTTTTATGTCCTAGTGTTGTTAAAGTAAAAAATGATTTCTTTTTAACCTCAATCGTAAACACTACTGAAACGGATGTTGAATTAAACGATATTCAAGTAGCAATAGAAAAAATTCCAAATTTACAAAACAATGCAAATATACGAAAAATGTCTTCTTATAAAGATAATACGAATTCTAACAGAATTGCTAAATTAAAAAATGCCTTGAGAACAGATCATTTAAATAGTGAAGAAAAATCATCTTTAATTTCTATTTGCAAGGAGTACAATCATATCTTTTATCTGGAAGGAGATCAACTTACCAGTACAAATGCCATAACTTGCAAAATTCCTTTAAATTCTAATGTACCTATTAGCACTAAATCATACAGGTATCCTGAAGTACACAAACATGAAGTCGAAACTCAAATAAAAGGTATGCTAGATCAAGGTATTATCGAAGAATCAACTTCGCCATGGAATTCGCCCCTTTGGGTTGTGCCAAAAAAGGCCGATGCTTCAGCAAAGAAGAAATGGCGAATTGTTATAGACTATCGACGACTAAATGATATTACTATAGGAGATTCATTTCCACTTCCGAATATAGTCGATATATTAGACCAATTGGGTCATTCAAAATATTTTTCAACAATAGATTTAACATCAGGATTTCACCAGATCAAAATGGATCCTGAGGATTCTCCAAAGACTGCTTTCTCAACTCCGTCTGGACATTATCAATATTCACGAATGCCATTTGGATTAAAAAATGCTCCCAGTATTTTTCAAAGGCTAATGAATACTGTCCTCTCAGGAATACAAAATTACAGATGTTTTGTCTATCTCGACGATATAGTCATTCATGCCGATACATTAGAAAATCATAATAAAAGATTAAAAGAAGTATTCGAAAAATTGTCTACATTCAACTTAAAAATACAACCAGATAAGTGCGAATTTTTTCGTCGCGAAGTAATGTATTTAGGACATTTAATAACTGAATTTGGTGTCAAACCGGACGAAAAAAAGGTATGTGCTGTTACAGATTTTCCTATACCCAGAACACAAAAAGATATTAAGAGCTTTTTGGGTCTCACTGGTTATTATAGACGCTTTATAAAAAATTTCAGTGCTTTAACACAACCTTTAACAAAACTGCTGAGGAAAAATGTTGAATTTAATTGGACAAGCATTCAACAACAGTCATTTGAGAACCTGAAATCAATACTTTGTTCAGAACCAATACTTCAGTATCCAGATTTTACCAAACCCTTTGTCTTAACAACGGATGCTAGTAATTATGCAATAGGGTCCATACTTTCTCAAGGTAAAGTACCAGATGATTTACCTATTGCTTATGCTAGTCGTACCTTGAACAAAGCGGAATCAAACTATAGCACAACAGAAAAAGAATTACTTGCAATTGTATGGAGTGTTAAAACACTTTAGACCATATTTGTACGGAAATAAATTTTTCATTTATACGGATCATAAACCACTCACATGGCTATTTAATGTAAAAGATCCCGGATCAAGACTCGTTAGGTGGAGATTAGCATTAGAAGAATATAGCTATGAAATTATTTATAAACCAGGTAAATTAAATCAAAATGCTGATTGTTTAAGTCGTCCTCCTTTAACCATATCTGAAACAAATATTTGCGAAGAAAACAAAAACCCGGCAACAATCACCTTACAAATAAACAAAATGAGTAAAGAAAATAATGACACTTATTCACAGTTCTTATCTAAATCCGAAACTATATTAATAACAAATGATAATATAAAAGAAACAAATGAAAAGATTACATCATTTTCACAAAATTTAGCATTGTTTGTTTCCGTAGATTTAAATTTTAATGAGATCGTTCAGAAACAAATAAATAAACAATTCAGTCATATAGAAAAATTGAAAGCCAAAAATCCAAGACTAAATGACATCATATATATTTCTGATCAAAATAAAAACTTTTATTACATATTTATAAAAAATAATTATTGGGACAATACCTCTTATGAAGATATATTTAATTCCCTAATAAAATTAAGAGACTGGTTATTAAACGATAAAATATTAAAAATTTGCCTACCCAGAATAACTTTTAGCTACGATAAATTAAGTTGGGGAAAAATTAGATCTATGATTAGATTTATTTTTAGAAAAACTGATATATCTATTATCATTTATCATGATATACTAACAAATCCTGAACCTGAGGAAATAACTACAATATTACAAGAGAATCACACTAGTCCTACGGCTGGACACTCTGGTTTTCATCGGACATACAATCGTATAAAAAAACATTTCAAATGGAATAATATGAAAAATGATATTAAAAACTTTATAAAAACCTGTGAATCTTGTCAGAAAAATAAACTCGTTAGAAAAAAATTCGTAAAGCCCATGGAGATAACAACAACAAGCTCAAATCCATTAGAAAAAATATTTTTAGATATAGTAGGTCCTTTACCTTTAACCGAGTCAGGTAATAAGTTCATATTAACATTACAAGATGACTTAACAAAATTTTCTCAAGCTTACGCAATTCCGAATCATGAAACCAAGACTATCGCTGAAAATCTGGTTCGTGGATTTATTTGCAAGTTTGGAAAACCCGATATAATAGTTACTGATCAAGGCCGAGATTTTACTTCCAAATTATTTTCTCAAATCGCCAAGCTTTTTAAAATCAGACATATAAATTGTACTGCTTATCATCCAGAATCAAATGCTGCATTAGAAAGGAGTCACGCTACTTTAGCAGACTACCTTAAACATTATATTAAAGCTGATCAATCCGATTGGGACGAATGGCTAGATTTTGCTATGTTTTCATATAATACAACTAATCATACTTCAACCAAATTCACACCATATGAACTAATATTTGGATATACACCTAATCTACCTAGCAGTATAATACGACCAGTAGAACTCAAATATACATATGAAGATTATTTAGATAATTTAACACTTAAACTTAGAAAATCTCATGAGTTAGCAAAAACGAATCTATTAGAATCTAAAGTAGTCAGTAAAAAATATTATGACCAAAAGATTAATGACACCGTTTTCTTAGAAGGACAATTAGTATATCTCCAAAATGAGCAAACAAAGAAGGGTCAAACCAAAAAACTTACACAAAATTATAATGGACCTTATAAAATTCTAGAGATAAATTCTCCTGTCAATTGCACAATTTTAGTAAATAAAAAACCAATAAAAGTTCACATGAATAGATTGAAACATGCTTTTGTTTCAGGTATGCAATAATATGGCTGACAAATAGTGAACAAATTCACAAGAAATTGTAATGTACCTACCTACTCACATGTAAGATAATTAAAGTATCTATGTATTTCTATATAGTTTTTAGTCACCTGGTATATGTTATTTACAATTATGAAAAGTTCTCATGTATAATCACTAATAATTATTTGCTGTTAGAAATCAGAATCAATACTCTTCATAAATATTTTCCTATTTAGAATAAATAAGTTTCGCTAGTTTATTCGCCTAATACTTCGTATCTATGGAATAATAGTAATTTATTTCTCTTATTTCTTTGTTCGATAAGCTATCCGTATTTGCTATTTTAATATTAATATTTGAGTCCAATCTCTTGTACTCAAATCCATCCAGAAACATCGTTAAATAATTGTAGATAACAGAACTTATAAATTCATAGTTTTAAGAAATAACAAGCAGTGTAATTTTCATCCTCTAATATAATAAATTTATACATGTCAATATATTCTGTTTAATTCCAAAACAAAGAGTTAGTCCGGAGAAGAAATAAACGCATAGTATTCCATAACAAAATTTGGTGTCAGAACGTGGGATATTAGTAGCAGAGTTCCTCTGATTGCTGATAGAAGGAGAGCTGAGGAATTTTTGAATTGACTTGTTTCCTTCGAGGAATCATTCAAAAAAAACTGTCAGTGTGGAAAAATCGCCACTACAACTAATTACATTTGGGTCCAGTACATCCAGTTCGAAATCCAGTTCCAGTCATAACCCAATTGTAGTTCCATCGGAAGTAGAGGTGAACCCGTGGAATAATAGACTATGCGACCAACAACAATATTCTACTTGTAAGTACATTCTATCTTAAATTCTGTCTCATATTTTAAAAATCTTGTAAACGTATGTCTACTTTATATCCTGATATAAGTAACTTATTTGACGAACAAATACCTTCTCCCGACTCAAATTCTCTTTCAAATTCTTCTACTTCTAATTCAAATAAAATGTCAGTATCAATTGAAATAGCTGAAAAACTTCTCATTAGATTTGATGGTACAAAATCAAAATTATACGAATTCATAGACAATTGTGATAAAGCATACAATTTAGTAAATCCGCAATCCAAACCCATCTTATTAGCCATTATAGAAACTAAATTAACCGATAAAGCTAGGGCCATAACTAGAAACAGAACATTTGACGAATGGAAAGATTTAAAAGACTTCTTATTAGATGCTTATTCTGAACGCCGAACTGAAGGTCAGTGGCAATTGGAATTACATTCCTTACGTCAGATGCCCAGTGAAAATGTAATGTCATTTGCAAATAAAGTTGAAAATTGCTATATAAAATTAATAAATACACTTGATCCAGACTTATCTCCAGATGCAAGAAATGCATGTACTAAACTCTTAAAAACTCAAGCACTAAATGTCTTTATTAGAGGATTAAACAAAGACCTCTCTATTTTAATCAAAGCCCGAAATCCAGATTCCTTAGAAAGAGCTGTTGCTATAGCAATTGCCGAAGAACAAGAACAGTTATCAAGACAAGAAATTTTCAGACCATTCTGTAATATTTGCAAACGAAATAACCATTCCTCAAATAACTGTCGATATAAAAACAATTCAGATAGAAATGTTAGACATCTTCAAAATTCTAGTTTTCAAAACCCAAAATATCCTAATTCAAATCTTCAAAGGTCAAATTCTCAAAATCAAAATTATAAACCTTCAAATTCAAATTCCAATTCTGATTTTCCTCCAAACTTAAGAAAAGAAAATACCAACACTTCCCAACGTTTTTGCAGGTACTGCAAAAAACCAGGTCACGTTATAGAAGAATGTAGAAAACGCGAATTTAACAATAAAAACAAAAATCCAACAAATTCTTTAAACTTCCAGAATCCTCGACAACCAACGGTCGATTCTCGAGGAGTTCGTTCAGTTCAGGCCGTATCACAACCATCAACTTCTCAGTCACTTCCTATGTAGATTTACCTTAGTAAATAATTCTAATCCATCCTCTTGCAAGTTTCTAATCGATACAGGCGCAGATATTTCTTTAATTAAATATTCAAAAATACTAAACATTCCAAAAATTTATTCTAAGTCTATTACTCTACGAGGCATTGATAAAAATGTCTTAAATCCAAATAAAACTATATGTAGTTGTAACGTAAATTTCAAGATAAAAGATTTTGTCCAAACTCATGTTTTCTATGTCGTAGAAGACGATTTTCCTCTTCATTTCGACGGTATATTAGGTAGCGATTTTTTTGAAATAAATAAATGCCAAATTGATTATAAAGAAAATAAATTAAACTTTAAAAATTGTTCTATTCCAATTGAATATATAAAATTTCCATTAAACAATGACAATGACGAATTTCTGAGAGATCAAAATATCGAGACAAGTTCTAATATCGATGAAATATTTCCTTATGATGCTAAATCCATAGAGGATCATTCTTATTTAGAAACCAATGATATCCAAATAACCTTAAGTAGTGAAGAACTACTATCCAATCCAATTCAATCTAAATCTAACTCTAAATCCAAAGAAAATTCAAGTCCAAAATGTGTAAAATCCACTGAGATATGCACAAATAAAACTTGTAACTCTTCACGAAATCATAAATCAAAATCTTGTTCAGAAGAAAAATCCTGTTCAGACGATCTTATACTAAATCAAAACTCTAATTCTAACTCAAGAAGTAATAAAACTATTCTATCCGCAAGAACTGAAACAATTGTTCAAATTAAAGTAATAAATAATGAATTAAGCGAAGGATTATGTCCCGAACGCGAAATCTTTAAAGGTGTATTTTTATGTCCTAGTGTTGTTAAAGTAAAAAAATGATTTCTTTTTAACCTCAATCGTAAACACTACTGAAACGGATGTTGAATTAAACGATATTCAAGTAGCAATAGAAAAAATTCCAAATTTACAAAACAATGCAAATATACGAAAAATGTCTTCTTATAAAGATAATACGAATTCTAACAGAATTGCTAAATTAAAAAATGCCTTGAGAACAGATCATTTAAATAGTGAAGAAAAATCATCTTTAATTTCTATTTGCAAGGAGTACAATCATATCTTTTATCTGGAAGGAGATCAACTTACCAGTACAAATGCCATAACTTGCAAAATTCCTTTAAATTCTAATGTACCTATTAGCACTAAATCATACAGGTATCCTGAAGTACACAAACATGAAGTCGAAACTCAAATAAAAGGTATGCTAGATCAAGGCATTATCGAAGAATCAACTTCGCCATGGAATTCGCCCCTTTGGGTTGTGCCAAAAAAGGCCGATGCTTCAGCAAAGAAGAAATGGCGAATTGTTATAGACTATCGACGACTAAATGATATTACTATAGGAGATTCATTTCCACTTCCGAATATAGTCGATATATTAGACCAATTGGGTCATTCAAAATATTTTTCAACAATAGATTTAACATCAGGATTTCACCAGATCAAAATGGATCCTGAGGATTCTCCAAAGACTGCTTTCTCAACTCCGTCTGGACATTATCAATATTCACGAATGCCATTTGGATTAAAAAATGCTCCCAGTATTTTTCAAAGGCTAATGAATACTGTCCTCTCAGGAATACAAAATTACAGATGTTTTGTCTATCTCGACGATATAGTCATTCATGCCGATACATTAGAAAATCATAATAAAAGATTAAAGAAGTATTCGAAAAATTGTCTACATTCAACTTAAAAATACAACCAGATAAGTGCGAATTTTTTCGTCGCGAAGTAATGTATTTAGGACATTTAATAACTGAATTTGGTGTCAAACCGGACGAAAAAAAGGTATGTGCTGTTACAGATTTTCCTATACCCAGAACACAAAAAGATATTAAGAGCTTTTTGGGTCTCACTGGTTATTATAGACGCTTTATAAAAAATTTCAGTGCTTTAACACAACCTTTAACAAAACTGCTGAGGAAAAATGTTGAATTTAATTGGACAAGCATTCAACAACAGTCATTTGAGAACCTGAAATCAATACTTTGTTCAGAACCAATACTTCAGTATCCAGATTTTACCAAACCCTTTGTCTTAACAACGGATGCTAGTAATTATGCAATAGGGTCCATACTTTCTCAAGGTAAAGTACCAGATGATTTACCTATTGCTTATGCTAGTCGTACCTTGAACAAAGCGGAATCAAACTATAGCACAACAGAAAAAGAATTACTTGCAATTGTATGGAGTGTTAAACACTTTAGACCATATTTGTACGGAAATAAATTTTTCATTTATACGGATCATAAACCACTCACATGGCTATTTAATGTAAAAGATCCCGGATCAAGACTCGTTAGGTGGAGATTAGCATTAGAAGAATATAGCTATGAAATTATTTATAAACCAGGTAAATTAAATCAAAATGCTGATTGTTTAAGTCGTCCTCCTTTAACCATATCTGAAACAAATATTTGCGAAGAAAACAAAAACCCGGCAACAATCACCTTACAAATAAACAAAATGAGTAAAGAAAATAATGACACTTATTCACAGTTCTTATCTAAATCCGAAACTATATTAATAACAAATGATAATATAAAAGAAACAAATGAAAAGATTACATCATTTTCACAAAATTTAGCATTGTTTGTTTCCGTAGATTTAAATTTTAATGAGATCGTTCAGAAACAAATAAACAAACAATTCAGTCATATAGAAAAATTGAAAGCCAAAAATCCAAGACTAAATGACATCATATATATTTCTGATCAAAATAAAAACTTTTATTACATATTTATAAAAAATAATTATTGGGACAATACCTCTTATGAAGATATATTTAATTCCCTAATAAAATTAAGAGACTGGTTATTAAACGATAAAATATTAAAAATTTGCCTACCCAGAATAACTTTTAGCTACGATAAATTAAGTTGGGGAAAAATTAGATCTATGATTAGATTTATTTTTAGAAAAACTGATATATCTATTATCATTTATCATGATATACTAACAAATCCTGAACCTGAGGAAATAACTACAATATTACAAGAGAATCACACTAGTCCTACGGCTGGACACTCTGGTTTTCATCGGACATACAATCGTATAAAAAAACATTTCAAATGGAATAATATGAAAAATGATATTAAAAACTTTATAAAAACCTGTGAATCTTGTCAGAAAAATAAACTCGTTAGAAAAAAATTCGTAAAGCCCATGGAGATAACAACAACAAGCTCAAATCCATTAGAAAAAATATTTTTAGATATAGTAGGTCCTTTACCTTTAACCGAGTCAGGTAATAAGTTCATATTAACATTACAAGATGACTTAACAAAATTTTCTCAAGCTTACGCAATCCCGAATCATGAAACCAAGACTATCGCTGAAAATCTGGTTCGTGGATTTATTTGCAAGTTTGGAAAACCCGATATAATAGTTACTGATCAAGGCCGAGATTTTACTTCCAAATTATTTTCTCAAATCGCCAAGCTTTTTAAAATCAGACATATAAATTGTACTGCTTATCATCCAGAATCAAATGCTGCATTAGAAAGGAGTCACGCTACTTTAGCAGACTACCTTAAACATTATATTAAGCTGATCAATCCGATTGGGACGAATGGCTAGATTTTGCTATGTTTTCATATAATACAACTAATCATACTTCAACCAAATTCACACCATATGAACTAATATTTGGATATACACCTAATCTACCTAGCAGTATAATACGACCAGTAGAACTCAAATATACATATGAAGATTATTTAGATAATTTAACACTTAAACTTAGAAAATCTCATGAGTTAGCAAAAACGAATCTATTAGAATCTAAAGTAGTCAGTAAAAAATATTATGACCAAAAGATTAATGACACCGTTTTCTTAGAAGGACAATTAGTATATCTCCAAAATGAGCAAACAAAAAAGGGTCAAACCAAAAAACTACACAAAATTATAATGGACCTTATAAAATTCTAGAGATAAATTCTCCTGTCAATTGCACAATTTTAGTAAATAAAAAACCAATAAAAGTTCACATGAATAGATTGAAACATGCTTTTGTTTCAGGTATGCAATAATATGGCTGACAAATAGTGAACAAATTCACAAGAAATATACCAATACTCCTATCAACAAATCACCTGGAATCTATTACGAACACATAAAAAATGTTCAATTTATTGAAACTCATTGGAACATATTAAGTCATATTCCTTTACAACCTTTTACAGACAAATTAAATTTTGTAGATCTCACCTATCAAAAAACATTAAGACTGTGTCAAAACAAACCAGTTCTTATTGAATTACGATTATGTGATACTTCACTAAAACTCTTAGGACAAATCATACCTAGACTCTTTCAAGATGAACAAACTTTAAAAAACATAATTCTGCATGAACATTTTAGACCAAAACGCGCTCTATTTAATGCAATTGGATCTGTTTTCAGGACCTTATTCGGTACCTTAGACAGTGATGATGCCGAAAATTTCAATAATGCTATTAACAAAGCTGAAAGTAACGAAAATCATCTTCTTGATTTACTAAAACAACAAATTCATGTAGTAAAAGCCACGATTGCAAATTTTAATAACTCTATTACAAATCTAGACCGAAACAAAGTGATTTTTGATAAAAATTTTGAATCAATTACCAATTACACAGATAAAATGAATAATAAATATTTTAATTTAGATTTAAAACAAAAAATTGAAGAACATTTTACTTTACTAACTTTCTTTATAACAGAATTACAACAAGAATATTCTACTTTAATAAACGTTATTCTATTTGCAAGAAATAATAACCTTCATCCTTCTGTTATAACACCTGAGCAACTAATTCAAGAATTATCTAAAACGGTAACGCATTTACCTAGTACATCGACTTATCCATTTCCATTGACTATCGATTATGCTCATAAATATTTCGATATCATTTTACATACCATCTAGTTGCGATACTCGTATAATTCAAACAGAATATGAAATTTGGCATAAATTAAACAAACCAAATTCTTGGATATATGTTTTACCCAAACCAACAGATTTAACTTTAAGCTGTCAGACTAGTACGCCAATATCTATTGTTCTTTCAAACACAGGTATTTTTTCTACTTCGAATAATTGCAAAACTTACACCGGATCAACTATTTTGATATCTGTCTCAAATCCAAAAGAAAGTAATTTTCAGTCTATCATTCCAGATTTATCCCTTCCAGAAGTCTGTTGTGATGATATTAAGATAAATAATGAATCCAAATTACACCTTGTTCCCTTACAATTAAATAATCTCGATCGAGATGCATTAAATTTAGCAAGCCATAAACTAGATAATTTAGAGAAAATGACCTCAGAAACAAATATTAATTTTTCAGACACAATAAAAAATAGTTCTTATTTCACTTATGCAATCTTATTTTTGATAAAATGTATGTTACTTTATATTTTATACAGGATAATTAAATATTTTTACCGACGATTTCGTAGAAATCCGTCACATAGTTGTCAACAAATTACAAATTGTTTAACACTAAATATATGTCAAAGTAAACGAAAACATGTACATGAGACAGATTTAAGTATAGATTGTAAACATAATAAAGACAATAATTATAGTGAATCCAAAAAGTGTGAAGAGACTAGTTTCACAGAGACTACACCGATAAGACGAAGTGAAAGACTATCGAGACTAAAAGAAACTATTTAAATGTGTTAAAATAAAATAATAATGTATACAAATGTTTTATACCATTTAAATGAAAATTCATTTTACAATTATTTTCATTCTTACAAAAGGAGGTGTAATGTACCTACCTACTCACATGTAAGATAATTAAAGTATCTATGTATTTCTATATAGTTTTTAGTCACCTGGTATATGTTATTTACAATTATGAAAAGTTCTCATGTATAATCACTAATAATTATTTGCTGTTAGAAATCAGAATCAATACTCTTCATAAATATTTTCCTATTTAGAATAAATAAGTTTCGCTAGTTTATTCGCCTAATACTTCGTATCTATGGAATAATAGTAATTTATTTCTCTTATTTCTTTGTTCGATAAGCTATCCGTATTTGCTATTTTAATATTAATATTTGAGTCCAATCTCTTGTACTCAAATCCATCCAGAAACATCGTTAAATAATTGTAGATAACAGAACTTATAAATTCATAGTTTTAAGAAATAACAAGCAGTGTAATTTTCATCCTCTAATATAATAAATTTATACATGTCAATATATTCTGTTTAATTCCAAAACAAAGAGTTAGTCCGGAGAAGAAATAAACGCATAGTATTCCATAACAAAATATACCAATACTCCTATCAACAAATCACCTGGAATCTATTACGAACACATAAAAAATGTTCAATTTATTGAAACTCATTGGAACATATTAAGTCATATTCCTTTACAACCTTTTACAGACAAATTAAATTTTGTAGATCTCACCTATCAAAAAACATTAAGACTGTGTCAAAACAAACCAGTTCTTATTGAATTACGATTATGTGATACTTCACTAAAACTCTTAGGACAAATCATACCTAGACTCTTTCAAGATGAACAAACTTTAAAAACATAATTCTGCATGAACATTTTAGACCAAAACGCGCTCTATTTAATGCAATTGGATCTGTTTTCAGGACCTTATTCGGTACCTTAGACAGTGATGATGCTGAAAATTTCAATAATGCTATTAACAAAGCTGAAAGTAACGAAAATCATCTTCTTGATTTACTAAAACAACAAATTCATGTAGTAAAAGCCACGATTGCAAATTTTAATAACTCTATTACAAATCTAGACCGAAACAAAGTGATTTTTGATAAAAATTTTGAATCAATTACCAATTACACAGATAAAATGAATAATAAATATTTTAATTTAGATTTAAAACAAAAAATTGAAGAACATTTTACTTTACTAACTTTCTTTATAACAGAATTACAACAAGAATATTCTACTTTAATAAACGTTATTCTATTTGCAAGAAATAATAACCTTCATCCTTCTGTTATAACACCTGAGCAACTAATTCAAGAATTATCTAAAACGGTAACGCATTTACCTAGTACATCGACTTATCCATTTCCATTGACTATCGATTATGCTCATAAATATTTCGATATCATTTTACTTAAATATATATATTTTGATAACAAGATTTTAATTACGGTTAGTATACCTTTGGTTAGTAATACTCCTTATTCTCTTTTTAAACTAATATCTCTTCCTATAATTCATCCAACATTAAAGAGACTTACCTTTATTCTTCCATCTGTCAAATATCTTGTTCTTTCAGAAAATAGAAACATTTATGTTACTATTGATACATTAGAAGACTGTTATTCATTAGATGAAGAAAAACTTATTTGCAAAAATCCTGATACTTTCCGATTTACACACACTAATCCAATTTGTGAAACTGAATTGTTAACTTCAATAACAAACATACCATCTAGTTGCGATACTCGTATAATTCAAACAGAATATGAAATTTGGCATAAATTAAACAAACCAAATTCTTGGATATATGTTTTACCCAAACCAACAGATTTAACTTTAAGCTGTCAGACTAGTACGCCAATATCTATTGTTCTTTCAAACACAGGTATTTTTTCTACTTCGAATAATTGCAAAACTTACACCGGATCAACTATTTTGATATCTGTCTCAAATCCAAAAGAAAGTAATTTTCAGTCTATCATTCCAGATTTATCCCTTCCAGAAGTCTGTTGTGATGATATTAAGATAAATGAATACCTCCCTCTAAAAAGGTTGCAAACAGCAAAATCATTTTTTACAGGAAGTGAAGAAAACAATAGAAACTTTCCCTGTTACAAGAAAAATATGTTTATATGATGCTTACACATTATTGTTAAAGATTGCTATAATTTTTTTTTATTTTTAAAATGTACTTTAATGCTATTAGACAGAATTAAATTTTTTCAATCTAAAAACGTTACACATGCCCATATGTAACGTTTTTACATTCAATCTAACTAATATTAATTATGTACTTGAAACGTTTTACAACAAAACGCAGTATAGATTAAAGGAATATTACAGGAAAAATAAATGCACGGTAAAATGTAATATTAAACAAATAGTTTATTAATATAAACAATACAAAAAATGTATTTTTTTATTTTATTTTCAATTTTTAAGTGTTTATCCTACATAACATTTGGATCTGCACTATCTAACGATTGATAAAAAGTTCTTTTATATGGAGGTAAGTAATCTATAAGCTTTAAAAGATCAGCCATTTTTGAGGCATTAATAGGTAGTTTATTAGGATAAAGGATTGGCAGATCGATAGGGTCAACTATGTTGTACACAGGTAATGAGGCAGTTTGGGATCTCTTTCCTTTGGGTTTCTTTATTATATTATAAACCATCCAGTTCTGCATTGGATTGTGGCATGTTCTTATACGAATGGCAGTTGGTTCGTCGTAAGTAAACTGGATCCATCTTGCTTCAGTAATTTTGATATCGGGATGTTTATAGATCTGCAGTTCAATCGACGACATATCCAAAAATTGTCCTTCCATTTCCAAAATATCAAATGGATTCGATTCTCTTATATTCCTAATCATATTTACAACATCTTGAGGATCATGAAGGGTTGCCGTTTTCTTAAACTTTTCAATAATGGCGAAATCGCGGTCACATGGAAAAAAACTGTGTCCTGTGACTAGAAATTTCTGATTGACCTCTGTGAAATAACGCAATGAAACTAGGTAATGATACAAAGCTGCCATCCGCCAATTATTGTTCTGTCCTACACACCTATCAGACCATACTATAAGTTTTCTCTCCTGATGTAGACCCAGGATTTCAAAATTATTTTGAATGTAGCGAAATAGTGCGGAGGAAATTTCCCCTGATCCCCGTTTTCCTACACTTTCATGCCAAACACACATTGTTGCTGTATTCTTCCCCATATTATGAATACAAAAGTTATAATTAGAATATTGTCTCTGAATGGAAGTAATAGACATCTGAATGGCTTAGATTAGGAGTAAAAAGGACCTGTTGCAAATCAACGCAGAGAACAACCAAATTTTCATTTTCAATAGCTGCCTGTGTATCTTCTACCAACGTTTTATAAGCCTTTTCTGCTTTTCTGTGGTGCAGTTCTGACTGAAATTGTAGCTGCTTTAACTCTTCATTATTCTGGCTTGCAACCATTTGTATATAAAATTTGTCACAAACTTTACATGTATCAGATCTGGGAACACCGAATCTTAAGTTAAATTTGTCGTAAAAAATTGACCTATACAAGTGTAATTTCACCCTTGTGGTAGGATACTTATTTCTAAATAATTGGTACATTCTAGTTATGGATAGGTCTGGAGCAAGACATTTCTTTTTATTTGAGTTTCTCGAATAATGGTTTTCTTGGCAAGCAAAAGAAGAAATATGCGTAATGACAAGCTCTTGATCTGCATCAGGAATACTTCGTGGTCTATTGTTATGTTTACCACGACCATCGTCGATGCTGAGACCTTGTTTAACTTTACTTGCAAGAAGCTGCAATCTCCGCCGAGTTAAATTCAAAACAGATATAGTAATTTGTTTTTGACATACCTGCTGCCGTTGTGAAGCAATAATATTTACTGGAAGTGAATACTTGATAGTACATTGGCGTTTGGATATATCTTCAGGCACAATCCTTCGTTTAGGTTCTCTTAACTCCATACACTCTGCAAGGAATCGCTGCTGCTCATTATAAGAATACTGGTAAAAACGATTAAATATATCAACTTTTACTTCCAAATTCTGGTTAAGCACGGAACAACCATCATAGTTGCAAGTTAACGAACAAGTTGAATCCTAAAATAGACGTGCTGTAATACACAACAAAAACGCAGGAAAAACATTTAAGGTTAGAGTATACACATGTAACGTTTTTAGACTCACCTCATTTGGACACTGTTTTTCGGCTTTTACAATATTTTTGTGGCCCATATAACTTTTTCCACTATCCTTTAACCTTTTATTCTTTACCTGCTGCCATTGGTCATAGTGTATTTTTCGTTTTTTACCCTTATTTGCCTTTTTTAAAACACTACACATTGGAGAAATAGACGTTGTTTCTGTCATGTTTCTTACATATGTAACCTTTTTAGACTGACCTCAAATTTCAGTACTAAAAATTATAATAGTTTAATTCAACTAGCGACTAAAGGATAGCACCACTGTATATTAAACTGCATAAGTAACCATTTTACATTAAAACATCACTTTATGAAAAATTGTCAGTTGCAACGTTTTTAGAGGGACCTCTTCAAATAATGAATCCAAATTACACCTTGTTCCCTTACAATTAAATAATCTCGATCGAGATGCATTAAATTTAGCAAGCCATAAACTAGATAATTTAGAGAAAATGACCTCAGAAACAAATATTAATTTTTCAGACACAATAAAAAATAGTTCTTATTTCACTTATGCAATCTTATTTTTGATAAAATGTATGTTACTTTATATTTTATACAGGATAATTAAATATTTTTACCGACGATTTCGTAGAAATCCGTCACATAGTTGTCAACAAATTACAAATTGTTTAACACTAAATATATGTCAAAGTAAACGAAAACATGTACATGAGACAGATTTAAGTATAGATTGTAAACATAATAAAGACAATAATTATAGTGAATCCAAAAAGTGTGAAGAGACTAGTTTCACAGAGACTACACCGATAAGACGAAGTGAAAGACTATCGAGACTAAAAGAAACTATTTAAATGTGTTAAAATAAAATAATAATGTATACAAATGTTTTATACCATTTAAATGAAAATTCATTTTACAATTATTTTCATTCTTACAAAAGGAGGTGTAATGTACCTACCTACTCACATGTAAGATAATTAAAGTATCTATGTATTTCTATATAGTTTTTAGTCACCTGGTATATGTTATTTACAATTATGAAAAGTTCTCATGTATAATCACTAATAATTATTTGCTGTTAGAAATCAGAATCAATACTCTTCATAAATATTTTCCTATTTAGAATAAATAAGTTTCGCTAGTTTATTCGCCTAATACTTCGTATCTATGGAATAATAATAATTTATTTCTCTTATTTCTTTGTTCGATAAGCTATCCGTATTTGCTATTTTAATATTAATATTTGAGTCCAATCTCTTGTACTCAAATCCATCCAGAAACATCGTTAAATAATTGTAGATAACAGAACTTATAAATTCATAGTTTTAAGAAATAACAGGCAGTGTAATTTTCATCCTCTAATATAATAAATTTATACATGTCAATATATTCTGTTTAATTCCAAAACAAAGAGTTAGTCCGGAGAAGAAATAAACGCATAGTATTCCATAACAGAGGCAAAATACCTACGATTCAACATTGAAGCAAAGATTACTGTGGAAATCGTATACAAAAGCTGTATCGCATCAAATCGAGATAAACCTTAAAATTTGACTGGGTTTAAATGAAATCCTTAAGAAAATAACACACATTATAATGGACATTATATATCTGTAAGTATAAGAGCCTACTTCATTAAATCTTGAGTATGAGAAAGTAGTCTTTATCCAATTTATCTGTTGGTTCTTGTGCAATACATTTTTGTATATTTTTTGATTTTTTTCAATTTTGAAAAGCTTACAGTTTTCATTACAAAACGTATTAATTACGTTAGTAAGTGATATATAACTAACATTTTCAGATTTATCTATCTTCTGATTTTATTTTTATTTGCTAATTATTAAATAGAACACACATTACAAAAATATATTTTTACATATCTGTGCACCTATGTACCTAAAACTTTCGATTTAAAGCAAATATTTTTAACATCCCTCATACAACCATGTGTTTAGAAATCTCCAGATGCGTTTTTCACAGGGCTAATTCCGACAAGTACCTTCTCGTAAATGTCAATTCAGTTTCCGTTCTTTTGTGGTGAGCTAAATTATTGGTTTATGCAATTTGAAAAAGAACAGTAGAGTCAATTGCCAATAAAGAGATCAATGGGCATGTTCATAAGTGAGACGAATTGGCCTTCGGCGGTTTATTTTGTTTGCGATATTTCAGGCGATGTTAAAATAACAAAATTTTTTCCTTACTTAAAATGTGAAAATCTAGCGTTTTGTACCAGCAGTTAATACGGTTATATCTATTTAAGATATATGCAATACACAGACCAACAAAAAAAAAGTTTTATAAAACTTTTCTTACAAATTTATGAGAATACTATGTATTATTTGGCGCTAAAAAAGAATTTAAAATTATATTGTACATTAGCCACATTATTAGAATAACACCTTTTATCTAATTATTACCTTGTAATACCTAGTACAGATCTTTGCAATCATATCAGGAGTCAATAATTTTGTATTTTCTTTTTCTTTTTTCTATAAAACTACTTAAGTAGTTATTTTCCTATGCAATGCAATCTGTTGTTCCCGATGAAGCAGATGAAGAACATGAAGATTACCAGCAGTAATTACCCATCATTTCAACGTCTCTAGTATCGCTATCTCTATCACCTTGATATTCTGGTGGAATCGTTTGCCTTGTTCTTCACCCAGATTTTCATAGAAAAAGTCAAGATGGTTATGCAAAAAGTGGATTTTGAGGCTCATTAGACATCC
This sequence comes from Diabrotica balteata, assembly GCA_918026665.1. NCBI lineage: Eukaryota > Metazoa > Arthropoda > Insecta > Coleoptera > Chrysomelidae > Diabrotica > Diabrotica balteata. The sequence continues at coordinate 32,574,561 of OU898277.1, forward strand.
CAAATCTCTAAACTTATCTACTAAATTAGCTTCTATAAGCTCTTAGTTAGGGTCTTTCACATTACCTAAAAATTTTTTGAATGCAATTCAGGCTTCTTTTTCCTTAGTAGTCATTTTGGTTTCAAAGGTGGAGTCGAACATCATTTATCTGGTCCAACAAAAACATCTTTCAATTTGGCTTGTGATAAATGGGGAAACTTTTGACTCAAATAGCTAAAACATTCTCCATCTTTAAGCAGGGCAAATTTAGACAAACTATTTCATTAAGCCTAGCTTGATGTGTAGACGTTGAAGAATGATGGATCTTCCAAAGTTTTGTACAGAACGTTCTTCTCACTAGGTGTTAAAACATTAATGATGGGCCATTGTTTTGTGGACCAGTGTTTATCTCTTGCTCTACTGTCCTCTTTACAAATAAAACATGGAAACGTTGTAAATCCCTCTTGTTGACCAAGTAGCTTGCAAACAACTTTTAAACCTCCACAGATCATCCAGTTGTGAGCTGAATAGCTGATTTTCTGTAGAGTAGCGTAAAGATTTTCATATGTCCCTTTTATATGGACTGAATAAATAATAGAAAGTGAAGCATAAGTGTTCCCATTGTGTCAGAGTACAGCTTCTAAAATTGTTTTTGAAAAGGTATTAAGAAGCCTTATTATACTCAATAACTCATTCATTAGACCACCAATATCATAACTGTAGACCAAATCCCCTTCCTGCCAAAAAAACTGAGCAAACTGTTGATCTCTGTACCTGAACTTGTAAATAGATGTACCAGGCGACAACAAATTCTTTTCTTTTAATCTTGAGCCAAGCAATTTTGACTTTTCCCTTGTTAAACCCAAATCGCTTATTAAGTTATCTAACTCAGCTTGTGTAAACAACTGTGGTTGTAAATGGTGTAAACAACTGTGGTTGTAAATGTTCTGAAGGACACTGAAATTTACTATCACTTCCTGGACCACTTTTATTAGATTCTGATTCACTTGTATTTAAAAAGTCATCAATACATATAGCAGACGGGTGGTTAGAATAAATAATCACTTTTTTATTTTAGGACATATCCAGAAATATCGACAGTACAAAAATAACAATCATTTGAATGATTATTTTGCTCTCTTCATATCACAGGCACTGCAAACCTAAAAGCATTTTTTTCTTTCTTCTACCACTTCTTTAATTCCTTAACAAAGACTTAACATACCTCACAAAGACTCACATAAATGTGAGGAGCCCAACCTTTGTCTTGGTCACCAATTTTCACACCAAAATATGCAAAATACAATGATGTAACTCTAATGATTTGAATAACAAAATCCCCACATGTAACAAAATGTTGAATGTTTGGACAGTTTTTACAACTGCCACCAGCCACACTAAAAACGTAGCCATACTACAGTTCTTAAGAGGCAAGCACTGAAAAGTCAGGTTATGTTTATTAGAATAAAGAAACTATACAGCTGTTAATGAAGAGGAAGAAGAACAAAGTGTGTCGTATTTGTACTACTGCTGTAATTATGGAATTTTAAATGTAAAATTCTGAAAGAATGGTGGGAGGTACAGCATTTTTCATATGATATTCGGACTCAGCAAACTAAAATACATAAGAGGTAATTTAATCAAAAAAGGTTTTTCATTGTTGGCCTGTGTTATGTTTCTAGATATATATAGTACAGGTTGTTTACAACTGTCATTGTTTTCCTGTCCCTAGTTTCCATCGTTTCCTATCTCGGGTGTCGGCTTCATTTAGCTGTCTTCCTTCCATGGCTTCATTCACGTCATCTCGCTAGCTTCTTCTTGGACGCTCTCTTTTCCTTCTTTCGGTTGGGATCCATTTTAATATTTTCTTTGGCCACCTCTCGTCTGCCATTCTGTTTACATGACCGAACCTGTTTACATGACCGAACATGTCTCTAGATAAATATTGTAATCAGATAATAACATTTGTAGTTATTTTGACAAATTTTGTTAGGTTGAGGAGCTCTAACCACTAATTGTTCGAATGGTGCTAAAAAACTGGATATCTGAATTAGGATATTTTAAGAACAAATTAAAAAGTTTAATATATTCTCAAATAACAGTATGTGAAGCCACAATAGACCTCTTAGTCGAGTGGAAGTTTCCAATCATATTGAACCTAACCTAACTGTTTGACCAATAATGTTTTTTGCATTTCCTGTTGAATTTCAGAACAGAAAATAGTTTAGCCACTATTTTCTTCTAGCGCTACAACTCTCTGTGGGTTTGGGTCTGTTCAACAATAATTGCATTCCATTCCTTTCTGTGATTGGCGACCTTTCTCCAATTCCGTATTCACATAATTCTTAGATCGTTTCTTTCATTAATCCTTCGAAGCAAGTGACCAAGCCAACAAATTCTATTCTAGATTTAACAATATGTTTAATTAACTCGCGAATTCAAAGTTCATGGGGATTCTGTAGTCTTCAATAGTTTCGCCACTATTAGAGCCGATACAAAAGAACGAAAAAAATTGCCTAAGATGAAAAATTGCCTATTTCGGAAATAAAAATGATCGTTGCCATAAGATGCGATAATTGACGTTAAAGCTGATAAAATATTTACTTTCTTTCTACCGCTAGTGCGGCTTTACTACTAGTTTGTTTTATCCAAGGTACTACCATATTAGTATTGACTTATCATTTATAGTATGCACAATAAAATGAGGAAAACTTTAGCGACCATCTGAGATCAACTCCAAAAACTTGACCGGCAGTGTAAGTGTTAAAATAACTAGAAATAAGAGACTGATAAAAGCAAACAAAAGATAGAAAAAGATATAAAGTGACAAATACAATAAACAAATAAGATTGCAGACAAAGATGGTATTGAGAAAAAGAGCTTCAAAAGGAGAATTGGCTCTTTGAATTGGATCCTATTGATTTTCCGGATAAATACTAAAACTTTAATTCCAAAGCAGACAAGTACTACAATTTTAATTCCTCTTAAGCAATATAGTCCTTAAGTTTAAATACTGTTTAAAATACGGGCTAAACTTTTCCACAAAGTTTGTCATCCTAAGTCAGTCACTCTTCTCTTCATGTAAAACCTTTAGAATCCAAAGTTTGGAATTTCGTTGTCAAAATTAGAGCAATGCAATGGAGTAAATCATTCCATTACGATTACATTTGAAGTAATTATATTTTATGTTATCAAGCGGCTAATTTTTGACATACTTGATTTGATTTAATATATGTATATAGTTCTATATTTAGATTAGTTTATTACCCGGTTATTTATAAAACTTGTGGTATAAATATATTTTTGTCATCATTTTTTACTTCCTTATCTGGATACTACAAAAATAATTTACAATTATTATATTCAACTTCTCGATTCCACATTTTTTTCAAATGACTAACAATGACTTTCAAGAAACTAGATCGGACTGCTCCAAATGGAAGTGTAATGTACCTACCTACTCACATGTAAGATAATTAAAGTATCTATGTATTTCTATATAGTTTTTAGTCACCTGGTATATGTTATTTACAATTATGAAAAGTTCTCATGTATAATCACTAATAATTATTTGTTGTTAGAAATCAGAATCAATACTCTTCATAAATATTTTCCTATTTAGAATAAATAAGTTTCGCTAGTTTATTCGCCTAATACTTCGTATCTATGGAATAATAATAATTTATTTCTCTTATTTCTTTGTTCGATAAGCTATCCGTATTTGCTATTTTAATATTAATATTTGAGTCCAATCTCTTGTACTCAAATCCATCCAGAAACATCGTTAAATAATTGTAGATAACAGAACTTATAAATTCATAGTTTTAAGAAATAACAGGCAGTGTAATTTTCATCCTCTAATATAATAAATTTATACATGTCAATATATTCTGTTTAATTCCAAAACAAAGAGTTAGTCCGGAGAAGAAATAAACGCATAGTATTCCATAACAAAATTTGGTGTCAGAACGTGGGATATTAGTAGCAGAGTTCCTCTGATTGCTGATAGAAGGAGAGCTGAGGAATTTTTGAATTGACTTGTTTCCTTCGAGGAATCATTCAAAAAAAACTGTCAGTGTGGAAAAATCGCCACTACAACTAATTACATTGGGGTCCAGTACATCCAGTTCGAAATCCAGTTCCAGTCATAACCCAATTGTAGTTCCATCGGAAGTAGAGGTGAACCCGTGGAATAATAGACTATGCGACCAACAACAATATTCTACTTGTAAGTACATTCTATCTTAAATTCTGTCTCATATTTTAAAAATCTTGTAAACGTATGTCTACTTTATATCCTGATATAAGTAACTTATTTGACGAACAAATACCTTCTCCCGACTCAAATTCTCTTTCAAATTCTTCTACTTCTAATTCAAATAAAATGTCAGTATCAATTGAAATAGCTGAAAAACTTCTCATTAGATTTGATGGTACAAAATCAAAATTATACGAATTCATAGACAATTGTGATAAAGCATACAATTTAGTAAATCCGCAATCCAAACCCATCTTATTAGCCATTATAGAAACTAAATTAACCGATAAAGCTAGGGCCATAACTAGAAACAGAACATTTGACGAATGGAAAGATTTAAAAGACTTCTTATTAGATGCTTATTCTGAACGCCGAACTGAAGGTCAGTGGCAATTGGAATTACATTCCTTACGTCAGATGCCCAGTGAAAATGTAATGTCATTTGCAAATAAAGTTGAAAATTGCTATATAAAATTAATAAATACACTTGATCCAGACTTATCTCCAGATGCAAGAAATGCATGTACTAAACTCTTAAAAACTCAAGCACTAAATGTCTTTATTAGAGGATTAAACAAAGACCTCTCTATTTTAATCAAAGCCCGAAATCCAGATTCCTTAGAAAGAGCTGTTGCTATAGCAATTGCCGAAGAACAAGAACAGTTATCAAGACAAGAAATTTTCAGACCATTCTGTAATATTTGCAAACGAAATAACCATTCCTCAAATAACTGTCGATATAAAAACAATTCAGATAGAAATGTTAGACATCTTCAAAATTCTAGTTTTCAAAACCCAAAATATCCTAATTCAAATCTTCAAAGGTCAAATTCTCAAAATCAAAATTATAAACCTTCAAATTCAAATTCCAATTCTGATTTTCCTCCAAACTTAAGAAAAGAAAATACCAACACTTCCCAACGTTTTTGCAGATACTGCAAAAAACCAGGTCACGTTATAGAAGAATGTAGAAAACGCGAATTTAACAATAAAAACAAAAATCCAACAAATTCTTTAAACTTCCAGAATCCTCGACAACCAACGGTCGATTCTCGAGGAGTTCGTTCAGTTCAGGCCGTATCACAACCATCAACTTCTCAGTCACTTCCTATGTAGATTTACCCTTAGTAAATAATTCTAATCCATCCTCTTGCAAGTTTCTAATCGATACAGGCGCAGATATTTCTTTAATTAAATATTCAAAAATACTAAACATTCCAAAAATTTATTCTAAGTCTATTACTCTACGAGGCATTGATAAAAATGTCTTAAATCCAAATAAAACTATATGTAGTTGTAACGTAAATTTCAAGATAAAAGATTTTGTCCAAACTCATGTTTTCTATGTCGTAGAAGACGATTTTCCTCTTCATTTCGACGGTATATTAGGTAGCGATTTTTTTGAAATAAATAAATGCCAAATTGATTATAAAGAAAATAAATTAAACTTTAAAAATTGTTCTATTCCAATTGAATATATAAAATTTCCATTAAACAATGACAATGACGAATTTCTGAGAGATCAAAATATCGAGACAAGTTCTAATATCGATGAAATATTTCCTTATGATGCTAAATCCATAGAGGATCATTCTTATTTAGAAACCAATGATATCCAAATAACCTTAAGTAGTGAAGAACTACTATCCAATCCAATTCAATCTAAATCTAACTCTAAATCCAAAGAAAATTCAAGTCCAAAATGTGTAAAATCCACTGAGATATGCACAAATAAAACTTGTAACTCTTCACGAAATCATAAATCAAAATCCTGTTCAGAAGAAAAATCCTGTTCAGACGATCTTATACTAAATCAAAACTCTAATTCTAACTCAAGAAGTAATAAAACTATTCTATCCGCAAGAACTGAAACAATTGTTCAAATTAAAGTAATAAATAATGAATTAAGCGAAGGATTATGTCCCGAACGCGAAATCTTTAAAGGTGTATTTTTATGTCCTAGTGTTGTTAAAGTAAAAAATGATTTCTTTTTAACCTCAATCGTAAACACTACTGAAACGGATGTTGAATTAAACGATATTCAAGTAGCAATAGAAAAAATTCCAAATTTACAAAACAATGCAAATATACGAAAAATGTCTTCTTATAAAGATAATACGAATTCTAACAGAATTGCTAAATTAAAAAATGCCTTGAGAACAGATCATTTAAATAGTGAAGAAAAATCATCTTTAATTTCTATTTGCAAGGAGTACAATCATATCTTTTATCTGGAAGGAGATCAACTTACCAGTACAAATGCCATAACTTGCAAAATTCCTTTAAATTCTAATGTACCTATTAGCACTAAATCATACAGGTATCCTGAAGTACACAAACATGAAGTCGAAACTCAAATAAAAGGTATGCTAGATCAAGGTATTATCGAAGAATCAACTTCGCCATGGAATTCGCCCCTTTGGGTTGTGCCAAAAAAGGCCGATGCTTCAGCAAAGAAGAAATGGCGAATTGTTATAGACTATCGACGACTAAATGATATTACTATAGGAGATTCATTTCCACTTCCGAATATAGTCGATATATTAGACCAATTGGGTCATTCAAAATATTTTTCAACAATAGATTTAACATCAGGATTTCACCAGATCAAAATGGATCCTGAGGATTCTCCAAAGACTGCTTTCTCAACTCCGTCTGGACATTATCAATATTCACGAATGCCATTTGGATTAAAAAATGCTCCCAGTATTTTTCAAAGGCTAATGAATACTGTCCTCTCAGGAATACAAAATTACAGATGTTTTGTCTATCTCGACGATATAGTCATTCATGCCGATACATTAGAAAATCATAATAAAAGATTAAAAGAAGTATTCGAAAAATTGTCTACATTCAACTTAAAAATACAACCAGATAAGTGCGAATTTTTTCGTCGCGAAGTAATGTATTTAGGACATTTAATAACTGAATTTGGTGTCAAACCGGACGAAAAAAAGGTATGTGCTGTTACAGATTTTCCTATACCCAGAACACAAAAAGATATTAAGAGCTTTTTGGGTCTCACTGGTTATTATAGACGCTTTATAAAAAATTTCAGTGCTTTAACACAACCTTTAACAAAACTGCTGAGGAAAAATGTTGAATTTAATTGGACAAGCATTCAACAACAGTCATTTGAGAACCTGAAATCAATACTTTGTTCAGAACCAATACTTCAGTATCCAGATTTTACCAAACCCTTTGTCTTAACAACGGATGCTAGTAATTATGCAATAGGGTCCATACTTTCTCAAGGTAAAGTACCAGATGATTTACCTATTGCTTATGCTAGTCGTACCTTGAACAAAGCGGAATCAAACTATAGCACAACAGAAAAAGAATTACTTGCAATTGTATGGAGTGTTAAACACTTTAGACCATATTTGTACGGAAATAAATTTTTCATTTATACGGATCATAAACCACTCACATGGCTATTTAATGTAAAAGATCCCGGATCAAGACTCGTTAGGTGGAGATTAGCATTAGAAGAATATAGCTATGAAATTATTTATAAACCAGGTAAATTAAATCAAAATGCTGATTGTTTAAGTCGTCCTCCTTTAACCATATCTGAAACAAATATTTGCGAAGAAAACAAAAACCCGGCAACAATCACCTTACAAATAAACAAAATGAGTAAAGAAAATAATGACACTTATTCACAGTTCTTATCTAAATCCGAAACTATATTAATAACAAATGATAATATAAAAGAAACAAATGAAAAGATTACATCATTTTCACAAAATTTAGCATTGTTTGTTTCCGTAGATTTAAATTTTAATGAGATCGTTCAGAAACAAATAAATAAACAATTCAGTCATATAGAAAAATTGAAAGCCAAAAATCCAAGACTAAATGACATTATATATATTTCTGATCAAAATAAAAACTTTTATTACATATTTATAAAAAATAATTATTGGGACAATACCTCTTATGAAGATATATTTAATTCCCTAATAAAATTAAGAGACTGGTTATTAAACGATAAAATATTAAAAATTTGCCTACCCAGAATAACTTTTAGCTACGATAAATTAAGTTGGGGAAAAATTAGATCTATGATTAGATTTATTTTTAGAAAAACTGATATATCTATTATCATTTATCATGATATACTAACAAATCCTGAACCTGAGGAAATAACTACAATATTACAAGAGAATCACACTAGTCCTACGGCTGGACACTCTGGTTTTCATCGGACATACAATCGTATAAAAAAACATTTCAAATGGAATAATATGAAAAATGATATTAAAAACTTTATAAAAACCTGTGAATCTTGTCAGAAAAATAAACTCGTTAGAAAAAAATTCGTAAAGCCCATGGAGATAACAACAACAAGCTCAAATCCATTAGAAAAAATATTTTTAGATATAGTAGGTCCTTTACCTTTAACCGAGTCAGGTAATAAGTTCATATTAACATTACAAGATGACTTAACAAAATTTTCTCAAGCTTATGCAATTCCGAATCATGAAACCAAGACTATCGCTGAAAATCTGGTTCGTGGATTTATTTGCAAGTTTGGAAAACCCGATATAATAGTTACTGATCAAGGCCGAGATTTTACTTCCAAATTATTTTCTCAAATCGCCAAGCTTTTTAAAATCAGACATATAAATTGTACTGCTTATCATCCAGAATCAAATGCTGCATTAGAAAGGAGTCACGCTACTTTAGCAGACTACCTTAAACATTATATTAAAGCTGATCAATCCGATTGGGACGAATGGCTAGATTTTGCTATGTTTTCATATAATACAACTAATCATACTTCAACCAAATTCACACCATATGAACTAATATTTGGATATTCACCTAATCTACCTAGCAGTATAATACGACCAGTAGAACTCAAATATACATATGAAGATTATTTAGATAATTTAACACTTAAACTTAGAAAATCTCATGAGTTAGCAAAAACGAATCTATTAGAATCTAAAGTAGTCAGTAAAAAATATTATGACCAAAAGATTAATGACACCGTTTTCTTAGAAGGACAATTAGTATATCTCCAAAATGAGCAAACAAAGAAGGGTCAAACCAAAAAACTTACACAAAATTATAATGGACCTTATAAAATTCTAGAGATAAATTCTCCTGTCAATTGCACAATTTTAGTAAATAAAAAACCAATAAAAGTTCACATGAATAGATTGAAACATGCTTTTGTTTCAGGTATGCAATAATATGGCTGACAAATAGTGAACAAATTCACAAGAAATATACCAATACTCCTATCAACAAATCACCTGGAATCTATTACGAACACATAAAAAATGTTCAATTTATTGAAACTCATTGGAACATATTAAGTCATATTCCTTTACAACCTTTTACAGACAAATTAAATTTTGTAGATCTCACCTATCAAAAAACATTAAGACTGTGTCAAAACAAACCAGTTCTTATTGAATTACGATTATGTGATACTTCACTAAAACTCTTAGGACAAATCATACCTAGACTCTTTCAAGATGAACAAACTTTAAAAAACATAATTCTGCATGAACATTTTAGACCAAAACGCGCTCTATTTAATGCAATTGGATCTGTTTTCAGGACCTTATTCGGTACCTTAGACAGTGATGATGCTGAAAATTTCAATAATGCTATTAACAAAGCTGAAAGTAACGAAAATCATCTTCTTGATTTACTAAAACAACAAATTCATGTAGTAAAAGCCACGATTGCAAATTTTAATAACTCTATTACAAATCTAGACCGAAACAAAGTGATTTTTGATAAAAATTTTGAATCAATTACCAATTACACAGATAAAATGAATAATAAATATTTTAATTTAGATTTAAAACAAAAAATTGAAGAACATTTTACTTTACTAACTTTCTTTATAACAGAATTACAACAAGAATATTCTACTTTAATAAACGTTATTCTATTTGCAAGAAATAATAACCTTCATCCTTCTGTTATAACACCTGAGCAACTAATTCAAGAATTATCTAAAACGGTAACGCATTTACCTAGTACATCGACTTATCCATTTCCATTGACTATCGATTATGCTCATAAATATTTCGATATCATTTTACTTAAATATATATATTTTGATAACAAGATTTTAATTACGGTTAGTATACCTTTGGTTAGTAATACTCCTTATTCTCTTTTTAAACTAATATCTCTTCCTATAATTCATCCAACATTAAAGAGACTTACCTTTATTCTTCCATCTGTCAAATATCTTGTTCTTTCAGAAAATAGAAACATTTATGTTACTATTGATACATTAGAAGACTGTTATTCATTAGATGAAGAAAAACTTATTTGCAAAAATCCTGATACTTTCCGATTTACACACACTAATCCAATTTGTGAAACTGAATTGTTAACTTCAATAACAAACATACCATCTAGTTGCGATACTCGTATAATTCAAACAGAATATGAAATTTGGCATAAATTAAACAAACCAAATTCTTGGATATATGTTTTACCCAAACCAACAGATTTAACTTTAAGCTGTCAGACTAGTACGCCAATATCTATTGTTCTTTCAAACACAGGTATTTTTTCTACTTCGAATAATTGCAAAACTTACACCGGATCAACTATTTTGATATCTGTCTCAAATCCAAAAGAAAGTAATTTTCAGTCTATCATTCCAGATTTATCCCTTCCAGAAGTCTGTTGTGATGATATTAAGATAAATAATGAATCCAAATTACACCTTGTTCCCTTACAATTAAATAATCTCGATCGAGATGCATTAAATTTAGCAAGCCATAAACTAGATAATTTAGAGAAAATGACCTCAGAAACAAATATTAATTTTTCAGACACAATAAAAAATAGTTCTTATTTCACTTATGCAATCTTATTTTTGATAAAATGTATGTTACTTTATATTTTATACAGGATAATTAAATATTTTTACCGACGATTTCGTAGAAATCCGTCACATAGTTGTCAACAAATTACAAATTGTTTAACACTAAATATATGTCAAAGTAAACGAAAACATGTACATGAGACAGATTTAAGTATAGATTGTAAACATAATAAAGACAATAATTATAGTGAATCCAAAAAGTGTGAAGAGACTAGTTTCACAGAGACTACACCGATAAGACGAAGTGAAAGACTATCGAGACTAAAAGAAACTATTTAAATGTGTTAAAATAAAATAATAATGTATACAAATGTTTTATACCATTTAAATGAAAATTCATTTTACAATTATTTTCATTCTTACAAAAGGAGGTGTAATGTACCTACCTACTCACATGTAAGATAATTAAAGTATCTATGTATTTCTATATAGTTTTTAGTCACCTGGTATATGTTATTTACAATTATGAAAAGTTCTCATGTATAATCACTAATAATTATTTGCTGTTAGAAATCAGAATCAATACTCTTCATAAATATTTTCCTATTTAGAATAAATAAGTTTCGCTAGTTTATTCGCCTAATACTTCGTATCTATGGAATAATAATAATTTATTTCTCTTATTTCTTTGTTCGATAAGCTATCCGTATTTGCTATTTTAATATTAATATTTGAGTCCAATCTCTTGTACTCAAATCCATTCCAGAAACATCGTTAAATAATTGTAGATAACAGAACTTATAAATTCATAGTTTTAAGAAATAACAGGCAGTGTAATTTTCATCCTCTAATATAATAAATTTATACATGTCAATATATTCTGTTTAATTCCAAAACAAAGAGTTAGTCCGGAGAAGAAATAAACGCATAGTATTCCATAACAGAAGGTCAATGTTATCTAACATGAGTCAGATCAGAATTTTCAGATATTTTGTCGGTACTATTAAAGTTACGGCTTACAAGCAAGTAAACACAAATGTTATGACAATATTAGTTTTCACATTTAATATATAAAAACAGAAATTATATTGTCAATGACTTAACATTTTTTTAGATGCATAATGATTTTTCTGTTCAATTTTACTTTTTGGCCATCTTTATATATTATCTTCTAAATCGTAAGAAGACAGATATGGTCCTCTTAAACAGAAAAAGGATGGCGGGCTTAATACCCCCAAAGGATTCTAAACTGCAGTCTAAACTTTTCTGAAGAGGTGAAATGCCTTGGGAATACCCTTGACCTGAAGTTAATAAGGAAGTTCCACTTAGATGGTAGAGCTAAACGAGCATGTATTGCCTATGCGCAGTGCCAACGAACGTTCAGAAAAACCGGATTTCTTTCACCCAGGGTAATCGTTTGGCTCTACGCTAGTGTCGTCAGACCAATGCTAACTTACAGAGCTTTTACTTGGGTACAAAAAGTGTTACAGGCAACAGCAATCAACAAACTGCTACAAACTGCTACCATGGAGTTGTTTATTGGTATCACTTATCTAGACATATATGTCAAGAGGTGGCGCTGGTGACAATGATGCGCTCAGCTGGTGCAAACCTTGATGTAGGAATGGGACAATTGAGATGTTATTTCTGGCGGGTAGAGCTTGATGCGCAGTCTGCGACTCAATCAAGAGCACGGATATTGACTTACCAGATTATTACTAAGAAATCTTGAAAAGTCAGCATCAAAGAAGTACTTAAGAATGACCAAGAAAAACCAACGCTTAAGTGTTAAATGCGAGGACAAAAAGTTACATACTTTTTAAATTATGTAGTTTATTTCAATTTATTACCGTATATTTAAAGTGAAATCTATTTCTGAGTAGCTAGTTGGCTAGATCAAGACTAGTTGGCTCATAATACAAGGAAAGGTAGAAGGCCGAAGATCACGAGGAAGATCCCCAACAAGATGGATAGATCAAATTACAGGAATATGCCAAAGACCTATGCATGAATTAAAAGAAATGACCAGAGACAGAGATCTCTGGAGACGGACAATACACGACATCACGTCGACCACTACACTCCCCCTGGGGGATCAGGATTGAAGAGAAAGAGAGAGTTGGCTAGAATAAACAAAATTGTCGAAGAAATAAAGCATAAAACCCTTACTATAGATTTTCCTCAAAGTAAGATGGATTTGATTCCAGCTCATCTTTGGCATTTGATTTGTAATAATCTCTATGAACTTTGTGACCTACGTGATTAAGAAAAAAATAAAAAACTGCATTTGCACATTGGAAACATGCATTTTTAAGTATTCACAGTTATTTTTTACAGGTATTTATGGCTTTTGTGCAAACACAAATATGGCGTATGCAGCTAACGTCATGTCGTTTAAAATCCTATCCTTGGGTGAGGTCTCCAGTTAGCTATTCTTCTCACCATATCTGAGTATAGACGTCTCTGCATAGGCCCTATCTATTCTAAGCGAAGAAAATAATGTATTTATTTTTTGTTTTTTTGTGTTTTTTTTTTCTTTAATTCTTATTTAATTTTATTTGTTTTTATCAGCATTTCAGCATTTGTTTTTATCCGTATTTTTTCCTTTTTTGTTACTTTGGTGCCCAGTGTCGTTCTCATTATTTTTGTTTTAAATTTCAGAAGACTATCTTCCTTCTTCTTGTCAATCCTCGTTGTTTCCATCCCATATGCAGTAACAGGTCTTATTAAGGTCTTATAAATGTTCATCTTTTGTCGATTACATCTTTCTTCTCAGCAGATTTCGATTCTTCCATGTGTTTAGACCCATCTGGTATCCACTGGCGCTGTGCTTTGTGTCCATCTTTATTGTATTAGCTTGCTTATTTTTTGCATAATGTTCTTCTTCCGTATTTTATTAATTCCACTTCTATTTCATCTTCTCCTGCTGCTTTTCTGTTAGGAAGGTTTTTAATTTTTTGTACTTCTTATTCTCTGGGAGAATTTCTGCTTCGTCGTTACCATGTACTATTGCTCTTATTTCTTCTTCGCAGTGTGTTTCCTCCGTAGTGAATATCATCATTTTTTCATAACATTCTTCCCATATTCTGCCGATGTGGTTATATTCAAATACTTTTCTCCTTTTTTAGTTGTTTAGTTCCATTGTTAAAATGCTAATATAAGGCGTATTTTTTGTTGCTCTGACCTTTTTGTACACTTGGTTTATTTTATAATTTTTTCTGTTTTTTTCACTAGACTCTAGCTTTTCATTTAACCAGTCACTTTATTATTTTTATTTGTTGCATTTAATTTGTTCCTCGTTGTTTTCTATTCTTACCTACATGTTTTGTTCTGACGGGTTGTTGATCCATACCATTCTAGCGGAGTTTTTTAGTGATCCCTCTGTTTCGCAGTCTTGATTGTACCTTCTTTATTGCTTTTTTTATTTTTTTCTTTCCTACTTCTTCATTTATCTTGCATTTTAATTCTTGCCATCTTTCGTTTATGTTCATGTGTCAAGTCCTAAGGTAGTAGATATATGTTTCCTGATCTGTTGTTCAAATTGTTCTCTTATTTCAGTTTCTTCTAACGCTTCTAGGTTCCATTTTTTAGAGTCTGTTTTATTATTACCAGAAACTGGTCCATGTCTGCGTTTGCTCCTCTATAAGATCTGGTGTCCAGTATTTTTTGTACACTTTGATTGCTAAAACGTAGGGGATCTGATTTTCACTGCCAGATGTGTGTCTTCAGGTTGCCTTATATTTTCTATCATGCTCCAATTTATCGATAGGAAAGTCATATTTAGTGCTGCTGTCAGTTGACAGATTCTGTGACCATTATCATTCGTTTTTTCGTGTAGAGTTCCTTTTTGGTTAGTAAAAACTATAGAAGACAAAAATAGGTAAAAATAAAAATATGTTTTAAGTTTCTAAAGCGCAGACAAGAAAAAAGTATGCAAGTGTGTACATCAATTATAGATGTAAGATTTAAATAAAAAGATTGTTCGGCTCTATTTAATATTTAAGATTTATCATTTATCGCATTGTTTTAACGGTGTAGCATCACCCAATAGTTATTTATATCAGAGAGCCAATTAATACTAGTCATTGTCAAATTTTGTCGATTTCATGCAAAACAAAATGACTAAGGATGACTTTCCAGAACGTCGCAACAACTTTATGCAAAAGGGAGGTCAAATCTTGTATGGGTTAACTACAAATATTTTCCGATATATTATTTGTGCCCATGCCACTATATAAAAAATACGCAACTTCAAGGCCTGTGAAGTAAATAAGATAACTATTTGCGAAAATTGCCAGTAATGTGGAAACTGATAAACTGTACTTTCGTGTTTTTTAACAATTATTCAATTATTCAATACTGTTATGTTTTTTATGGGCAATTAGCATAACATAACAAATTAGAATATCATTTTTACTTACTAATAATATCTGTAACCGACTTTCTTGTCAGCTGGACTTAGTCATTTTATTATTGTCATTTTTTAACTTTAAGGTCCTATAATTTTGATACCCAACTAGTAGAGAAACGATAAAGAAGAAAACAAAAAGTAAACTGCGTACACATACACACAAAACAAATAATAAACATAAACACGAATTCAGAAAGTTTTGTCAAAAAAGAATAAAGAAGATAAAGAGAAGGTCAATAAAAAGAAAGATCAAAGTGATTAAACTAAAGATTTTTCTTTTATAGGTGAAGCAAATATACACAAAGCAGGGAGATATCTAATTATATTGGAAGAATAGGGTTAATTAGCCAAAACTGATTCTAGATAAAACATAATATTTTAAGTCAGAAGGTTTTAAAAACCACATGGTTTAGAATCTTAGACTACAAGCCCATGGGACATTTTTAAGGTAATCATTTAACCCAACATGGGTCATATATAATCATAGAATCATATAAAGTATTTCTGGTACCAATATTTTTGTACGGGATTAGGGCGCAGGTCATAATTTTTGTATTAGGTCGCAGGTCATAATTTTTGTATTACCTGCCTGTAAGTTATAAATGGTGGTAAGCTTACGTTAACTGTGACTCACCTGCACCGATACGAATTGACTACATATTCTCTAAAGTTGTTATTACATATTGTAGTAATGTTTTATGTGTGCTTCATGCTGGGTCAAATGACCCATTAATCCTTAAACCTCCGTTGCCATCGCCATTTTTTTACTTTTAGTTTAGTTCTTATGGAAACACAATCAATACAATATATTTATCAAGATAAAACCAAAAAATTATTACAACAAAATTTAGTTTCAAGTAAACGTAAAGAATGTAAAAAACACATTTAGATAACCTCATTTTGATGGCGGTAGAATTCTTTCAAATGGTCACCACAAACCGATTTTTCACATTTGGAACAGAATTTTGTGGTGGTTTTATCGTGAACCCTATCACATACATAACATCCTCCTTATGATCCAGTTCTAGCTTCGACTGGCTGCTCATCTTCCTCAATATCAAGCAGGAATTTTTCTCTTCGTTCTATTTGAGGTTGGATCAACTCCCAACTCAGATTTTGCAAGAACCGAAGACATGATATCTTTTCGTTCATATAATGGTGATATTTGTAAATACAAAGAGCATTTATTACGAAAATGTTTACCAGATTGTAGAACAGTACCATCGGCCAACGTCTAGTGTTACTCGCAACATTATTGTGTTGACTGAGCTGGTCAACCAGGTCGACGCCAACTTTGGTCATATTATAAAAAGTCACGACCTCAGGTTCAGCTTTGTATTTCTTCGAACATTAGGACACTAAAGCGTAGCATTCGTGGAAGCCGAATACGGAAGTGCTCCACTCTATTTCGTATTGAAAGAAATTCGTTTGTTATTTCCCGTTTATTTTTTCTTATCGTTCCTGTATAAGTTAGTTTTTTTTCTTTAAAAAGCCTTTTCGCCAAAAGAATACTGGTGAATCAGGTATCGTCTGTGATATTTTTATTAGATCTAGATACTGGTTCAACTAATCGCAGCAAAACTTCTTCTACCGAGTTGATTACTTGGTAAGGACCTTCTGGCTGCCTACCTACATAGGCTTTAAAATTTAATGTGGAAGCTATCTTAGTGCTATCTTCAGGCCGTATTTAGCCAGAGTACTTGGTGTGTATTGCCTAAAGCTGCATCCATCTCTAAATGCTAGAACCTGTTCGTCGACTGTGAGGTACTCACTTGGTGAAAAGTAAGCTTGAAAATTGTTCAAAAGTAATTCCACCACATCTCTTACTGGTGCCAATTTGTCAATGGCTTTCGCTTATCTCTATCAATAACACTGTCAAACCGTAAGCATCGTATCAAAAAGTGAAATCTGGATTCACTTATAGATAAGTAGCAAGACTCCAGACCATTTCCCTTTGAATTATCCCAGAAACTGTGTAATTTTTTCCTGGATGATCACAAAGAACCTATGAAGAATAATAAACCAATAATTGCTTGAATTTCCGTTGTTGTTATTGGAAATTGTTATGGATTTTATCTATATAAATTTTAGTGCAAAAAACAATTGTCTTTATCACCATCTCAATATAAAAAAAACTCCAGATGTCAATTTCGGTCTTTTTTTCTTTTGGTCTGGCAAATGGCATTTTATTTTGTTATGTACATGAGTTCGTAAGTTCTTACAGGGCCTCTTTTCCTTTATTTTGTTCCTTTTGTTTCCGTGTAATACTCTGTTGCTCGATTGTTAATTTATTCATTTTCACTTCCACTAATGTCACTTCTGTCTGTTTCATCTGCTTCTTGTTCTAAAGCAGTATTATGTTCACTTTCAGTCACGTGGTCTTCTTCTCCAAAATTACTTTCGTCGTCAGTATTAGGTCCATGCTGGTTATGACTCAACTACTCCGACCATTTCAACCAAATATCAGCATCGTTACTTCTTTCAACTTTACACTTCTTCGCATTCTTCATAATCACGAGTTAATATTATTATGAATCAGGATTCATAAGTACTATCAATACTTATTGCGTACTGTCAACTTAATTTGACAAACTTAAGGATACGGTTTGTGGCGTGGGGGATAGAAGTTAACCACTAAAAAACTTATGGAAATGCTTGGCAACTAAGCCTGTGTTATTGTGCACAACGACGTTATACATTATCAACAACGACGTTATACATTATCTCAAACACTGCTTGGAAAATACTGAAGTGTAGGTAGTGCTGACATCTACTGATTGAAATCTGTAATTAGAAACAATGAAGTGGTTTACTTATGTCACCCACGTCATTCCCTGAGGGTTAAAAATCTTTCATGGACTTGTAGTCTATCTGTTATTGATATAGACTTAATCATAGAGCTCAAACTAAAAGGAAATATATTACTTTTGTATTCTTATCTTTCTTTAGTTGCCGTCATTAATCACGATAATTGACCATTATCTGACCATTATCCATAAGCTGATCATTAAGAAACACCATGATTTCATTTTTCTCAGTTCTTTGGAGAACCGTGGGGTTACATTTCCTGGTTTCAAGGCATCTAAGCCCGTTTCTTTTAACTTGATCAAGACACTTCTTAGATTGGACAGTTCATGTATACAAATATAGTTTCCCTCAGCACCTTTCTGTCCCAAACATTCAAACTGACCCAAAATGAAGACCTAAGTCTACACTTATCTACCTCAAGAAAGCTCCTGGGTTTGACATAATCATTGCAAAAATTAAAACAGCTATCTAAGAAGATCGTAGTCAAATTAGCTAATATTACAAACCCTTCTGTAGAAAATTATTCACATTTTCTACAATAGTTTATTTATTATTCTAATAATTATTATTATTCCACTAAATTGTCTTCTAAATTAAATTAAAGTCTATACGATCAGCACGACATCCCTTCTTCATGCTGTTTCGTATCTTCTGCGCCTGTCAGAATTTTACAGTAATCTATTCAAATCAACTACCCTTAATATCACTTCGTTTCTGCCTTCTCAAATAGAAGGACGTAAGTCAATTCATTTTTTCAGTTTCTCAAGTAGAAACAAGATAGTTCTGTTCTCGCACTTCTCAAATAGAAGCAGTTTTTGAATAACTTATTTTACTAAATAGTCAATTAAACTAAATTCAGTGTTTGTGCATCAAATATGTAAGTACCTGAATTATTTTTTTTTTATACAGAAGATAATCTACGGTTTCGTGAAAACTTTTCATGAATGCCGGTCCGACAAATTACAGGGTTGCCCGATATTCAATAATCTACATATAAACTTTATTGTTCTATATTTTCATATAAACAGTTGTGCGTTTAAGAACATTGTACATAAACATTTATATTTTATTATTAGAAAAAAGGTGATTTGTTGGCGATTCCGCTTTTTTTATTTATTTTTGTAAATAATGTAATAAAAATATTTCTAGCTTTTATTTTTATTTTAATTATTTCATTTTCTATTTTACTACTCACTACATAATTACATATCCACAAGTTTGCGACCTATGGGTCGCTGGTCCTTCGAGGTTTAATTTATTTTTTATCTACCAAATGTAGGAAGGTGAGATCATAATTTTTCAAATACTTATTTACTTTTAATTTATCGAACCAGCTACCTCATCTCTTTCCCTACACCTGCTTTACATTTTTAAAGTACGTGCCAACACTGCGAAAAGTTTAAGAAGTATTAAACCACTCCACTCGTATAGACCAATCCCACTACTCCCTGTTATGTCTAAATTATTCGAAGAATTGTTTGCACAAAGACGATTTAAATCTATTATAGATATCAAAATATACCAACTCACTAATCTTGATTCTATCAACACCACCCAACTATTTTAGTTATATTGCAATTGTAAGTTACTAGTTATTTTTTATGGTGTAGAATCAGTTTAAGGTTAAATAAGCTATGAATCAACTGTTTAATCAAAAAAATTCAAATAAAAAAACTACAACCTTGGACCACCAAGAACTGAAAAGAAATTCAAAAAACCATCGAAAAATAACGTTTCGAAAAACGCGGAGAGGAGCAGTCGATGATTTATTGTTACATGCAGCGCCATTCTAAATGACTTACTTTAAGTGTTTGTACAATTTTCTTGTCACTCAATGGGTTGGATAACTTGCCAGATCCTTGTTTATAAATAGCAAACATTGTGAGCCAGTCAACGCTTGATATCTTTGAAATCTTAAATTCTTCGTAATCTGAGCACAAGACGTTTTTGTGTAAATAAAATTATCGCCACTGCATACGGGAGACGTGAAAGTGTTTTAATTTTTCAAATACTGTTTTAATTTGTGGTAAGAATAAGATAGTCGCCTATTGTATTAAAATAATAATATTAAAATACTTTAAAATTATATCTGTATATTTATATCCCATAAATATCTACTTTTTTTAACCCATAAGAGACAACGCAATAAAAGTAAAAAGAAATATGTAATACAAAAAACAATAAAAAATTCTTATGGTTTATATTTTTTTATTCTTTACGTACTCCAGAAGCCATTCTAGGTAGTCAACATAATGGCTTTACTGACTAAATGCGGCTGCTCTGAAAAGATCGCTTAATTGTCAGGTGATTAAACTATGCAGTCATAAGATTCTTCTCCTTCTAAACACACTTCTCTTGTTCTGGATTTTCCTTGTGTAATGAATTAAAGTATGTAGCATCTTTCTCCAGGCTTTATATTCCTCAGGTGTTGCAGCAAATTTGATTTATTGTTCTATTATTTTTTATTTTTTACTGTTCATTCTGCTCATGCTTCATGTTCATCTTGTCCGATCTTCCTGACGCTGCCCATCATTTTCTATCCTGCGAAAGTTTAAAGAGTTGGTCGGATACCTGAAGGATACACCTGCATGGAGATGTATTCTTCTTCTTACGGTGCCTTATCCTTAAGGATGTTGGCCATTTAATCTTACTTGTAGCAGCCCTGAATAGTTCTATGAAGGTCATGTTCATCCATTACCGTAGGTTTTTGAGCCAAGAGTTGCGTCTTCTTCCTGGTCCTCTTTTGCTATTGACTTTGCCTTCGATTATAAGTTGGAGCAGTTCATACTTTTGATTTCTTTTGATGTGACCAAAATATTGTGTTTTCCGTTCTTTTATTATAAGCATAAGCTCTCTTTCCTTATTCATCCTCCGCAAGACTTCCGCATTTGTCGTATGGCTCATGTAGGATATTGTGAGCACTTTACGGTAACACCAGATTTCGAATGCTTGGATTCTTTTTGTGTTGCTTCTGTCATTGTCCAGGCTTCAACACCATAGAGCAAGGTGGAGAAAACATAGCGCTTAAGTATTATATTTCTCAATGAGATGCCCAGCTGGCGGTTGCATAGAACTTTTTGAATTTTGTAAAACATTGTACGTGTCTTTTCCAGGCGTATTCTTATCTCTAGTGAGTGGTCCCAAGTTTCATCAAGATTACTTCCAAGGTACGTTGTTCTTGTTACTCTTTCCAGATCTGTTCCGTCGACATTGACCTTCACGCTTCAATTTTGGTGCTTGCTGATGACCATCGTTTTTGTCTTCTTTGTATTCAATTTCATTCCAAATTCTCTACAGGCTGTTGTTACTCGGTCCATTAAGCGTTGCAGGGCTTCAGCATTATCTGCCAGTATGATAGTGTCATCAGCATATCGCAGGTTATTTATACATTGCCCGTTTATAATTATACCATCCGAGGTGCCTTCCAAAGCTTTCTGATATATCTTCTCAGAGTAAACATTGAACAGCAAAGGTGATAGGATACTTCCCTGTCTTACTCCCTTCTCGATATTGATTTATGATATTCCAGATGTTTCGCTTTTTATTCTGATTTTAGCCTTTTATTTTTGGTAGAGGTTTGAAATGATCCTTAAGTCTTTATCGTCGATATTACATGACCTTAAAATATCTATTAGTTTATCATGTTTCACCAGGTCAAACGCCTTCTGAAAGTCTATAAAACACAATTATCCATCAGAATCGACATCTCTACATGTTTCAACTAGCACACGTATTGAAAAAAGTGCTTCTCTTGTTCCGAACCCATGCTAAAGACCAAACTGAGTTTGACCAGTGTGTTCGTCTAGTTTATTGTATACTCTATTGTGTATTTCTCGTAGGAAAAGCTTCAACATATGATTCATCAGGCTAATAATCCTATGGTCTTCACATTTCTTGGAGTTTCTCTTCTTTGGTAGTGGTATAAACACCGATGTCAGCCAATCATTTGGTATTATGCCTGTTTCGTATATTTTGTTAAATATATCTTCCATTACTTCGAGATGAATTAAAGATGTATTAATATTAATTTAGTCTTTTTGACATTTGGGTTCAAGCGCATTTCCTTCGTACTTCGTTGGCACAGTTCGGTAGAGCTGTAGTCACACAGATCAATCTAGATGGTAACAAGTAATCGATAGGTATCAAAATTTTCTCCCTTGTATTTTTTTTGCATCTGAATGTAGTAAAATAGTTGAAGATGCACGTAGCCTTGACAATTGACAACGTTCGAAAGAAACACAACACTTTAAAAAGACAAGCGTAAGTGAAGCATAATTGGTATTTACCAATATTGCTAAATTCTAATAAACAATTAAAATTTATTTAAAAAACATATTGTTATAAAGGCCAAATTTGTTGCCTGAAGTGTCATTACACTCCTTCATCACCAATTCATCATAAAATTTTGGTTATTATCGCTGTTGTATATATCAACAGCTTCTATCAACGTGCCATTCACAATTATTTACAGTTAGAATTTCAAAACAATGATATTTTTAGAAATTACCAAACATATTCTACATGAGAAACTTAAAATCAGTAAAAATTGCAGTAAAATTCTTACACTTATATAATTGTATTCAACATCAATTGCGTAATTTTATTCTCATCGAGTAACCGAATATTTTAAAGAAATAAATCTAACGTTTGTTCTCGAAATATCTTATTGGGGGTCCACGGCATGCTGTTAAGAGTCAAAACACAAAAGAAAAAACATTAATTTTGATGAATTGTACTGAGAGCTAGCTAATCGTTTTCCGATCTCCCCTTTGTTATGTAGGTTAAAAGAATTTCTTGAAATTAAAAGCAAATGTAAAGTGTTCAAGTTATAAAACGGATTTAAACTGGATATTTTGCTAGATTAATTAATATGTCTGGATATATTGTACCAAAAAATTAATCAAATACAATTTTTTAGAGATAAATTTAGCCCCCAATATTTAATCACCTTATATATAATAATAAATGTGCTGAAGAGATTGTGCTGTAAAGACATAGCAGCTAAGATATAGTAATAAAGAAAAAACCAAAAATAATTATTAAATTATAAATATAATTATAATATTAAATATTTAAATAACAAATCAATAAAAATAGGAAAATAAGATTAAACATGAACTATGATAAAATGAAAACCAAGAGAAATCATGAAGTAGATCTCAAAATTACAAAGTATAACAAAGAGACCAGTAAGTGAACACATATGCAATACTTGCATCTTGTTAAAGAAAATTAGAATGAGGAAATATAATGAAGGGGAAGACTAGCTTAATTAGCATTTGAAAAACTGTATAATAAATAAAAATACTTGCACAATTTAAAAATAACACCCAGTGTGTACCACCTGTGTTTACATAAAACTCTCAAAGTTGAGCATTTATCAAGAACAACTTTAAAGAACAGATATCCCTTTTTATTCCCTTTTTATTTGTCTAACAAAAGTATCATTTCATTTCTGATTCGTTTATAGTGGTTGTATGTCTGTTGTGTTTGTTGTGTTCTGTATTGTAAAATGGCTTTCTTCTTTTCTTCATATTTTATCTTCATTTCCTCTCTTAACCATAGGGGTTTTCTTTTGTGTGATAACCATAGGTGATATGTTAGTATTCGTTACTTTCCTCTCTCCGAGTGATTCTGTTACTGCAATAATTCTGAGATTTTAGTTTATTTTGCTTTGTTTTTGTTTTAAACAATATTAAAAAGTAAAAAAGTCATTTTTTTGTCTATAAAACGTTTCTTATCTAGTTTAGAGAAAAATTGTTTGAATAAAAATTGTAGATCTTAAAAAGTTCTTCAATTTGCGAGTTTCTAAATTAAAATAAATAAAGAATTCTCCAAGATAATTGCAAAAAACCATTAATTTTGCATTAATTTATAAATATTTATCTTACTATCTTTATAACATTGTTTTTTCCATAATGGCATGTAATATAACTACTTAAAATTATGGTAGTTAATTAATTATTAATGAAATAAAGTGTGCTAAATTTCAAATAGATCGATAAAATAGTTTAGAAGTTATTTAATTATTTATAGAGGTATGTGTGAATCGCAATTGATTCTTTCAGGCTTTGTTTGTAGGTTGTATTAAAAAAACCTGAAGATTTTATTAAAGTTATCATTAAAAAACAGTTTAAAAGTGACTTACACTTTTGGCAGGCTTTATGAAAAGCTGTTGAAAAAGCACACTTTTTGTAAACAATACAAAAACTTCTATGACCAATAGAAAACCAGATAGCACTTTTTTCTTAAAACCATATTTCCGTTGTTTATTGACATTAAGAGCTAAAACTTAAATAAATTGTAAAAGAAGATTTAAATTTTAGGATCCAACTTATTCGCTGTGCAAGTACTTGGAGGGTAAAGGAAAAACGATCGTGAACTTGCAGTAACTTTGCTTTGCTTTGCAGCAGCTTGCAGCGGTGAAATCTTGCAACTTTGTTAGCATATCTCATAAATAGTTACTGAAGAAAATGGGATTTCGCAAATGCTGGGTAATTAATTGTAAAAATACAACAAATAATAGTAAAGTCAAGTTTTATCGGTTTCCAAATTCTAAGCACAAATTAATGCTACCAAAAAGGTGGATTTATAACATAATAGAGCAGAAGTAAGTAACATAACGCAAATTCTGCATTCTTATGCTCGATTTCGTCGGGCAATCTTAAAATATTAGTCAAAAGAAAATTATCGTAAAAAATTTTGAGTGGCAACGTTAATTATTCTTACGAAAACAAAAAAAAAAGAATTTTAAAGTGAATGACTTGATGATAATATAATAAAATATCAATAAAAAAAGTCAATGACTAAACTAGAATAGGTACCTACTCACTGCAGTCTGGGCACCCACAGGAAAATATCCTAAACATGCCTATGGTCTGCATCTTCGTTTTATTTAATATTGTGACACTGGCATCAAGAACAGTCTTGCTTTTTCAATAGTTTTTCACAATTTTTAATATTTTGGATTGCAAAATGTTCTGGTAGCACTAATTCTTTTGTTTGTTACTTTAAAGTCCTTATATTCTTGTGGTTACTGTTAGTCTTGCACTCCTTTTGTCTTCTCTCGTCTCTTATCCAAAATTGTTTTAGTTTTTTTGGTTCGTTTTTCATTTCTACTATCATCTACGTGCATATTACCGTTTTTCTTAAGTTCTCCATGTAGTTCAAAGTACAGATCCTTTCTAAAACATTTTTAATGTGTTTATGGAAGCTGTTTATCTTATCTTCGGAGTATGCATCGAACCTAATCGCTTCGCTTTTCCGGCCGAAGAAAGGGGCGCGCAACATTTGGGATCCGATTTTTTAACAAAGCCATTAATAAAACTATCTATTTAAGTATTCCGATGATTTATCCAAGATTGAACTGTGAATAATGTGGTACAGTTTACTTTAATAGAATAGTTTACGTGCATAAATCAATCAGCGATCAAGAAGTAATTTATATAATTTTGTTTTCTGTTTTATAGCAATTTTGAAAAAGAAAAAATAATTTGTTTAAATCGGTACGAGGAATAGTTTTCAAACACTCCTGATAGATATATGGTAGGATTGTGTCGGTGGGATATAAATCACATTGTCACTTCTGAAATTTCTCTTCGATAGCGGTATACTTCAAAAAGGGTTGTTGATACTTTTGTTGATACCATTAATAAAACCTGGATATTGCTAAAGGTGTGTTAAAAATAGATGTATCAGCATTACGGGATCAGTAATAGAATCGTTGAGTCAGTGTGCGATATATTATGACCACAACATTTCGGAAATTACAACACAATCTCCACGATTTTAAAAACTGCCAAACTGCTTAAAAAAGTTATTTAAAATAGATTAGATAATAATAATAGATACACTAGTAGAAACACTATTAGTATATTTGAATGTTATGCTGGAACAACGTTGTAACCGCCAATATTTTATATGTGGGTTTTCCATGAAACAACGTTCGATATGTGCAAAATAATGTACTGCCGACTGTGGGGAATATTATGAGAATTAAGTTGCCTATTTTGGTAGTTTGAAAATTATTCAACCTTCAACTTTTGGTGTAACAACGTTGTATATGTTAAAGTGGGTCGTGTTTCACGCCAAATTTTCTGCAAGTGTTTTGTAAGTCAACGTTTTCAATCGTGTAATTTGTTACTTCGAGCTAAAATGGATGCTAGTACAGATAACCAAGTCAGTGATTAACCAAATTAACAGAAGTAAAACACAAAAGCATTGATAACTGGAAGCAGAATATTAGAAAACGTTGTAGAGTAGCTGGTGATTCGTAAGTTTTGTCTAGAGAAGTACCCAAATAAGCTCTAGGTTGCCCAGATGAAGTAAGTTAAAATAATCTAAACTAGTTTCATATTTTAAAACAATATTTATTTTAGGTGCTTATTTGTAAATGTAAGCAGTCTGCTATGGCTTATTCGGCTGAGTTTTTAGTGAGCTTCTTCTTCTTTCAGTGCCTATTCGTTCCGAATATTGGCAATCATTCTGGCTATAATTATTTGATTAACTGCTGCTTTAAATAAATTCGTTGTTGTTGTGGAGAACCATTTCCTCAGGTTCTTTAACCATGATATTCTCCTTCTCCCAATTCCTCGCTTTCCGAATACTTTACCCTGAAGGATTACCTTCAGTAATCTGTATTTAGTGCTGTTTCTCATTATATGTCCGATATATTCCAACTTTCTCCTTTTAATGGTATACATCACCTCTCTTTCTTTGCCCAGTCTTCGTAATACGGTCTCGTTGGTTATCTTGTCTGTCCATGATATCCTTAGAATTCGCCTGTATAGCCACATCTCGAAGGCTTCAAGTTTTTTCTCAATTGCTTCAGTTAGTGTCCAGGATTCAACTCCGTAATACAATATTGAGAAGATATAACATCGTAGAAGCCTTACTTTTATCTCCAGATTAAGATTGTGGCTTTTAAAGAGTTTGGCCATGTTATTGAATGCACTCCTAGCCTTCTCGATTCTACATTTTATTTCCTGTGAGTGATCCCATTGTTCATTTACTGTTGTTCCAAGATAGTTATACTGTTTTACTCGGTCCACTGGTGTATTATTGATAAGTAGTTGAGCGTCTCTAACTTTATTTTTGCTGATGATCATAAATTTAGTTTTTGTTATATTTACTTGAAGTCCAAATCTTTCACTTACTTCATTTACTTTGTTTATTAGTTGCTGTAAACTGTTCAAACTGTCTGCAAAAATAACGGTGTCGTCTGCATAACGGATGTTGTTTAGGCGTTCTCCATTTAGAAGTATTCCATGTTCGCATTTTTCCAAGGCTTCACTAAATATTTCCTCTGAATATAGATTAAATAATATAGGTGAAAGTATACAACCTTGTCTAACGCCTCGTAGAATCTGGATCATTTCCGTTGGTCCACCTTCAAAATTCGTTTTTATTGTGACTGATTGGTTCCAGTATAAATTTTGTATTATACGCCGATCTTTATCATCCATTTGAGCTTTTGTTAGAATATCCATCATTTTTTGGTGTTGAACTGTATCAAATGCTTTTTGGTAGTCCACAAAGCAGGTGTAAATATCGCAAGTCATATCTCTGCATCTTTGAAATAATACTTGTAGACTAAACAGTGCATCTCTTGTACCTACGCCTTTCATGAATCCAAACTGTGTGTCTTGTATTCTCTCTTCGCATAGCTTGTATATTCTACGATGTATAATTTTAAGAAAAAGTTTTAATGTATGGCTCATTAGACTTATTAGCCTATATTCTCCTCACTTTTTTGCTCCCTGTTTCTTTGGTAAGGTAATAAATTCTGAAAGGATCCAATCTTTTGGGATATTGCCTGTGTCATAGATATTATTGAAGATTTTACATACTACTCTTAAAGATTCATCATCAAGAAGTTTAAGAAATTCAGATTGTACTCCGTCTGGTCCTGGAGTTCTACCTTCTTTAGTGAGCAATCAGGCAAAACTATTCAAAATACTTACTACTTACATCTATACTTCAAACCGCTAGAAGACTCCAGTTCCTTGATGATAAAATGAAAGCAGGAGTACATCTAAATGATCAAAGTGGCAAACATACTAATCGTCCCAAAAAACTCACGATAACAGATGCAGGGAATATATGCGAACATATTAGATCATTTCCTCAGCAAGAAAATCATTATAGCAAAAATGCTTCACCTAAAAGTTGCCTTCCAGCTAATTTAAGCTTCTCAAAAATGTACAGATTATTTTTAAAATATGCCCTGATAAAAATCTCTCTACGAACCTACCACGACATTTTCAAAAGTAAATTCAACTTGCGTTTTGGACTTTCCAGATCAGATACTATTGTGACAAGCTCTTTATCAAACTTTAGATAGAAATTCATCATATGCGAGCGGAAGCAGGTTACAAAACATTAAGACAAGATGCTGAAATTGCAACCGTTAATGCTTATTATGTCGTTTTATGTACCGATTTGCAACAAGTCCTTTTTTGTCCTAATCTAACTCACTGATCAATCTTCTATCAGTGACTGCTTTCTTCGTATAACTACGCTATTCATAATAGGGGGAAGTAATATTGCTACAATGAAGCTGTGGAATGAAGTAATGCCGCATCGAGGCTCCACTGAGATAGCATCAGCATTGCTACTTTATATAACTGAAAACTTCAATTCTCTTGATCCAGGCCAAGAAAGAAAGCTTGCTATTTGGTCAGATAGATGTGTTCTTCTTCTTGTGGTGCCTATTCGTTATAGATATTGGCTACTAGCATGGCAATTTTAACTTTATTGACTGCAGCTCGAAATAGTCGAAGTGGTCAAGAAAAACCATTTTCGTAAGTTCGAGAGCCAAGATATTCTTCTTCTTCCTGGTCCCCTCTTTCCGTAGACCTTTTTCTGTAATATAAGTTGCAGCAGGTTATATCTATGATCGTTTTGTATTATACGTCCAAGATATTCTAGCCTGCACTGTTTCACTGTTGATATAATTTCGCATGTTTCATCCCTCCTGACGTAGAACCTCAATGTTTGTTATTCGGTCCACCCAGAAGATCCTCAGAACAGTTATCCGTCTATAACACCACATCTCAAACGCCTGGAGTTTTCCCATGGATACCCCGGTGAATGTCTATGATTCAACCACATAGAGCAGCACTGTAAACACAGCATCTCAATAAACGGATTTTCGTTTTTAAGGTAGGTCGCGGCTCTTAAATATCTTGCTCATTCTGACAAACACTGACCTGGCTTTTTCAATTCTTTGTTTTATCTCAACTGAGTGGTCCCATTGGTCGTTTATGTTGCTTCCTAAATATGTAGTAGTAACGGGGCACTTGGAGTATTTGTTGCTGATCTACCAGTAATTGACTAGGTGAAATATGCTTCTTACTGATGACGCTGTACTTTGTTTTCTCGATGTTAAAATCAAGCCCGTATTCTTGACTGATTCTCAACAATTGCGTTACTAGTGTCTGTAAACCCTCTAAACTGTCTGCAAAGAGGATGGTGTCGTCTGCATATCTGATGTTATTTAGGCGCTCACCATTTATGAGAATACCCTCTTCGATATGCTCTAAGGCCTGGCTCATGACATATTCCGAATAGACGTTAAATAATAGGGGAGAGAGTATGCAGCCCTGTCGTACTCCTCTCTTTATTGCAACTTCTTCTGTTAGTTTGTCTTTCACCCGAATGGTTGCTGATTGGTTGTAATATATGTTCTTGATTACTCGAAGGTCTTTGTTATCCAAATCAGTTGCCTTTAGTATATGTTGGAGCTTATCGTGCGTGATTCTGTCGAAAGCTTTCTCGTAGTCGATAAAGCATACATAAATATCGCAGTTGACGTCTCTGCACCTTTGAAATAATACCTGAACGGCGAACAAAGCTTCTCTTGTACCTAACGCATCCCTGAATCCAAACTGCGCTCATGAGATCTGTGACTAGCATTTCTGAAAAATTCTACAGATAGATCTATCTATCCTAGAGCCTACGTGCTTTTTGATATCATCTGCCCATCTCATTTGGGGCCTTCCTCTGCTTCGTTTATATCCCCATAGTCTTCAACTTATAAGAATTTTGTTCCATAGGTCTTCTTTTTGTCTTATATTGTGTCCGACAAATCTCCATTTCCATTTTGCAACTTCTTGTCTAACATTTTTGTTTTCTCTCTTATCCACTCGTATCTCTTTTTATCCACTAGTCTTGTGTGCAACATTTGTCTTTCGATTGCTCTTTGAGTTTTTATGATTTTGTCCATGTCTGCTTTTGTAAATTCCACGTTTGGGAACCATAAGTAAGAACAGGGAGTACCCATTGATTGTATACTTTGGTCTTAAGATGCTTTGGATATCTTTTCTTATTAAGAATGTAGCTTCGTTTGCCAAATGCCGCCTATGCCAGTCTAACTCGTCTTTTTATCTCTGCTGTTTGGTTTTCTTTGTTAAGTTTTATAGTTTGACCCAGATATATATATATATATATATATATATATATATATATATATATATATATATATATATATATATATATGATTCTCATTGTGATGTCTTCATCTGTATTTGTTATGGTTTTGGTCTTGCTGTAATTCATATAAAGGCCTATCGTTCCAGCTTCTAGTCCAGTTCTTTCATCATTTCAAATAATTCTTCCTTTTTATCGGTTATCAATACGATGTCATCAGCGTACCTTAGATGGTTCAAGCGTTGTCCACAAATTTTTATACCTCTTCTTTCCCATTTTAATCTTTTAAAAGTATCTACCAGAACCTGATTGAAAAGTTTCGGTGATATTGTGTCACCCTGTCTCAAGCCTCTATTGATTTGTATTGATTTTGTTCCTTTATATACTTTAATTGTTGTTTTGGCTTCCTTACATATATATTGGCTATTAGTTCCGTATATCTGTGGTCAATTCTGCTGTTAATCAAGGAACTTTTCACTGCTCAATGTTCGACACTGTCGAAAGCCTTTTCGAAATCTATAAATGCTGTATATAGAGGAATGTGGTATTCATTTGCTCGTTCTATAAGTATTTTCATACTTAGTAAATGGTCACTAGTGCTGAATCCCTTTCTAAAACTAGCTTGTTCTTTCGACTGGTATCCATCGAATTTTGTCGTCAATCTATTGGTTAACATTTTTGTTAGGAGTTTTTACATTACATTGAGGAGTGTTATAGGAAGGTAGTTTTTTATATCTGCTTTATCCCCTTTCTTGTATAGGATATTGGTTACTGATTTCTTCCAGTTGTTTGAGATTCTTCTTTCTTTTAATATTTTGTTAAAAAGAGAATGTAGAGTATGAATTACCACTTTTCCACCATATTTCAGTATCTCTACAGATAGATGTGTAGGCCAAAATAACAATTGGAAAGTCATAACATTACTTCGACCACTACTATTAGAAAAATACTTCACTTGAGCAAAACGTTCTAACCAGTTGGCACAACTTTCTGCCCTGTGATAGAGATTTTGCCCTCATACAACGCAACAAGAAACTTTCATCGGTTCATATCCCGTTTCAGTGGACAGATGTAATTGCAAAAGTTAGAGTTAAAAACCCATTTAAAGTTATTTACATGCATAAAACATTTTTTACAAATTTTATCAATGTAGAAAATGTGTGAAAGATCCAAAATGCAAAATAACTCAGTCAATGTGGATACAAATTAGCTCAGATGATCCAAATACTATACGGTTAAGAAAAGCCCACAACACTATTCAACCATAGTCATCTTATTCTTTAAAGTCAACTAAAACGCCTATAACTAAAATCACTCTTGCTGAACTTACAGAAGCCTATGAAGGGCCACTACCAATTAAAAAAGAAAAACATGCCAATTTATTAAATATTGCCGAATATATTCCACTACAGTATGTTAACTACTATTAAAATCTTATAGAGTGATATTATTTTGATAAGTACGTCATATAAAACATGTTTTTAAGAAAATTGTTAGTTTCACGTGTACTTCATTTAGTATTTCTAAAACAATGTTTTAACCGCCCTACTTCCACACAACAACGTTTTAACCGACGGGAATTTAACACGCTGTTTTATTCAAATATAGCATATATGTTCCTAAATACATACTTGTTTTGTATAACCTACGGTTATTTTTTGTTGATATTATTATTATGCATTCCCTAATCTCATCATATTACGTTCCTGGTTTAACCACGCTATTAAAACTCAACAGATATAGCTGCAACGTTCAAGGTCATTTCATCGATAAGGGGAGGAGCCAATAGTCAGTTATATGCAAGCGTCCTAACGGCAAACATCTATATACTTAACATTAAATATAAAATTTTAGCGCGTTTACTACGTTGTCAGATAACTTCGTAATTCGTGAAATAGTTATTGTTTGTTGACTTTTCATATTAAAAACTAAGAAGTTCTAAGATAATCTATTTTTATAAGATTATTTCCACAACCGGTGGAAACGATTTATTTTAACTAAATATCGCAATTCTCAATATGAAACAAATTTAGCTTTTTAATTTAATAGACTTCCATTCATTCAGTTCATTTGAATGTACGTGGTTTTTTTTTTCAATTTGTCGACAAAATGTGATCTGGCGTTTACAACGTTTTTCCAGCATGGCATTCATTTATATAATTTTCCGTTTTTGAGCAATACGTGTAGCAAACACTTTCCGCGTTTTAAAGGCTCCGAAGATACGATATCAAAAGACTTAATTGAACACATATAAAGCCGCTCAAAAATGTCCATCGACCGATAGAAGACTCAG
The DNA here is from genome assembly GCA_918026665.1 of Diabrotica balteata. Taxonomy (NCBI): domain Eukaryota; kingdom Metazoa; phylum Arthropoda; class Insecta; order Coleoptera; family Chrysomelidae; genus Diabrotica; species Diabrotica balteata. The sequence goes on from OU898277.1 coordinate 32,607,550, forward strand.
ACCTACCGGGCAGACAACACAAAATAAACCATCAATCACTCCTGTCTTGAAACAGTTGAAACAAAGCCGTATAAAAGCAGCGGGAAATACGAAGTCTAAGATTCTAACTAGACTATACTCGGAGAAAGACGCATTGTATCGCGGTTTTTATACGCAACAAAAACTACAACTACAGATTTCATAAATAGATGATGGATTAGAATTTCGCAGTCGCGAGACGGCAACTGTCTTCGTCAATACGCCAATTTCGACTTTCGACGGGGAAATAAATGAAATACGTACTTTTAAACTTTCCTTTCAGTCAATAAAAATAATATTTTTCTGTAATGGCTTTTAGAGAATCTCCACACTTCTTCATACATTAAAGTATACAAGTTATTAAATTACTTGTATCTTTTTAAAATCTATATTACTAAAAAGCCAGAAAGTAAAGAGATAATTACTGTAGATATGTTAGAGCAGGTATAATGAGAAAACTCTGAACTGAATTATTAATAATAAAATGAATAAATAAACTATTTTCTAAATAAAGTTACGGAAATAAACATTTGCTTTCTCTAATCTATTTGGTTATGAGTCTAAAAGAATAAGGTAACCTAGAGCATAATCAAAAATCAAATAACTCTATAATTAGTGACTTTATTACAAGGATGCATGCGGGAGGTCAAGTCCTACGTGACGGGACAACGATTTTTGCTATGGCGACGTGATAGTGAGTTTTCTGCGGGACGTGACATAATACAGAAAGGTCATCATTCAATCTTCGCTTATACTGCTGGATATAGATCTCCCTTATAATTTTCCATCTATTCCGATCTTGTACCTCTTGCATCTAATTCTTATGACAACGTTTTAGATCGTCAGTCCAACGTGTTGGTGGACGACCTCTGCTTCGGTAGGTATCATCTCTTGGTCTCCATTCCAGTATCCGCTTTGTCCATCTGTTATCTGTCATTCGAGCCACTTGACCTGCTCAGTTCCATTTCAGTTGCTACTCTCTCTACTGCATCAGCCACTCCTATTCTTTGTCGTAGCTGGAGATTTGGGATCTTGTCTCGTAGTGAAACGCCCAACATAGCACGCGCCATCGCCCTTTGACACACACCGATCTTTTGAACTGTTCTCCTTGTCATGGTCAACGTTTCCGCATCGTAAGTCAACACTGGCAAAACACACAGATTAAAGGTTTTTCTTTTAAGACATATTGGTATATCAGATGATTTGAAAATATGGTTCAGCTTGCCGAAGGCTGCCCAAGTCAGTTTTATATGACGGAGAAGCTCAACGGTTTGGTTATCTTTTCCTATGCGGATCTCATGACCTAGGTATTTATAGGCCATTACCTGGTCTATGGATCTTGTTCCTACGCATATATCTTCGCTGACTACAAGATTTGTCATCATCTGGGTTTTAGATATATTTATTTTCAATGCTCCTTCTAGCGAGACAAGGTAGAGCTGATTTAAAAGTTCTTTGGTCTCATCTATCCTATTAGCTATTAGTACAATATCATCTGCAAATCTTAGATGGCTAAACTTTTTTCTGTTTATGTTTATGCCCTTGTCGGTCAGTTTTGCCCTTTTACATATATATTCCAAAAGCGTAGTGAACAGTTTTGGCAATATGGTCTCCCCCTGGCGTACTCCACGTTGTATAGGGAATTTCTGGGTTTGACGATCACCCACTCTAACACTGGCTGTTGCGTTTTGGTATATGCGTTTAATTATATTTATATACCGATAGTCAATCCAACATTCTGTCAAGACTTCCAACATTTTTTGTTGATTTACGGTGTTGAATGCCTTTTCATAGTCGACAAATATTAAAGCTAGCGGTTTAATATATTCAGTGCATTTTTCTATAAGATTTTTTATTACTAGTAGGTGATCGTTTGTTCCATAGCCTTTTCTAAAACCCGCCTGTTTTATGGGCTGGTAAAATTCCAATTTATTTTCTAGTCGTTTCGTAATTATTTTTGTAAATAGTTAATAAATATGTGAAAGTAGACTTATGGGCCTGTAATTCCTGAGGTCGGTAGCATCCCCTTTTTTATTAAGTATGATAATTTCTGCGTTATACCACTGGGTTGGTGTTATTGCTTCCTGCAAACATCTAGTGAATAGTTTGGCAAGGACCTGCCATAATCTTTTTCCAACCACTTTCAAGGCATCTGCCACTATTTCATAAATAAGCCACTATAGACTAATAAAATAACAAAAGAAAATTTATAAAACAATACAAAGTATTGGGTTGTACGACGCCGAACTTTGGGAAATCAATCAAATAAACAAATCAAAAATTTATGTCATATAAGGTAAGAACTTGATAAGGTAAGGAACGTAGAGATTAAGAGAGAAATAGGAATTGATCTGGACATAATAGATACTATCGAAGTCAAAAGACTTAACTGGTATGGACACCTGCAGAGAATATCTGAAAATAGAGAGCCAAAAACGATAGAAAAATGGACTCCGCCCACTAGAAGAAAACGAGGTAGACCAAGACGGTTATGAAGATAAGATGTCGAGGATGCAATGGTCGCCAGAGGCGAGAGAGTGTAGTCGTCATTGTGATGTGAATTGTATATCTCCAAAGATCTGTGTCTCTAGCATTTCTTTTAACTCATACAATAGGTCTTTTGAATATGCCTGATCTTATTGATCCTATTGATCCATCTTGTTGAAGATCCTTTTGGTGATCTTGCGCCTTCTACCTTTTCTTTGATAAAAAGTCTTTCCATTTTTTCTGTGTCTGTTCTTCTAACATGTCCAAAGTATTTTAATTGCTGGAGATGGGCTTTGCGCGATAGCCCTTTTATGACTTTTAGCTCATTTTAAATTGGAATATTTGTCCTGTGGTCGGTCCACGGAATTCGTAAGATTTTTCTTCAAACGAACATTTGAGTGGCGTCATTCTTCTTTCCGCTTGTCTTAGGGCCAAGATAGGGCCACCAGTGTTCTAAAGACATGGTTATAAAGGTGATATCCGGGCAATAGCTTTTTTGGAAATATGTTTTTATTCTGGTTTTGTTAAATAAATTTTCACACATTTTTTATTAATTCACCTGTTAGCACAAATTTTCAAAAGAACTTCAGTGGTAATTTGTTATTACCGTCAAAACACTTAAAAGTCACAGTCACAAAATGTGCTTTTTAGTTCCGTAATTTCTGTTAACTCTTTATTACATTAGCATAAACCTGTTATTCTGATTTATTTAAAAAAAATTAATCAAGTATCGGCTCCATCTATCAACTCAATATTCTTATTTACTACGTTTCAATCGTTTACTCTATTTCTCTCCATCATCACTATATACTTTATTATAAAAAGTAGAGCTGTTGTCCTCAAGTAATTAATAGCAGCAATAAATATAACTCTGTTTTTGATTGTACGGCAAATGCATAGCAGGTGAAGATATTTATATCTTTTTTAAACTAGAAAGTGTCAAATATAATGTCGATGATCCACATTTAATTGTGTTCTCCGCGTAAAATATATTCAACAGGATTAACTTTAACTACTATTAGTATTACATTACTTGGCATTTATCATGGGCGAATTGTGGGAGTAACATTGGGTTTTAATGTATTATTCTAAAACAAAAAAAAAAACGTTCAAGATGTCTCAAATAAATAATTGAATTTGAACAAAAAATTGGGTATGAATGAATGTACGCATACATAAATCTTACATGCTTTTGTAGCGATATTTTTAGATACGCTTGCTGTTTGTTGAAAATATCTTTTCATTGTGTAAATAATTACGTAAAAAATGTAATATCTTTGCGAGAAGTTTGTGTTTGCATGATTTTTATTGATAAAAAAGAACAGTAATTACAAATGCGTAAAAAAGAGCCGAAAGGGAATCATAAAAAATTATTCAGTATTTAAAGGAATAAAAGTAGGATTCAATCATAAAGACAGATTACGAGTAATTTATGTAGAATATTTTTATATTAATACATTTTTTAGTAACTGAACTTAGGCACCTGTTTGCTGTTTTGTATGACATTTTCGTATGTAATCGTTTAAAATGGTAAATAGGCGCCATTTTGTACAAATTCAGTTTTCAGTAGCGACTATGTAGAAAAAAGTGGACTATAAATAATAATTTGATAGTCTTCAGCTTTTTTAACGCTCCAATAGGTCAATTTACTTTTCCAGTTTCGCACATACTAATTTTTGAATTTATTTGTTTTATTTACTGTTAAAAATTTGGAATTCATTGATAATTTCTTAAATGACAACATATGGCACTTTGGCACAATTTTCTCGAAATAAGTGAATCAACTCACAAATGGGAAGAAAGGTTGTTGTATATTAGGATTTTCTTTCCTTTTAATTTCTTAGCCTGATTAGCACCAGCTAATCAGTAAATATATTTCTGTCAAACCACACAGGAGAACTAGCGTTATAGCGACTTCCTTTTGGCACATTTTCCGTCCCCATGGGCTACATCTTCCTTGCTCGATAAAAAATATATGGCCGATATAACAGTTTTCCAGCTGCATTTTATGCAAACATAACGTAAGTTATTGTCTTCGATGTATTTCGAATTAATTCAGGATACTTGCAGAACCTTTCTTCACAAGTAATCTGTTTTTTCCATAAAACTCCATACGTTCCTTAAAAGTACATATAATATTTCGGTAGCTGAACTTACAAAGAAGCTCCTTATCATTGTCTTATTTACTGTGGCTCTTGTACGCTTGGCATTCTCAGCAAAGCGTCGAGATATACCTGGATGTCTGGTAATAAACCAGACAATAAGCCAGAAATTGGCCCATTCTAGGTCAAGCAAATTATTCTAGAAAATCTTAATTTCCCTACCGCATCTGTCCATATAATCCTTAATAATGTGACGCAATTCTGTTGTATCTACAATATAGCCAAACGGTCTTAAAGCAATAATATACTGAACAAAATTTTCTTCTTCTTCTTGTTAAGAAAATATGGGCTGTTTCCAGGTTTCTTTTTTTGTTCAAAATTGTTCTTATACACTTTACTTCTCTTCCGCTTTTCGGGTGAAATTTTTCCTAATTTTATTGCAGTTAAATACTCTTACAGTGTGTCTGCAGTATAGTTTGCATATCTTCTTGACCCAAGCTTTCTAATATGGTTAATTTTGTTTATGAATATTTTTATTTTATAACATCAGTATCTATAAGAATTTACTCAAAAGTAAAGAATTGTACAAATAGAAAAGTGTATATAATTCCATTCACAATAATGTTACAAAATGTCATTTGTCTGCAATTTTGAACGATTACATTAATACAGTCTATAAAAATAATTTACAGGTACCTTAATAACAAATAAAAAAGGTAAAATAAATACATAGCAAGACATCGCTATGTTTTTCGTCTTCGCATATTCTGTTTGTAGATTTTGAATAAGAATTCGACAAGATGCAATAAAAAATCTAGAACAAGTGAACTGTCTTTATCTGTAGTCCTTCTGTACGTGGATATTAACTTTTATATTATAATTAACATTTTATAGCTTATCACCTGTCAATGTCGCGAGAAACGCGACATCCAACAGACCAGTCAAATAGTGACTAAAAAATGATAGTATCATTTTAAAATCTTTTTTGTTATTGTAAGCTTAAGTGGAAGAATGGTATAGCTGTAGCAACAACGAATTGTTTCGGTCTTGAAACGAGTTTTAAAAATACGTACAGCCCTGATGATCGCCAACCTTCGGTACGAAGATGGCACTTGAAGAAGAAGAAACTCAAGTAGAATGTATTAATGAGCTGTATCAATAAAATCACATATCCAAATAGATCTTGCGCTTTCAAATATTACTATTTTTTTAGTATGGCTATACATTAAAAATTTAAGCTAAATTTAGAATCGTAGAATGAAGAATAACGTAACAAAGGGATCAACTCACACTTTTAAGATTTAATTAAGTACCATTTCATGGTTTTTCCTTACACCTCCTACTCTTAATAGAATTTTTTGCAATAACTTTGATACCTAAAAAAAGCTTAGGGACAATGTTATTTTTATTATGGTTCTGCTGGTTTCTTATACCTTTCCTTCGTTGTAATTTCCTACAGTTGTTTCTACATCAGTTTCTGCGATTTTACTTTAACATTTCTTAGAACTTTTTATTTTGCTTTAACTTTACGTTACTTTCATGATACTTTCGTTATCACAGATCAACTTTAATTGTAGATCAGATGAGACCTGCATAAGACTTTAAGTACTGATGGCACTTTTAATATTATTTCGTAATTTGCTGATACTTCAATAAATAAAATCAAGAAAGAAAAAGTACCAAATAACAATCTATAAATTGTTTCTAATAATTTTGGTCAAAATTAGAATCTTTCGGACCTTTTTTAGACAAAATGTAGTCATGGAAACATTCACTTTCCTACAGCAGGTTTCCTCGTTACATTGTTTTAGCAGTTAAGAACTTATTGTTGGTGAATTTAGTTAATGCAGCAGTTTTAGTTAACCAATTTAAATTTATCTAGTGAATTACGTTTTTGCAATTATTAAATTGATATTTTTTCTTGTAGTTCTTTAAAATAAATGAAAAGACAATTAAAAGCTCAAGAAATTAAAAATAGTTTTCTAACAGCCCCCTTTAACGTGTTTTAAACAAATCATTTACTATATAATGTTTATTACAGAAACAATTCCAAAAAATTTTTAAGTTGTGTTAGGTAAATTTTAAAAATGTTTACAATTTCAACGCATATTTTTTCAAATTTGTGAACAGCGTCTAAATAATGAAAAAAACAAAAGCAATATTTAAAACTTTAATTACAAACAAACAAAGTACTACAAAAACATATATAAACTAAAAAATTAAATTTTGGACACAAACTACAGTGGTCAAACTTTGGTGGTCAAATTTTCTAAGCAATCTTTGCAGCATTCTATTATGAGGTCATAATAAATCAAAAAAAGCAAGTTTTGCGTCTTTTGCAATATTTACAATTTCCTCTCTTACCTGGCTGGGGCTCTGGTACAACGACAACCTCAATGCCTGAGAGTCTCAAGGCCGAAGCACGCAGAGTTTTTGTCAAATGCGTGTCAACTGCTCTCCGTCGTATACTCTCCTGTACCAATTCCATACCTAGGTTTTTTTGGAATAATCTTCGCGTTTTGAAAAATTCTGTCTGGGTTGTTGCTTTTGTAAATTACAAATGCATTAATTGCTGCGAGATTAAGGTGATTATAAACTACTATCATTGGCCAACGTTTCGTATTTCTGGAAACATTATATGATGTGATCATTCTGTCTACAACATCTACTCCACTCTTGGTGGAATTATAAACAGTAATTATTTCTGGTTTTTTTCTGATCACCAGTATCTTCATCAATATAATCATCTCTGTGCACAGTGGAAACAGCAATCACTACTAAATTACATTACATCTATACATTACGCTTTCTTCGGTATATATAATACGGCAGTCAGTGAACTGACGTATTTGCTCGGAACAACCGAATAATCCAGTTCGTAAAAATGCACAGCATGGCCAAGTGAAACAAGATTGCAAGAAAAATACAATTAAGAAGCAGTGCAAATATTGTTACACATTTGATCGGGTGGGGTCTGTCAGGACAAACTGCCATGCAGCAGCTATTTAGAAATTTCAAAAACAGTTTTGTATAAAAAAAGAATGGTATTTAGTTTCTAGGAAGGTACTGAAAAGGTAGAAATTTAAAAAAATTAAATGAGAGAATTATCCAAAATTTTTATTTTGTCGTACACTCACAGACCACACCCGATGAACTGAGGTTTCAGAAAACAGTTAAAGAATAAGATACCATTCATTTAAGTAGAAATTAATAGAGTAACTTGGATTATATACCTAAAATAGTTTTAGTTAAATACCATATTTACATCAATATTCATAAGTGCCTACACATTTTTATTTCTCAATCAGACTCCATCCTACACAGATCATTAGCAAGCCGGTTGAATTAAACTAGTAAATAGAGAGTTGAACAATGTACGCATCACAAGGCATATACTGTACTTATAGCTCTATCTAAGAAGAAAATATGTTAATAAGTGTCGCATACTAGTTATTCAAATCTACCTATGTAAATATCAACTTCTAATATGCTTAATTAGTTATATAAGGACACTATTAATTATTTGTTAATTTATCACTCTCGTTGGCAAAAACCATTTGTTTATGTCGTCGAGAATGATCTCACGGATGTTTCCAAAGTATTTCGAAACTCTTAGAATGTGGTGGATATGTTTGATTCTTTTTAAAATTAATATTAATAACATTTATGATCAGATTTAAGAAATTTACGTTAATTTTTTTATATATCAATTGCGTTTTCCTTTTTATACTCGTGGCTTAATACAAGAATAAATGGAGTCGTAAAACAATATCGTTTCTTTAGACCTACATTATGATTAACATATTTTCGATGCAATCATTATTCTTTAGTGCTCATAATACCGATTACTTATTTGCATGTCGATGACAATGACAAACAGAAACATCAATGCTTATGAATACAGTGACGCCTCAAATCAATAGAGCCATCTATTGGTCGATTGTAAAAACTTAATTGACAAACTTCGTATAATAAACTACATAAAAACCTGGCTTAATAGACTGACTATAAATTACTTTATAATTAAATTAGCAGTTAAAAAGTTCTATGGTGTCTATAACCATGTAGGATATTGGTCAGTTCTAAGTTCAGTTTCTATACAGGTTCAATTGTTGAGTAACCCATCCTCCTCAATCTTTTCTCCTTCGTAAGGATGTTGTGGCGTCATGTAATTTGTTGATTATTTTTGTCCAATTATCTCCCTTCTGTGTGTATTGTTTTGCTTCGGAGAATGAGTAACCAGTAAACCCCTTTTTTGGTCCGACCATCGTACTGGAGATCGTCCTCTGGATATTTTACCCGCTACGTTACCTTCAATGTATGCGCAACATTCTACGGTAGACCCGCATTTCAAATGTCATTATACACTTTGAATCGGCTTTTTTTTGTCCAAGTTTTTGGCCGTTGTGATGCGTCGACGGATCTCGTCTTCGTATCCTGCACTGTTAGTAATAACGGAGCCTAAGTAATTAAATAAGACGAATCTATGGAGCGGTAAATGAAAATGGTGTCTGGAGAAGACGATACAACTTCGAACTCTATAGAATATACCAGGAACCAGATATCGTAAAACACATTAAGATAGGACGTCTGAGGTGGGTAGGCCATGTAATGCGGATGAAGCAAACCGACCCAGCTAGAAAAACGCTCCTTGATAGACCTATTGGTCAAAGAAAAAGGGGAAGACCCAGAACAAGATTCCTAGATAACATAGACAAAGATATGAGAAATATGGAAATACGTGCTTGGAGGAGGAAGGCGATGGGTAGGGACGACTGGAAGAGAATCCTTGAGGAGGCTAGGACCCACACAGGGTTGTAAAGCCAAAATGATGATGAAGTAATTAAATTGCCTGACCACTTCGTAACCTGACATGATTCTCATATCTACCAGGTTGTTTCTGATTCTATCAATGATCATCACTTTGGATCTTTGGATATTTATTTTCAAACCATATTCCGTACACACTGTGCCTAGCCTATTCATAATTTGTTCTAGTTCTTCTGGTGATGACGTCAAAATAACAGTGCCATCAGCATAACGTAGGTTTTTGATTTTTCTTCCTGTTATCGTTGTTTTACCTTGCATTCCTTAAAACTTGACGCATAATATGTTCATTATATATATTGAATAGGATGTGGGATATTATGCATCCCTGTCTCACTCCATATTTTAATTTGGAGAGTAACCAATAGTAGTAGGTTTCCTTTACATTCTTCTTAACTTCGTTTCTGAGCATACTTATCCTTCTACTTTCCTCTGATCTTAGGATGTATATATGTAAGATTTGGAAGTTCCATTTCGTTCTCTTGACGACACTCGACGATCTACAAATTGATCACTCAGTGAGAGTACGCCTGTACTATCAAATCACGCATCACTCATTTTTACATAATAATTACATCATTAGTTTTCTGTTATTTACTTATTAAATAATAAAAATAGATTCTAATTTATTATTTCCACAGACCGAATCAGTTCACTGACTCAAAAATAAAGGAGCCCCGTCCGAAAATATTCATTTCATTATCTAGATTCTTATTATTCATCCTAATGAATACAATCGTAGTTGCATCTGTTGACCTTGTGGTCCCCTTTTTTCTTCAAACAAAAGTGAATCTCAAAAAATAAATCTCGAAGTTTATTTTTAAGTAAAGCGCCAAGATTTTAATATGAACGAAACACTTAACTTGAATTTTTGTTAAAATAGAGAAAAAAGTTGACACTTATCTCAAGGAAAACCCAGACGGAATAGATAATTTCTAACAATTCAGTTATATAAATAAATAGATATCTAGGACATTCAGGCTAACTTTAAAATCTCGTATCTCTTTCCACATTAATACCATTACCACCATTCCACATTAAAAAAAAGTAAAACAAAAGAATGTAAATGATTTTAAAAGAGTTATGTTATCTTCTTCTCCTTAGGGCGCCTATCCGTTTCAAACGTTGGCGATCATTCTGGCTATGATGACTTTCTTAGTTGCTGAAATAGCTCTGTTTATGGAATAGGGCTTTCTATACCTTTCTCTCAGGTTAGCAAGCCAAGATAATCTTCTTAGTTCTGGAGCCCTTTTTTACCTTGCAAACTGCATTGGCTCGATGCCTTGATTTTTCATTATATGTCCCAAATAATGAAGTTTACAACCCTTCACGATATTGACGAACGTACTTCTTCATTGGTGTTTTTGTCTGTCCATCGTATCTTCTGTAGATCCATACCACAAAAGCCTGAAATTTTAATAGAGTTTTCGGCTTCAGTGTCCACGTTTCTACTCCGCACAGAAGCACTGTCCACGTAATATTTGAAGAGCTTTATTTTTGTTTATAAGGTGAGGTCATAGCTCTTGAACACAGAGCTCATAGTCAAAAATGCACTTTTTGCCTTTCCAGTGCGACATTTAGTCTCTTGGGTATTGTCCCACGACTCATTGATTTTAGTTCCCAAGTAGTTGTACTGTGAGACACGTTCAATTCGCATTTGGTTCACATATAGATTTCAATATTTTCAGAACAATTTACCAAATTATAACTTACATACAGTAACGAATATAACACCTTTAGGGATATTAAAAATACTTTAACAAATAATGAACCGAAGCAAGCAAAATATTCAGTAGTATTGAGGATAATAAAGTTGCTTAGTCTGAATAGGATGGATAGGACGGAAGAAACTCTCTTGGTTGAGGAATTTGCGGCAGTGGACAGGTTTGACAGCGGACCAATTGCTACACGTAGCGCAAGACCGAGATCAGTATAACAATATTATAAGCATGGTAGTCGCCGACGTTCTGTAGGGATATGGCACTCTAAGAAGAAGAAGAAGTCTCGTATAAATAAGAACTATCAATAAAAACTGTGACATCTATTTGCTGTATGTACTTATTTAATGAACCAAGGTAGTAAGGTGACGTAGTTTCCATTCCAATTAATGCATTTAAAAAGTAATTATTATGATTATGATAGACGGGGCAGAACCCATTCCGACACTTAGACCTCCTAAGGTGGGTCCTTTGTATTACCCATATCATACGGACTAGGCCTATAATAACCTGGATTTTATATCTGCTAGAATCAGTAGGAGTGCCAAATCTCATACCCACTAGGCCCATATGAACCTGGACTTTATATCTGCTATAATCATCATCATTCTGGCTTTACAACACTGCGTGGGTCCTATCCTCCTCAAGAATTTCTCTCTAGTCGTCCCTATCCATCGCCTTCCTCCGACAAACCTGTTTTCCCGAACATCTAACACTCTAGTAACCTTGTGGCCTTGCAGAGAGCTACAAGTCACTTTGGAAGTAACTCCCTCTTTTGCAGCACCCAAGTTCTACCACCTCTTATACACAAGTGCCGGGTACTGTGTGAGGGGGTTTAAAAAAACTGTAGAAACTTATGTATTTAGATGAATAGTAATAATACTATTATACTATTATACTTGATATTCTCGGTAATACTTCAACTTTGATAGTTTATGTACAACCGTCAACCTTTTCTAGTTTAAGAACTCCTCCTTCTTCTTCTTTCTTCTAGTATGTACTTATGCTTTAAAGCCTGTTTCTTCTTCAATATTAGCCTCCTCAATTGTTTAAATTGTCCTGTTTTCGTTTTGTCACCTATCCATTTATGTCTTCTATATTGCATGCTCTTCTTATGCTTTTCCTTCTCTCCCTATCCAACAGACTTCTCCCTTATATTCGTCGGAGTATTTTCATCTCTGTTGTTTCTATCAGTCGTCTCGTTTTAGATGTGTCAGGTCTTGTCTCCGCCGTGTATGTTAATATAGGTCTAATTGCTGCTTTATAGATTTTTGTTTTTGTGTCTTATCTTAGGTGTTTGTTCTTCCAGATTGTGTCATTAAGAAAACCCGCCACTTTACTTGCTTTTAAGCTTTGTTGTCCTACTTCTTCTTTAACAACTCCGTAACTAATTATATCTATTCCCATATATCTAAACCTTGCTTCCTGCTTTATTATTTTCCCATCAATTTCGATTTTACAGCGTAGTGGATATTTAGATGTTGTCGTACATTTGGTTTTTTTTTGCTGATATTATCATATTGTATTTCTTAGCTGTTGTATTGAAGATATGTGTTAATCTTTGGAGCTCGTCTTCTGTCTTGGCGCTTAATGCGGCGTCGTTTGTATAACATAATATTTGGATTTATTTGTTCCCCATTCTGTAGCCATGACCTTTACTGCTTTACTGCTTGTATTATTTCGTCTATTATTATATTAAAGAAAAGTGGGCATAACGAGTCACCCTGTCTGACTCCGCTTTGTACTGGTATACACTGTGGTAGTTTTCCATTGATCTTTGGCTGTATTCAATTATGGAGGTAGATATTTTCGATGGTTTGTATAATATTGATTGGTATGTTTCTTTTATACAGTAGGTGTAAGACGTGTTCAACATGGATGCGATCGAAAGCCTTTGTCTTGTCTATAAAACATAGATATGCTGGTTTATTGTACTCGATGGCCTTTTCTATGATTTGTCTTAGTACAAATACGGCCTCTACGTAGGATCTTCCGGATCTGAATCCGTAAGATCCTGTTTGGACGCCTGTTTAAGAACAAGAAATGATTTTATTGACTTTTTTCGTATTTATTTTGCATTTTTCGTTAAACGAATGGGTCAATAAATTTTGCAGAGCTGCTAATCTGTAAATAAACAGAAAGTTTACTTTCTCCGATATTGAGAATAAATTAGACCACATATTGTTCGAATAAAGACAGAAAGGTACAGAAATTACAAAGGAAAAAGTACCACATATTATATGCCATACCCTATTAAAAGTTTAGAAGAAATGTGTCTTTTTGTTGAATGTGTCTTTTTTTTGAATCAGTATTTGAAGGATATATGTATATTGAATGCTTTATGGATAATAAATAACATATGTAGATTATAATCAACAGTTTAGAAAAAAAGCTTAGCTTTTGCGTTGTTGCATAAATAAAATTCACAGCATCGCGACTGTATTGCATGACAAAACTAGGGCACTCTTTTATTACATAAGATTAGGTAGGAGGAATCTATTCGAGAAAATTACCGCGACATGTTCAGTGGAACTCCTTTATTATATGGCGACACTAATTTGTCTTCTTTAAGAGGCATACATTACCAAAAATTAGTCAAAATACTTGACCACTTTTAAAAGTGGTTTTTATTACTATTTTGAATCGGTTCGGCACGCCATAAAGAACCAAATTAATTTTCAACAAGAACTGCTAAAGATCTTGACAAACAAGTATAAAATATGAGCATCGTGAAATCCTCGGTGGTGAACATATAAAATATTTACAACCAGTGGCGTTCGACTAAGAGAATGATAACTTTTTATACGTTTTTAGTTGCCGATATATTATTGGTCGCCCTTCACCACTTTTCTTTACTGAGCTTATTTTACCAACGTTTTGGCTAGCTACCATTTATCATATCTTGGAGGTTTCACTATTAACACATTAATGTAATCATTTGAAATGTTAACTGAACTTTTGACTTATACAATACGACAATACAATACGATCATTTTTAATAATTTCCATCATCCTGTAGCTATTTGGTATTTTGAGCATTTTGTGCTTAATTCTCATTAAAGATAGTAACTAATGTATCTAGTTCTTTAGCAATTATTTTGCTCACCTACAAGATTATCTTTTGGAAACATGTATCCTTCTTATTCAACTCGTTACCTGATGAAATTTTGTCATGACTGATTCTGCCTTTCCATTAATGTCTTTTAAAAATCACCATCGTACTGGGAAATGTTGGAAACAGTATAGCATATACAGTATTGTGCGAATTAATGGAATCATAGGCTGTTTTAATGAAAAAACAGTTTATTTAGTAAAAAATTATATTTTGACAAAACTATAAAGGTAAACTTACATCATTTACTAGGAAATATGTCCCCCTTTGGCAGCAATTACTGCTTTTACCCGTTTTGGCATAGATTCTATGAGTTTCTGGCAGTTGTCAGATATCCTTTCATCTCGATACCAAACCTGAATGGCCGCTTCTATCATTTTTGTTTTAGTGGTACAGTCGATTTTTCGCAGTCTAGCTTTGCAAATGGCCCATAAATTTTCAATGGGTTTGAGGTCGGGCGAATTACTGGGCCAATCTAAAACATTAATCTTCTTATTTTTGAAAAATGCCATCATTTCCTTTGATTTGTGACAGGGAGCAGAGTCCTGTTGAAGAATCGCTCCTCATTGGGGTTGACATTTTTGGAGTTGTTTGTCCAAATACTTTTCCAACATGGATTTGTATTTTTGGCTGTTCATCATGCCTTCAATTGGCACCAAAGATCCAACCCCATGTATGAAAAACATCCCCAAAACATTATCTTGTGAATATTGAAAAAATGAAAAAAATATCACAGTGATTCCATTAATTCGCACAATACTGTATATGTGGAGCTATCAAATAGTTTTATCAAATATGTTAACAAAAATTTACTCTGAAATAAAAACACATAGAAAAGTACAAATAAAAATAACTGTACAAACAACGAAATTTTATAATAACCAAAAACATAGATAATAAAGACGATGAGAATGATGAAAACACACTTTTAGGTCAGGATTTAGACTGCTATCGATCCTTAATTCCAGGTACTTGAACTTCTGTTGATCTGTTCTAAAATGTACTAGTCTATTGTACAAGGTTTAGGCATATTTTTGGGTTGACATCACTCAATGGTCTTCTGCTTTTCTTAATTATTTTAATTTTGTTAATAATTTATTATTTTATTATATAATTTTTTAATAATTTTGTTAATATTTTTACACCGAATTGTTAATATACCGAGTTGGTACTGTCGATGACTTGTTGTAGACCCAAGACGGAATCTTGCGTATCGGAATATCTCATGCTGTACAAGATGTAGATAATTATACCATTTACCTTGACTAACCCAACCTAACCTAACCATAGATATATAATACAAGATAAACAGATCCTTGCAATACCAACCCATTCCCCCAGTCTCACAGAGAAAACTTACGCAATCAGAGATGCAAGTCCCTTCACCTCTTTTTGAAGAGCCCCGGTTTACCGACCACGTGACCTTAATGACAATTGAGAAGATCACGTGGTCGATATACCTGTTCCATTAGAAAGTGATGCAGGGACTGCTTTGTGCCAGTTTTCTCTGTACTGGGGGACGACTGGTATTGTGGACAACATACTAGGCAACTAATATTCTAGCTAGGATGACAATAAACGAACCTCGAAGAATAATAAAGGAACAAAGTTAGATATATTTAAAAAGGAAAGAACCCAACACGTCGCACTAAATAGAAGACATCATAAGAATAGAGAAAACGAAAGAAACAAATTACTTTAAATATATGTAATTGATTTTTGATGATGTATTTAATCATAACATAATTATTATGTAATACTGTAAAGTTTGATTTAAAACATGATGTCTGATCAGTACTTTGAAATGGAAAATGCGAAAGTCAAATATTGTGTTATGCAGATAAAAGACGATGCAGTTCTGATAATTGAGAATGAAAAAGATCGTTAAAGACTTTTACATTCTTTTCAACGCAAAAAAGAAAATTCAGAATACAAGAGCAAGTGAAAAGATAAAATATATGACCACGAAAGTTGACTTTCAGTTGGTATAATTAGAATTTTAATTATCTGGGATAGATAATCAAAATTAAGTCCAAGTTAATTATGTAGCTGCCAATAAAGCGAAGAATACCCTGGCTTGAAAACCTAAACGGATTACTCAGATGGAGCAGCACCTGGTGTCAGCTACACCCAAGGAAATTGTACACTTGGGAATTTCCACAGAATTCTGTGGGAAGGATTGTAAGAAATCAGTTTGGATTTGTGAGCGCCGTTGGTACGAGGCAAGCTTTATTAAACATGCAGGTATTGATTCAGAAGTGTAGAGATGTCAGCTATGATGTTTTTGCATGCCTATGGACTGGATATAAATACCAGCAAAACTAAGCTAATTACATCAGCAAGGAAATCATAACTAACGCAAAGTTGTATGTGAACCAAATGAGAATTGAACGTGTCGGATAGTACAACTACTTGGGAACAATAATCAGTAAGTTGTGGGACAATAACCAAGAGAATAACATATCGGAAAGGCAAAAAGTGCATTCTTGACTATGAGCTTTGTGTTCAAGAGCCTTGACCTCACCCTAGAAACAAAAATAAGACTCCTTAAATGTTACGTGTACTCAGTGCTTCTGTACTGAGTAGAAACGTGATCATTGAATGCAAAAACTCTATCAAAACTTCACGCATTTGAGCTATAGTTATACAGAAGGATCATGAAGATACCAAGGAGAGATAAAGTCACTAATGAAGGTGTACTATGCAGGATGAACACAACCGCGGATTTGTTCAACATCGTGAAGGGCCGTAAGCTTCAGTACTTGGGACATATAATGAGAAATCAAGGCAGATATGAGCTACTTCAATGCATTTTGTAACATAAAATTGAAGGAAAAAGGGCTCCAGGACGAAGAAGAATATCCTGGCTTGCTTACCTGAGAATGATATAGAAAGACTTCAACACAGCTATTTCGTATAGCAACCAACAAAGTCATCATAGCCAGAATGATCGCCAACGTTCGGAACGAACAGGCACCCTAAGAAGAAGAGCATCACAAGTCTGTTTATATCAGCCTTTAACGAGAGCGGTATAGCTGTGATGGTTTTTAACTTTCCTTAGAAGATTAGGACCAAAGAATAAAAAATCCAAATTATATACAGTACGAAAAGAAGTAGATTTAAGATAACCTTAAAGGAAGTAAAATGTTAGAAGAATAAATCTTCGGAGAAAGAAACTATTTGAAGTATCATAACAGTTAAAAATTTAGGAAAAACATAATAAATCGTATAAAAAATGCAAAGATTGCTGAATATTTTTTAGAAAAATCGAAAGCTACTCAACGAGATAGTGAAATTGGCTTAAAATATTACTTTAAAGTAGGGTTACTAAAAAGTTAAGACATAATTTCAGGCTGTAATAAATACCACAACGAAAAAAGAAAATCTTTTGTTCATAAATATCCAAGTACTGTTTAAAAACATTTTCTATTTCCCTATTATATGTTCTCATATTTCTACACCACTGTCCTACGTATAAAATATTAATACCAAAGCAGTATTGCATGCTATCTATGTAAAGTCTCTTTGTGTTATCTCGGTGGGACCGACTTTTGTGCGCCATGTGATAAATAAAAGAAATCCCCATTTTTTTAATTTTATTTCTTAGCGTTTGAATACAAAAAACATGACGACAGTTTGTTCTGTGGGGAAAATTAATACTGATGAGAATTCAAGAAATCTGTTTTGGTTATAGTATGTGGCTTGTATGTCTTGTATTTGTAAACAATCAATAATTGGGAATAGAAGTTAAGAAAAAATTTTAACTTGGAAGAATTTTACTTCATGAAAATTCATTATTATATTTTATAAAATAAATATCTAATTTAAAACTAAAATAAATGCTTTTATAATTTTATGATTTATACTGAAAATATGTAAATAAGGAAATATGCATGTTAATATTCATGACAAATCCCATATTACAATATTACAATAAATGTACCTATTCTCTAATTAAAACTTTTCTTCATCTTGTCAAAACTATTTGACAATTTTTCGCTTGTTCCTTTTTAAGTGAGAAAGTAATTATTATAAAAATATAAATAGGGATATTTTAATTTAGGTTATATAGGGATATCAATATTTTAAAGCGATATTTCCCAAAGTTTACCTATCAAATAAGAACACCAAGTAAAGGGTGTTTTTTAGAGCTTTAGAAATGTAAGTTGGTAACTGTTGACCATTTGGACAGATGTCAAGTGATTTATGTTAAGTTTGGTTTTACATTTCAGCATGACTAAACTTGACACCTAAGCAACGCTTCTCAAATGTACAAATTTATTTTGAAAATTGTGGTTCTGTTCGAAATACGTTTTGCGCACTATGTCCATTTTATGGTCAACATAATAGTCCATCAGAGCAAGTAATTCGATTAATCATGGAACGTTTTTGATCCACGTTTACTCTTAATGATAAAATGCTTTCATAGACACGTCGTACAGTGCATACAAAAGAAGTTGTAGCTGCCCTAGAGCGTATGAAGACAGGAAGACCTGAATCATCGTGCTTAGCGGTTGGATACGTGTCCATCGACATTATGGAAGATTTTGCGGAACGATCTTGCTTTGCATGCTTACAAAATCCAGCTCGTGCAAAAATTGAAGCTATATCATCACCATCACCTAGTAAGGGGTGGATTCGATTCGTAGATTTGGTGTGTGGGCCCAAACGAGATTGCCATTGTTTCCAATTTTCATAAACGAATTTTGTTTAGCCATGAATCTTACGTTTGGTTAAATAGCTACGTCAACAGACAAAACTGTCCTACTGTCCTTTGATAATAGATAATCCTCAAATGTATGTTAAGAAACCATTACGTTTAGAAAAACTGATTGTTTGGTGTGCTTTATGGTTTGGTGGAATCATTGAACCGTACTTCTTCAAAAATTATGCTGGCCAGAACGTTACAGTCAATGGTGACCGCTATAGAGCCATGATTACTGTCTTTTTCATTCCCCAATTTTACCTTCATTACCAACAGCCTTTATTAAGTACAAAGAGAGCAAAAACCTTGAAAGGCTTTTAACCAATGAAAAAGTGTAAAGTTTAAATATAAAATTAAATAAATTAAATAAACCAGAATCGATGAATGTTCTCGTTGCGTCAACTGTATTTGTCCTTGAACTATTGAACGTGTTATACAAAAAAAAATTAAATAGCAAATTTTAAAAGTAATAAAAGCAAAGATTACATAATAACGACGATTTAGGAATGTCCTTATGGACTCGAGATTCCTGGATGGATTATTTCCGCTGTGAAAGTGAGTAGAAAACGTTAAAATGTCCCACACCGATCTTCGTGCAATCGCCGGGCATATGTGACTCCTTAACAAAACCGATTGCAATTTACTAAAGCAAACATTTCTGTTCGAGAAATCAAACTAAAACTAAAGTTTCCAATATTCGTCCCCCCCCTTGATACCAGGTTGAAAAAAATCTGGTAGTCGGTTAAAAAACAAACCCTTTCTTTATACAAAGAAAGCTAATCTATAACTACAAATTTGTAATTCCTTTAAACTGCTCTCCTGTATTGGAAAAGATCCAAAAAAAACCTTGGACTTCTTGGACTTAATAAGGCTACAATTTGACTCTCTTTTGTCTTTCTTGAGTCCTCTATTGTTCAACAATGAATGAAATAGTAAAAAAAGTAAAAATAATCTGCATTGTAGACGACGCAATACTACTCTCTCAAAGTGAAGACGATTTACAACGTTTGCTGCACCAATTTAATATAACCGCCAAAAAATTCAACATTGTTAATTTCCCCAAAAAAGACAAAATGCATGGTTACAACAGCAAATTTACTAAAATGTAAATTACAGGTGGAAGGTTAGATAATAGAACAAGCGATGCAGTTTAAATATCTACGCATCACATTATCTAGCTACGGAAAGCTCGAAACTGAAGTGGAAGATCAAGTGAATGGAGAAAGTCGCAGATCCATAGGGTGTCTAAATGAAACAATCATCATCATCAATGGTGCTACAGCCCTATGAAAAGCCTCGACCTTCCCAAGTCTATTATATCTTTCTTTCTTTAATTGTAAGTTCAATTTCCTTCTCTTTGCCTATTCTTCTCAGTATTTCATTGTTTGTAACTCTATCTACCCAGGAAACCCTCATAATTCTTCTATAGGTCCACATTTCAAAGGCGTTAAGTCGTCTCATGGTATCTAGATTTACCGTCCATGATTTCACTCCATAATATAGTACACTGTATACGTAACATTTTGTTAGGCGTACTTTAAGAGCTAATGTTAGATCTTTGCCACATAGGACCTTTTTCATTTTTATAAAATTAGAACGTGCTTTTTCGATTCTGACTTTGATTTCTGTCGTGTAGTCATTATTTTCTGTTATAAGTGTTCCTAGGTAAGTGTACTTTTTTACTCTTTCGATCTGCTGGCCCTCTACTATCAAGATTTCGTTAGTATTATAGTTGTTTTTACAAATTTTCATAAACTTCGTCTTTTTGACATTAAGAGAGAGTCCGTACTCCCTACTACACATGACTATTTTGTTCATGAGTCTTTCCAGGTCTTGTAAACTATCAACAATCTGAGTTTTGGCCTACCCCTTTTTCTACTTACCACGGGTTGTGACATAAGGATTCTTCTAGGAGGGTTGTTCTGCTGTGATCTTGCTAGATGTCCTGCTCATCTTAGTCTTCCTATTCTTATAAGAGATACTAAGTCTTTACCAGGATCCTTCGTTCAAATATAAGCAGAAGGTCTTCATCTGCCTTGGAGATGGTCCATGTTTCCGATCCATATGTCAACACTGGCTGTATAAGGGTTTTGTATATGGTTATTTTTGTTTTTTGGCTTAAGTTTCTACTTCTCATATGTCTACTCTAATGCTAGTCCAAAATAGCATCTGTTTGCCATTATTATTCTTCGCTTGATTTCTTCCGGTATGGCGTTCACTCTGCTGATCAGGGAGTCTAAGTATGTGAATTTGTCCACCACTTCAAAGGTAGAGTTATCAACCGTGAATTGGGGACCGATGTTCCTGACTCTATTGTTGGGTGTTGATGCCATCATCTTAGTTTTCTCCTCATTTACTCATACGCAGGCCCATAGATTTTGAGGCATTTGAGAAGGTGTACATTTCTTCTAGCTTGCGGGTTGTGCGGGCAACTAGGTCCGCGTCATCTGCATATGCCAAAATTTGGGATGATTTATTAAAAATATTCTGTTGTCTATTCGGGCATCTTTGATCGCCTTTTCCAGTACTATGTTGAAAAGGAGACACGCCAGCGCGTCTCCCTGTCGCAGCCCAACATGCGTTCCAAACGCCTGTGACTGTTCGACCTGTATTTCGACTTTGCAACCCACACTACGCATAGTAGCCTTAACCAATCTTATCAATTTATCGGGGATGTGGAATTCATTCATGGCTTCATACAATTTATTTCTTAGGAAACTATCATAGGCAGATTTGAAGTCTACAAAAAGATGGTATATATCGATATTGAATTCATTGGTTTTTTCCAGTATTTGCCTTACCACAAAGATCTGATCTGTTGTTGATCGATCAGATCTAAAGCCACTTTGATATTCCCCGAGAAATTCCTCTGAATATGCACTTAGGCGACCATATAGGATCCTCGAAAATATTTTGTATGCTGTATTAAGGAGGGTTATTCCCCTATAGTTTCTACATTCCAATTGGTTACCCTTTTTGTGTAGCGGGCAAATGATTCCAATACACCACTCTTCCGGGATTTGTTCCTTATTCCAGGCTCTCAGTATTATTTTATATATTTGAATAATCAGAAATGAAACAATATGAAGAAATAAAAACATCGGGAAAGAATTGAAAGGCAGAATTTACAAAACAGTCATCAGACCAATAATGACATACGCGGCAGAAACATGACCTGACTTAGAGAAGACCAAAAGGATGTTAGAAACAACAGAGATGAAAACACTTGATGGCAAGACACTATGGAACAGAGCTAGAAGTACAGATATACGACGTAGATTCATTATGAACTTTGTAAGAAATAGAAGAGTAGAATGAAACGATCATATAAGTCGAATGACAAGAAATAGGATAGTAAATACGGCAAGAGACGGTTCCAAAATAGAAAGACCATCAGTAGGAAGACCACGAAAACGATAGAACGATAACTTACTGGAGGCACATTAAAAAACAGACAGTGTCATGTCAAAAAGAAGAAGAAGAACTCCGTCTTTAAATGAACGTCCCAAATACTCTGATTTTGTCTTAAGTTTTAAATCTTCTTCCTTATTTATAGCTGCCACTTTTATTATTCTTCAGCCGATCTATAACTTACTGACAGAGAATATCTTAAAATTATAAAATATTATATATCTATCATAATATTATAAAATATTATATATATATATTTATATATATACTGCAATAGAAGATATATAAAATATATCTTCTATTGCAGTATTTCTTAACACAAAATGTATTTAAAAGAAAAACGAATATATTTGCAGTTATGCTCATCATATTAGCTGATTTCGTCTATCTTGGAACGGCCGTTTAAAAAAATAGCCGGCTCTATTTACGGTCTAAATCAATTGTTACATTTTGACGTGATATTTTGCCATCTGCATTCAATAATGATGTTTATAGCTATTTAATGGCGACCTCGATAAAGCATTTCTTTTCAAAAGGTCATCGGAACTTATGTCAAGACATGGCATGTGACAAGTGAAAGACAGGCGCGAGAACAAACAACTTCACGTCCAGAGCCGGAATTAGCAAAAGTGCGGAAGAGCATATTGGATGTAAAATTAGTTTTATTTTAAATTCCAATTTAAGTTACGTTTTTGTAATTTCCAAACTAAAATTAAAGATCGAAATATTAAATAAATAAATTTTTATTTGACAAGTGGTATTATTTCCCCTAAACAATCGCAAATTCTGTAACATTATAATAGAGATGATACGAAATACTAGGAACAAGTATTTGGTAATAGGTATGAGCATATAACGTAACGTAACAGTTACCGGTTTTCTAAAATACTAGTTCCAGTTCCATCTAGATTTTTTCAACGACACGACGTACACAGAATGAATCAAGCCTGGTAACTGTAACTGGTACTGTTACTGTGGCGATACTGTTACTGTATTCGATACCTGCGCTGCGCTTTGATATCGATATTTTAGTATATTGGTATTTTGGATATCGATACGCACCGGGACCAGTTATATTTTTTGGGTAGGTAAAAGTTCTAGTTTGTAGTTGCTGAGGATTGACGGTTCGGACGTCGGGATTATTACGGTGGTGTATGCAAGATGTGAAATTATACGTATTAAATCTGTCATAGTATTGGTCCCTTGCTGTTACTATATTATTTTAGAAGTTTTTTAATTTGATTTTGTTTGAGCGTAAAACGTTTTTCCATGAAACTAAATTAAAAGAGTATATAAATTATTATTTACTATTGACTAAAATAAACTAGATAAGTGTACCTAACACAAAAATTAAAACAAAAAAAAAACAATGAGATCGTTTTGAAAAAATAATACACGACTAGTTAACAAAATACAAAATATAACTTTATGTAAAACATTAGAAAAAATTAGAAAAAAGGCATGGCGCGGCGTATAAATGTAAAAATACTAGGTTAAAAAGTAACTAGTATTTGGAACAGGTACGAATATGGAACCGGAACGTAACGTAACAGTTACCGAAAAATACTCATTTGTATCATCTGTACATTATAATATTTTTTGGTTTTATATACACTCGATAAACATCATTTTGATAATTTAATCTCACTGGGAGTATCTATCACCATAACTTGAATTCCATTTCAAGGGAGAATCATTGGATATAAACCAACAGACCTTTTTTCGAAACAAGTCACTTCTTCGTATACTAATTCTGAAAACGTACAATAACATATAGACTTTCAATCATTTTTGCTGAAGACCTTATAACTTGCCTAAGGTCCTGACAAGATCACTAAAGCAAACTCGCTTCCAAGCTTCGTAATATACATAACATTGTTAAAAAGCTTGTGTGACGTGAGAATACAAAACTTTAATCTGCCGAATAAAAAAGGGCCATACAAAAACTAACACATAAACATGTCAAGCAGGACTAAATTTCATAAAAACTATTTCCAGCAAAAACTGAAGAGCAGATCAAAATACACTATTACATGTATATAAATCTTTAATTAGATCCAAACTCGACTATGGTGCGATAGTTTATTCATCAAGCAAAGTATCAGTATTGAAAACATTAGAAACTGTTCAAAACACCGCTTTACGAATAGCTACAGGCGCGTTTCGCACGACACCAGTTGAAAGTTTACAATGCTTAACAGGAGAACCACCACTAAGTTTACGACGCAAATACCTTTTTCTCTCATATGCTTCTAAAATAGCTAGTAATAAAGAACATCCTGCTTATACCAATACGTTCACAGATCGATTTCAAGATACTTTCTCTACAAGAAGACTAGATCCACCATTTTACGAAAGAATTAGAAGAAACCTATATGACCTACATCTTAAATTTCCTGTAATTCTCCCAACAAATTTCCTAACTTCTCCACGTTGGTTAATACCAATTCCCAAGATTAATACTAACCTTAGTATATATAAAAAACGTGAGACTATAACAGACCTGATCAAACAATCATTCTTAACAGAAATGGAAACTTATAAAAATCATATACACTGACGCATCAAAATCTTCAGAAGGTGTTGGTGCAGCCATCCTTACACCCAATACATCCTTAAAATTTAAATTGAATCACATTACAAGCACTTATCCATATAAAAGAGACGAAACAGTCCCCGTTTCTCTTAATAACCGATTCACTAAGCTCATTTCACACTATCAAACGTTTATATACCAATAATCCAATTTCCTCACATATTAAATCAGAAATAGAAATTCTAATCATAATAATATAATCATAATAATAATAATAAGATCACTGTTGACTTCATGTTTGTTCCATCACATTCAGGTATACAAGGAAATGAAGAAGCAGATGAATTAGCCCGCTTAGCATCCTTTAGCCAGGACTCCATTCTCATTAATGAGGTTCCTTCAGATGACTTAAAGTCAGAAATAAAACATAAAGTGTTAAGTGGCAAAATAAGTGGAGTGCATCACAAAATAAACTCAAAGAAATCAAACAATTAGTGAAACCGTAGCTCCCCACAGCGAATAGACACGACCAAGTGAAAATAACACGTTTGCGAATAGGACACAGTAACTTTACACATAAACACCTCTTTACGCGAACTGTGCCGCCAATGTGTGAAACGTGTCAAGTAACACTCTTCGTAAAGCATATACTAACTCAGTGCAAAAAATATGAAGCAGCAAGAAAGAAGCACACTATACCAAATAATATAAAGGAAGTCCTAGGAAAAAATATGAACATTAAACACACAATAAGTTATCTTAAAGGCTCAGGACTATAAAATTTAGTGTAATTTTTTCTAACTTTACCTGTGTTTTACATTTAGGTCGCTAATAACCCTGGTGGTTACAGCGTAAATAAATTAAAAAAAAAAAGGGGGCCATACAAAACTAACACCTAAACATTTAATGACTTCTCTACATTAACCATTATGTGCAAAACTGCGAACTGCAAACAGCATTTTGTTTATTAAAATTATCCTCACAGACTATCCTTTTCTTAATAACTACAAAAAGAAAAATCATTCAAACAGAGAGCTGCAGAAGTTCCTCAGCTCGCCAGATCAATTCCAAAACCTTATTAACATCCTCATAAACCTTATTAATTTTAAAAGAAGATATGTAATTTAGAATATGAAAACTATTAATTGTACAAATATATAATGTAGTTTTTCTTTAACCATTATAATGTAACTGTATATTCTTGTACTGTAACTATACAGTCTTGCAATGTAATGTAATGCAATTGTACTTGTGTCAGTGAGCTAAGCTAAAAAATGCTGCAATATCTTATGAGTTCTGACTGACAGGCTTTCCTTATAGTTTGGTGCAATAAGTGTGATTAATTTTCTGAGGTTTTACTGATCATGAGTTTCGAAAAACGGTTTTTTGTTTCATAACATTAATATTTCTATCTTACTCCAAAGTATCAGTGCCCGTTGATTGTCAATATTGCGTTTTTCGTTTTGCAATGTGTATCTAATGAATAAAACTATTCCCGATAGCAGTGAAGGAATTTCTTTTTTATGTATATATGTTATGTATATATTATTATGTAACATACATAATGTGTATGTTATACATATTAAAAAGAGTTAAAAATAAATGTGATTTATAATACATATACATACATCAGTTTTAATTATATTCAATATAATTAAATTTGTCTGGAAGTTTAGTCCAATGACTTTTCTTTGTTTGATATCTGGTAGGTACTGTACTGTAATCTAGTTTGATCTTTTTCGTTTATAAAACGAAATATCTACTTTACACACTGTGCATATTTGTTCAGATACATTTTTTAGGTTCATTTTATTATCTTATATTTAACTGGAAACACATTGCAAGTGAATTCATCAAGTAAATTTTGATATTCATTTGATAGATGAAGATTAAAAATTTTTTAGCCATTAAAATCTTCAGGAAAATAAATTTTTCATGTGTCATGCAAACTATTTTCACTTTTTCTTTAGCAAAATTGTCTAATGTGGTTCAGTATCTTGCTTTTTAGTGCTGCTAAGAAAACTTTTTGAATCAAATGCTATGCTTATTTTTTGCTGTTGGTATATGAAAAAAAAATTAACACTGAAACCAACACTGGTATATCTTTAATATAATTTGGTTCTAAAATTTCAATCCTATAAATGTAACTGGTTGCACTTGGTTATGAGACCATATCTACAAGGTTTAAATTTAAAAATGTTAGACACACTCACACACACGTACAGATAATTGTTATAAATGAATCGTTTATATAACCTTAGAAACAAAACTTCAACCTTTGGTCAACTGCTACCGTCAAGTAAACTGTCTTCTGTCAACTGTTAACTGTCAACTTTGTCTTTGTCACATGATATAGATTACAAAATGTTCAGGAAAATCCATTGTTGGTCATGTACTGTTCCCTTGCTTATTATTGTGTTGTACCATTATTTTTGAAAAAATATTGCTCAATTCATTTCGTATATTGAATTGAACCACGAATAAAACCACGAATTTCGTATATTGGAAGTTAAAAAACATAAATATTATGTAACATTTCTTTTTATTTCAATATCCTCTTCAAATATTTTTAAATTTGCAAGGACACGTTTCGACTAAACCAAAGTATTCTGGATTACTCCTAAAGATATTATTTAATCCGCCCCTGAGGATATCAATGATTCCGTCACAGACCCACGAAAAATAGTGTAGGCGAGTGGAAATATCATACAATTGAATTGTCAGTGTATGATAAATTCATCGCCGTTCGTTGATTTTTTACACTAGATGATTTTCTTCGAGCCGGCGAAAAAAACTGTATCTATTCAAAAGCGGACATCAAAAAATTATATAGTGTGGTTAAGTATTTTGACATTATTTGATATTATGTGATGAATCTTGTGGCAAATTTTATAGCGAAAATAGGGATGGTATCTTTAAGCAAAAATGCAATTTCGCTGGAATATTTATTTTAGTACCAGTGAAAGTTACAATGAAATAATTATTACACTTGACTGCAAAAATGATCGGACAGTTTGAATTTCTTTAAAAACTTATTTGTGTATCCTTTTTCTTCACATTTGGACATGTATAAAAAAAAACAAATATTTATCAGTTTTCAGGTTGCATCATATCATTTGGGTTGTTGCCAATAATTGTATCATCACATCATCATCATCATCAGTGATGCTTCAGCACTACTTCAGCCTCCACCTTCCGCGTTTAATTAAGCCCAAATTTAATCACAAGTATGAAAGCTGAGTTATACTTAGAAACGCCCCATCAAATGTCTATTTTGCAATTTTTTTTCACGAAATATGTTATAACTCCGGTTTTAACAATCGCATCAAAGTGTATCAAGCGCCATTTTGAATATTTTTTCAAAAGGAACAGATCTCATTTTGGTAAAATAAAATATCTCTACTAGTTTAGGAGATACAATTAAATACAGTTATAAACAATTAAATTGTTAATAATAAATTACCTGATGGATTTTCAGCCTAGTACCCTCGAAAAATCTAATCTACGCACTAGAAAACTTAAAAAAATGTCAAGGTATCGAGAAAACATAGAAGTGATACTCAACACCCCTGTGGCTCTTAGAGTAATACTGAATTTCTGTGAAAATTGTATGTATGCATACAGGGATACTTATATGTTTATTCTCCTAGACCAGTATATTAAGGTTTTTGCATTTTGCTTTACATTGGGGAAGAAATATTTTTTTTACTTATATACAAAACCACATCAATCGAGCAGGGCTATTAGCAGATTTAAGTTGATTCCTATTGAAAGTTGTGAGCTATATTCTACGTAACCCTTCATTCTATGAAGGGTTACGTAAGGGTATTCTATTTAGAGTTGTTAGTCTTTTTGTTAGAAATATTTTTATTTAATAAATAATATAGGTATTTCAAGAAAAGAACAGCACTCTTGTTATCATATGGATAGATCATGTTACTTATGATGGTAATAAGCAAATATTTGTATTTTTTAAATGTCGTGATCTACTCTTAATGTATTACCTGCTTTCATAGCTATTAATTTACTCAAATGATATTCAATCATTTTGATATTTGCGTGATCAAATTTTGAAAGTTTTTTAGCTTTTAAGACACATGCCATATGCCAACTCCTCTTGCAGTCTTGTCATTAAAGTAACATTTCAAGAACATTTAGAGCAACATAATCAAATTTCTTGAATGTTTCTGGGTTAAGCTTAAAAAAATGTAGCGACAAAATATACCGATGATTCCCAAGGGCAATAGAAATATTTGATCAATAATAACCTCACTTTAACACCATTTTAAATCATATATGATCAGTTTTTCTCATCGATACGCTGCATAAAATTACACTAATTTCAAGGATATGACAGTCTGTTAACAACAATAAATGTAATAATTAGAAGTATGTACGAATTGAAGAAATAAAATAGCGTCTCCAAAAGCAGAAAATTATCATCGTCATCCAGACTTCTGCGATCAAAGTTAAATATAGGCCAAAGTTAAATATAATATATAAAATTCTCTACATTCAAAATAAAAGCCTTAAGCTATCTTTGTTAGAATCTATGGAAATCAACAAATTAAAAAACACAGATATAATTCTGAATGACCAACTTGAGACAAACAGTTCTCCCCTTCTCAGCCCATTTCATTAGAGACT
Organism: Diabrotica balteata; assembly: GCA_918026665.1. Lineage (NCBI taxonomy): Eukaryota > Metazoa > Arthropoda > Insecta > Coleoptera > Chrysomelidae > Diabrotica > Diabrotica balteata. The sequence continues at coordinate 32,637,113 of OU898277.1, forward strand.
ATAAATTTGTAAACCCAAGCCAAAAATAGATCACTTGAGAAAGGCAATCAGCCGAAACAACTGTAGTGATAAGAGTTAAAATAAATTTTGTGGAAGTTTGAAAACAAGGTTTTCAGTGTTTTATTGTTACATAAAATGAATTTCCGTCAAGTACCAGTCAATTATTTAAATATAGGCCTTCCCTAATTTGACTGAAAGGCCAGTCCTTCCAGTTCTATCGGTTTTGAGCATCCTGTAGCCAGTACCCAGGGATTCTTTTGACGTCGTATGTCCATCGTGTTGGTCCACCTCTGCTTCGTCTGTCTGCTTGTTGTCTTATCATTATAGACTTGCTGGTTTACCGCTCGTCATTCATTTTGGCCACATAGAGCGCCTAGTTACACTTCAGCCATGCTATGCACTCTATGAGATCTATGACGCCTGTTCTTTTTTTATTTTCCCATTTCTAATCATGTCTGTAAGGGTTAGTTTAAGACAGACCGTATTAACAGACAAAAGAGACGAGATAAAATAGGACAAAATGTAACAATAGACCCCTATAACTTTGAAAGAGTAGGGAGTTTTAAATATCTCGGAGCGACTATCACCACAGATAACGATATCACGGAAGAGATAAAAGGGAGAATTCAGGCATCAAACATATGTATGTATAGCCTCCACAACACTATTAAATCCAAGAGCCTAACACGAACATCAAAAATCAGGATATATAAAACAGTAATTAGACCGGTGCTCATGTATGGGTGTGATACGTGGACGCTGACAAAAACAATGGAAAGTAAACTCAGATGCTTTGAGAGAAAAATCCTCAGAAAGATCTTCGGTCCCTATCACGATCCGAATACTAACCAATACTGAATGAGAACAAATGCCGAGGTCAAACAAATGTATAGTGCTAGCGACGTAGTCCAAGAGATTAAATCCCAACGTCTAAGATGGGCTGGCCATGTTCATAGGCTCCCTAATAACCGCCTCACCAAGTTAATCTGGGAAGAAGTCCCGATAGGGAGAAAGCCCTTAGGGCATCCACGAATGCGATGGAGAGATAATATATGGTCAGATTTGAGAACAATGGGGCTACCCACTGACTTAAACATCATGGACGACCGTTCGAGATGGAAGCAGGTTGTGCAGTCATCCAAGACACACCCCGGGTTGTAGTGCTACCAGAAGAAGAAAAAGGAGACCGTCCAATTCATCTTTGAGCTACTTTGAGTTCGGTTATTCAATATTGGTCGTATGACTTCTTTTTCAAATAATTTGGCATGTTGCTCTGGAAGATGTCTGATATGCGACTCATAATAAAGTGATTCTTCGTGACAGTTTAGTCAGGTGTTGATTGTCTTTGGAAATATGGATTTTATGACCTAAATATTTCTATTTATGAGCTACTGCTACTTTGTGGCAGCCAGTTTTTGGATTTTCACTTGGTACCAGATTTGTCATGTGTCTTTCCAAAATTTATGTTCAAATCAACTTACTTACAGGCGACATCTAACTCAGTAAGCATAGTTCCAATATCTTTTAAATTATCTGTTATTAGAACTATGTCGTCCGAAAAATGCTGGCGGAAGATCATTTCGCCGTCGACATTAATTACTTTGGCGTCTCACTCCAACTGTTTGAAAGCATGTTCCAGGACTGCCGTAAAGAGTTTGAAAGATAACGTGTGTCCTTATTTGATTTCTCTTTGGATATTTATACATTCTATTTTTAAGTATAATCTTACGGTCATGGTTGCATTATTGTATATTTTTCGATCAGTTTGTAGTACCTATAATCTATAAGACTTTCATTCATTACGCTGTAAATTTATATAGCATCGAAACCCCACTATTCACTAGAGTGGTAAAAATCTAATTTTATTTATAGTCCATTTGGTAATATTCTTGTGCGTAGCTTCTAGGATTGGTCTAATGGGCTTATGGGTAAGTAATTTTTGAAGAAGTCTTCTTCGCCCTTTTTGTTTAATAAAATGGTAAGTGCACAGTGCCACGTTGTAGGTGTTTCGATTTTGTGCGAAAGTCTTTATCCGCCAATCTTTGCGGCTTCTAAAACGATATTGTCTTTTCCGGAGCTTTATTTGTCTTCATTTTCTTCAGCGCGTTCCTTGTTTTGTCTGTTAATATATTAGACATATCTAGGTAAATTGAGATTAAAAACAGTAGGATGTCAATTAAACAAACATAATGGTAGGTAAGAGATTCGAGAAAATATAAACAAACATAAAAACAAAATAAGTAACACTTCTCATAAAACTGACTATTGTGGTAGGAATCCAAGAAAGTATTGGTCATAAGGAGAAGGTCAGTATGTATTTTTTTAAGGAAAACAAATATTTTGTTTTATATTTCCAAAATTCAAAAGTACATTACTCCTGCGTAGATCACTGTACAACATTATCATACATTATTTATCTTCTTTGTGAACTTCATCTTGTATCATCGATCCAGTTTGCTATAATAATTATATGGTGCAAGTGTTGAATGCATGCCACAAACCATTCATATCAGAGAACTTGACAAAGCCGTAATTGTTATAACAGTTATTGGAAAAAATACCTGACGTATAATTTTATAAACTTAATGATTCCAATACTTATCGCTTTGTAAACAATGTATAAATAATTATGCTTGGCTTTTATTAATAGCTTTAATAACAACATAACAGAGATAAAAGACATGACAGGCATTTTTTCTTTCAATGTATAATTCATTTCTCTAAACGGTAGTTGAGATATACCGGCTTGTTATTTCTTTGTGTATTAAAATGTTTTTAATTTTTTTATCGGCTACATTTGTTTTGGAACTAACTGGTAAATAGAATCATGTTTAACATTTCATAACTTTTATGTGATATCCATAACCAAGGTTGCCACAGATGGTGGACCGAAGGGTCAATATTCTCGAAAATTTACTGATTATGTGTTTTATGCTCCAGATTTTTGTTTTTGTGTTAAATAGCGTCTGTTGCATAATTTCTAGGAACATAGTGAAGGCCTCTCTAAATATCTTAGCTCTACAATATTTGTCTCTTCTTCCATTTAGATTTCTACATCATTTTGGACGAGTTGGCAAAGGGTATAATCTCACAATATTCGCCAGCTCTCTACATTGGTGAATAAATATTTTTCTTCTTCTTCTTTGGGTGCCGTGTCCGTATTCAGACGTTGGCCGTCATCATGTTTAGAATTTCCTGAAACCTTTCTCTGTCGGCTGCTGCGCGAAATAATTCTTCTACTGTGAAACCACACCATTTTCTAATATTACGCAGCCATGAAAGTTTCTTTCGACCAATCCATCTCTTTCCTTCCACTTTTCCTTGTATTATAAGGCGAAATAAATGGTATTTAGGTCCTCTAATTAGATTAGATTAGATATAATAGATATTCTACTTTTTAGCTATTCTAGCAGATTCCTGCACGCAAACCACTTTGTTTTTCATCTTTATCACTCAACCGTAAGACCGCTCCAAAGAATAGATTTTAGATTCGTTTTTATTTTTTTATAAACATGTATTCCTAAAACAGTATTTCGTTTATTCGGTAATATTTATAAGATTTAGGGCCAATTGTTCGAACGCTAATCAAAGCTTGATTGTAATTAAATATTTAATTAAAATCAAATACATCACATGTTGACTGATTTATTTTATTCAATTTTATTATTTTGCGTTATGATTTAAAATAAATCATAATTAAACTGTTTCTGATGTTAATTTTATGTTTTTATTTACAAATCAATAATAATAATAAGCAATTTTTAATAATTTTGACAGTTGCTGTGACGTATTTGATTGTAATTAAATCTTTGATTACAATCAAGTTTTGATCAGCGTTCGAACAATCCGCCCTTAGATTACTTGATTTCTTAACCATTTCCATCACTCTGACACTATTGTTGTTCTAGAACAACATGAAATTATCAAACCACATACCTACTATCCGTTACAAAAAAATTCGGATGGAGTTACCCAGATTTTTTTGTGCTTTATATCGGGCCAGTCTCTTAATCTGGGGAATTCCATCCGAATTAGATTGCAATGAATAGTACTTGCAGATAAATATTTTTAAACAATCTCCATTATAATAAGTAAAGAAAAAATCCTAAGGAGAATCATATATAAACGAATCATTATATTTCGCTACACCTTTCACCAAATACTTATCTGTTTTTTTTTTTCGCGCATAGAAACCGAACATTTTTCGTTGGTAGTCTATGCGCTTTTATTCGTTCATTCGTTTATTAATGTCCTAGAGGTCGGCAATATTCTCTTAGCAATTTTTTCTATACAATAGAAAATAAATATAGGTATCTAAACAAATCCTTAAAAGCCCACTGTACCTTTTCCTTTTTTAATAAAATTTGATATTCAACTTGTGCATTGGAGTAGAACAAAAAGATCTCATATTAGACGATAATACCACGATAAAGCACTGCTGCCAAATACCAGTCACTGCTGTGACTACATTAGAGAAATAATGGGAATCAAACGAGCAATCACAGATGTCCTAACAACAAAACAAATTTTCTGGTTCGGACACATACAAGGAATGAATGAACAACTAATACCAAAAGAAATATTAAAATGGCAACCAGAAGAAAAGAGAAAACGAGGTAAACCGAGAAAAAGTTGTAGAGAAGGAATAAATGAAGAACTGAGAGAGAGGGCCATAGAAGAAAACGTATGGAACAACCGGACTAAGTGAACAGATCGGAAAATGGCAGAGAACGTTATAAACCGACAAGTAGTAGTAGATATTTAACTACTGTTGTTTTGTAGTTTGTTTTTCGTATATATAAAGGTGAGACATATTTGATTGATTTAATCCTGTGGTATCGAAAAAAGGGATCAAATAATATATTTTACTTTTTATATGGAAAATAGTATTAGGAACCTACTTCGATACACTTTACATGTTTGCTGTGGTATTTAAAGCCCTCTTCAAAAAAGGCTGAGGAAATGTTAATGATGCTGCTCTAGCGAGAGACGCAACCACGTTAGCAACCCAAGAAAGCATTATAGAAGTAAAGAAAGTTGTTTTGGAAAATCGTCGAATTAATCTTATTTGCATATGCGTGAACTAAAGACCAATCATGAACCTAACCTAATGAAAGCTACCAGAACAGCCAAAACCAGAAAAAAATATGTCGATTTGCATGAAAAAATTGCAATGGTATCATCAGTTCTTACCAAAAGGTCGTAGGGTCAGTAACACGTAATATACTGAATTTATGCGTTTTTCGTATGACGCAATTCGGGAGAAAACTCCTGTAAGTATGGAATATATTCACAGGACTTTGCCCGCTACGACGTTTTCCTATTCACAACACTGCGAAACCATGAAAGGATAGAGGTTTGCCCTGAAGATTGCATCCCTAGAAGAGTTAAAGGCTGAAGTAACTGATATACGGAAGTGGTCTCTAGATCAATACCAGTAAAGACAGAACTGAAGGACCTATTGTTGTCAGACTAAGGAAGATATCTGTTTGGTATTGTTAGAAAATCAACTAACTGCTTTGAGTATAGATGGAATTCGGGAGCCAGTACAGGTTCTCACAAGTCACGCTATCCTCACTGTTGTGACATTTAAACACCAAAACATTTGTGGGCTCAGCTCAATCACCAATGTGTCCCAGATGTGAGGAGAGAAAAGAGATAGCTAAACACTTTGTGGGCAACTCTCCATCCTTTACTAACGTGAAGCAGCAATAGTGCCACTGTCTGGAGAGAAACGGATAGGTCAAGGACAATGGGTCCAAGACCTGAGTCCCTTAGTAAAAACAATCCAAAAAGTATGAATCATAAGTACTTTGAAAATTAAAAAAAAAAGACCTACACAAATGTACTATATCTGAAGGAGATTAATATGAAGGGGACCAAATAGCTATTGATTATATATTTTGTAAGCTTCACAAATGTAGTTATTTGCAATATTTTTTTCCTTTTTAAATACACAATATTTAGTAATATAAATCATAGATGATTTAGATCTAATACCTATAAAGAATCAATGATACAAAGGACATAAATATTAATTTATTTCTCATAAACACATCTTTCTCATAAACACATCCATAAATTTCATCCTGTATACTACCAATAAAAAAATCTAAAATTACTACGTTTTATAATAATTTTATGATCCAAGTACATTTCAAATTTTAAAGGAACAGGTTTGCTTTGTATACTTTTCAAATTACTCTGATATAAAGGCGGTCGAAGCGCAGTAATCATTTTACTACCTTAAGCTAAAAGACCCAAGTTCGATTCCGGACCCAATTATCGTTGAATACGACTTGCTAAACTAAATTATGATTAATAATAGACCTCGATTGCTCGGCTGTTTACCATTTTATACCATGTTATGCCATATCGGTCTATGACAAATCAGCCCATTTACTAGGCCAAATAATCTTTATATAAAAATGCTGAATCTTCAAGGTTAAGCTTAAGGTGTAACAAAAGTGTTTTGAATCTAGACCCGCATGTTAACAATATGTGTGTATTAGAATTCTAATTAAAACAGTTTATTATTATGGAGTATTTTTTAAATAAATGTATTTACCTCAATATTTTTAAAATACGTCTTTGATTTATACTACAATATTGTGCGACCTGAAAACCCTAATACTGGACCTTAGCCAGCCGATTATCCGAACTTAACTTTTACTTTATTCTAAATATATATATATATATATATATATATATATATATATATATATATATATATATATATATATATATATATATATACTGGTTCTAATATATATATACTGGAAATTCTATCTCCTATTAAGTTCTGTATTATTAAACATTTTAAAAACAAATATACTTATACTTTATATTTAAGTAGAGAACTGTAGTTATTAGAATAAGATAATAGAAAAGAAATAATTAAAGCAGTACCTACTGATAAGTATCTAGAAATCCTAAAATCGGAAGTAAAACATGTAATTAAAACCTCTAAAAACGGTAAGGCACTAGGCTAAGAAGAACTTCCAGTGGAGATAATAAAAATTTTGAACTATGAAAATATATATACTATAGTAGTAGAATAGTACGAATAGCACGAGATAAGTCACCAAATGGACGAAGAAGTATTGGCATACCAAGAAAAAGATGGTGCGACAATTTATGAGGCTAATATCGATGAAGAAACAGGTTTTAAAGCCTATATACTAGAAGAAAGAAGAAGAAGGGGAAGAAAATATATTGTCTAACTAAATTATTTAATAAAAAATATCACGATGGTCGAATACCAAATGTATGGTTAAAATTTGTCTTTTAACCCTTATCCAGGAAAAAATAATGCGATAACTGAAAGCCATTTAACAGCGAATATAAAAAATGTGAAGAGTAATTAGACAACAGAAAGTTTGGATTTAGTGAAATGAAAACAAGAGAAGCACTGTTTGCAATGGCAAGACTGTTTCAAAAATCCAGAGGATATAATTAAATGAAATGATTACGCAAGGACGTGTATCCTCCCTATACTCAGGTATAGTTCACAGATGTGGACACTCACCAAGTCTAATATGGTTAAATAGTAAAAGCACAAAGAGTGATGGAAAGATCAATGCTCGGGGTAAGACTTATAGACAAAAAAACAAACACATGGATTAGATGCAAAACCAAAGTAAGATACGCAGGAGAACATGCAAGTGACGCAAAATAGAAAACACTGGATTGATTTGGAGGAGGCCTAGCTCCAAAGTTGGATTACTTAAGGCTGAAGAAGAACGCAAAGAAGAATAGATGAAAGAAGAGCCATGGGAAAAAAAAGGAAATCTTTGCTGAGTAAAATCAAACTGTACTAATCTCAGTATTGACCAGCTTTTTCACGTTAAAAAAGATAGGGAAACGCTTAAAAAAGTGATCACTAACATAGACGTACATACTTACTTTAAAAAAATGGCACGTCTATGCTTTATTCTGATTTTATACCATTGAACCCTCTTGTGCGGTTTCGTTTTAAAGTATAGAGATTACAAAAGAGTTGAAATTCAATCAGCATAATTATTTTGAATCAATCGTGAACCCTCGAATATTTTCCAGCAAATGCCACTGATAACAAATTAAATCATACTTAATTATAACACTATAGACAAAAATATCGCTACTGCTATCTGGATGCGATAAAAAATCCATGCAACAAGCATTTCAAACATTCCTACTAACTCAAATTGGAGGATTGTTTTTCTTTATGAATAGTCGATAAGAATGATATGTAATTCATGGAAGATATAGACTTAACTTTTTCAATATGCATTATATTAGAACGTTAACAATTCTTTAATTGTTATTGCTGTTTTATTGGCCATTAAATCAAAATGTTTACTAACTCAACAGTGTTAATAGCCCATATACGTTAATTAAATGTATAATTATCTCTTGTGATTTATTTATGACAGGATTTTGCACATACGTTTTTAAATTTTGTTGTATGTTAAGTTGAAACTGTTATTATTTGTTGTTATTTTGCAAGCAAGCTAAATAAAATCAAAAAATAATACAACGTATGAAATAAAGAAGAACAAGAACAATTACAACATTAGCTGATTTTAAGCAAATGTTAGGACGTGAGTTAAGGGAACAAACTTTTAAAAGTAACTGCAGAATGAAGGTGTGAATATCAAAATTATCCTCAGGAATAACAAAGACTACAAAAATTAGAAACTAGTAGTAGTACCTCGATTGCACTACTGCTCAGCTAATATATTTGTTGCGTATTATTTTGTGTTATGTATTTCTTGTCTACGGTTCTGTTTACGGAGCCTCAACGGTGACCCACTCTGGTGTAAAAAGCTCAAAGCCTATTACACTAGACGATCGTTCGCAAACTTTCACGAAGCAACAAGAAAAAACAAGCTCTCTGTTAAAAACTTTTGGAAACAATTCAGTCTCTTGGATGCACAAGAATCACTGGACAATCCCGGAATGAAATTTCACAAAATCATTAAATTACGTCTGGAAAAAACAACTGTGTCCTTTCTTTTCAAGAAGGTGTCGATATCGCCAGGCGAATAAATTATAAGTAGTAAATATTGATGACGTTCAGGAACTGCTGTATTCACAGGGGGCTGATTGATGAGCTCATAGAAATGAATAAGACATTGAAGAACTTCATTGTTTAGGTAGAGTTCAATCAGAAGACCAAATGACGGCTGGAAGCTTGACTGAAGACCTCATCAGACTATAACAAAAAGAACATTTGGTATTAGGAAATTTTGCGGGATAAAAAATTTCGTCGTCAAACTACAATGTTATCTAAAATTGCTCTGTTAAGAAATTGCTATTTTCTTAAGCTTTCGGCCCCGAAAATTGCTATTTTCTTTATTATTATCCGAAATTATCCCATTGCTTACACGAATTCGACTTGAACGCTGATAGTGTTCAGTCCCACATATAGCGTAAGTTCAGGATATTACTATACTAATAATAAAGAAATACAATACTATCAATCCTATCAAGAAATTGTATATCCAACTATTTAATTTGATAAAATCTATATACAAACATGACAAACCCATACAGAAGATAATAAACGTCGGATCTAGGAAACTTCCAGAGATTGACTGGGACAAGATGTGTAGATCATCTAGCTGAGCCCGAAGTAGGATCATTTGCTGATAATTAGGACCTTTGTGTCAGTGATTTCTACACAAGATTAAAAGACCTAAAATGTCATGGATTACTGTAAGTTTTTTCTTCCAATTATCTGTTTAGACAGACAATGGTTCAAAGTATCCCAAACTCATATTGGCACGCGCATTTTAATTTTCCGCGTAAATATATTGACACAATAATACGACAATAATACGACACAATAATAAGTTTGAATATGATTATACCTCCATTCAATACCACCATTGACATATGTCTCAGATATTCCACTCCATATGTCTCAGAATACCATTCAATAATGACATATGTCTCAGAAACGGGACACAACACAGCCAAAACGCAAAGGCAACTGGAAACGGCAGAGATGAGAGTACTGACAAGAATTACAAGAAATACGCCGAGAAATTGAAAGAGAATTGAAGTCATCAGAAGAAAATGTAATGTACAGTCTACAAATGAATGGACATAATATAGAAAAAAGATAGAGTAACCACATAAGCAGAATGGAGGACACCCGTGTCGTCAACATAGCAAGAGATAAGTTACCAATTGGCAGAAGAAGTATCGCGCAAAAGATCAAGTGACAACGTTCCATAGAAGTATTAATCCGCCAATGAACAAGCAGAATTGCTCATAAAGAGGAAGAACAAGAAGAAAGCCATTTAAACTGAATGAAGATTCGAATTTTTCTATATACGTAGTAATCTTTTATAGTGGCGGTAAGATAAATGTAGCAGAACCCTTATATTTGTAGATTCTGATAATTCTGTTTTAACACATAGCGCTACGACTAGTTGTTATGGAAATTAAATATGTGATTACAAATATTACATGTTTTAATATTAAAATTTTGTGTACATTTTACCTTAGAGCGACCATCCCTCTTATCGCATGTTTGCATTGATAACTAATGTAGAATTTCTTTTGTAATTACTGTTCTTAATGTTAGAATTATTAATACTAAAAGAACTTTATAAAAGGAGAGTTAAATCTAAACTTAATGTAAGTATACAATTCAAAATTTTTAAAATTCAGCAAAATGCGCACGTATGCCCCAGGTCTTTTTTATTTATTTCAAAAATACAAAATCTAAACGGGATTTTTTCATTGGTACACTTATAATTTGTCGGACTAATAATTGCACAACAAAACAATTAACAAGAAATCGTATAAAACAAAATGCTTAAATACTTATACCCTTAATTCATTTTCTCCTTCTTCCAGATTTCTGCGTCACTATCATCATTCAATTCAGTAATAAATTTATTTCCACCATTAATGTGGACCAATTAATTTTCTTCCAATCTTCCTATAGTATTCTTCAACTTTCATCACTTTGGCGATTCTTTTCTGGTAGAATTCTTTGGTAATATTAGTTTTAATTATCAATTACCTTCTTATCAAATTTGGAAGACGCATTTGGACCCGTTATACTTGGTTTTAGTTGTTCTCAAATTAACATAGAACTGAAAATTCAAAAATTTGCAGTTTACCTAAAGTAATATTTAACCCACACTCTTGGTACTAGTGCATAATACCTTCCCTTTTCATGTAATACATTCTTTTGTAATTACATTATATTACTTTCACACCTTTGCATTAAAATAGAATAACTACCCCTATTCTAAACCATTCTATATATTGACACTGCCGCTTCGTTTCTCATACTCATTTATCATTACAAGCTGCTCTTTGAATTTCACTTCAAGACGACAATTTAAATAATTACATTTTCCCACAGCATTCAGACACCTTCTTTTTTTAAACTTGACAGGTTGTTGATACTTATGAACTTGTACTTTCACACATACGTACATTAACTTTATTTAGTATACTTTATAAATCTTTTCTTCTCCCCATTCCTTGAGCCCTTGTTAGAGCGTAGTGACACTCTAAATATTATTGGCTTTCTGTCTCCATTGGCTGCGATCCTGTGCAATATGAACATCTTCATGTAGGTATTTTCGTAGCAGAGTCTTCATTTGGTCTGCCCATCCTACTGGAGAACTTTTTCTTCGATGGTCCTTCGATGATTCGATGGTCCCCGTTCTTCTAGCTATATGGTCGAAGTAAATTAGGTATGTTCGGTTTATTTTTTAATAGCATATATTTTATTAGCAATGGGGAAAAATAAGGGCATTGATCAACCTGTGCTTAGCATTCGTTTTTATTGTTCGGTTTTTTCATATTTTAATCAATTTAGCTATTGCGGATCGGGTCATTGCTAGTCCATGCTTGATTTCTAAGGAGCAATCACCAACGTTGGTTATTAGGGAGTCCAAATATACAAGTCCTTTTACCTATTCGAAATTCGCCACGTGGTATATGTGTGGTAATTTTTATTTGCTCTGTCTACGATTATTACTTTTGTTCTTGTTGTGTTGATCTGAAGTCCGAAATTTTTGCTTATTTAGCTTATCCATTCAGAGATGTTATGCATTTTGACTTCATTTGCTGCTAGTATAAGTATCTTCTGCGTTTCGCAGGTTCCTGATAGTTCTGCCTGCTACAGTGATTCCTCCATCTCATTCGTCTAGTAGTTGTTTTCTCGTTATATATTCAGAATATATGTTATATAATAATGGTGATAGTATGCAGCCCTCTTTATTTCTTTTCTTTGTTTTGAATAGATCTGAATACATTCCGTGTATTTTAACTTTGGCTGAGATTTTTTCACACAGATTTCTTATTACATAGGTTAACTAGGTGGTTAGATACTCCCATAATTTCCATTATACTCCAGAGAGGATCCAATTTTACGGAATCCAAAGCGTATGTGTAATCTAAACACAGCATCATTGGCATGTTGTGATCTTTCGTTTTTTTTTATTATCTCTCTAATGATCAGTATCTGCTCCCGCGTTCTATTTCCTGGTACAAATCAAGTTTATTCATTGATGGCATTGCTCGAATAATATTTATCTTACCTTTTAATTATTGACAAGACAATACTCTTTTTTACCAACAGAATTGTATTATATACTAAACCTTAAGTTAACTCAATAAACATTAATATATAAACAATCCAATATCATTTGAAATAATAATATATCTTTATTATAAATTTGATTTTAAATAACAATCAAATGAGCATATATTATCTGATCATACGTTAATAAATACGTATCACTTATCTTGTAGGTCTTGTCACTTGCAAGTAATTTGTACTTCCTGCTGTCATCAATTGGGGTTTACCACTTGTTGGATCAACTTCTTATTGGAGCCTGGAATTTGTGCGTTTCCTTAAAAATATAATCCTTTATCATCGACCCAGTGTCCTAATAATTACAATGGTTATTACTTTATAGACATAAATATTAACCACATTAACTCAACAGTCAAGAGTTTACCCATCTGTTCTCATTTTTTAAGCGGTCATACTTATTTATAGGTTTTTCATTGATGATGATCCGATATGATTGAAAACTTTTTGAAAATTTATAAACCCATTTTGGATCATTTTTAAAATCTAAAATAAATTATATACCATTTTACTCAAGTTTTTACTTGATAATATACTTTTTAAAACCATGGGGAATGCTTATTTAAAAACCGATATTTCCCTAAAATGTAGTATGTCCTTGACTAGACTATTATATTTTTGTTTTATTTTCAATATCGAAACAACATTTTTGTCTTATTTAACGCGATTTTTAATTAATTTATATTTATTCATAGAAGCTATATTTTGTGAGGACACTACGTTAGGAAACTGCAGCTGTTTTCAATTAAAACTGAAGATTTTATGTAAACGTAATCCCTGTTGGAATATTATTTCCATTTTTGTTATGTCTTTATACCTCACATCAGCTGATTGCTGCGTTGTATCTTTGGTTTGTTTTTTGTTTTATTTGGTGATATCCAGCCCAATGAACTGTGATCTACGGATTCACAGAGGCACGGATATTGATTTTTTACTTGTGTATTAGATTTAAACCTTGTTTCCCATCCTAAACCCTATTTTACTACTAATATCTACATGGAAAGCAGTTTTAACATAATCCGAACAAACTCGTCACTTATTTATATCATATGTTTTGCAAATCTGTTACAAATTGAAGCAAGTGTTCAATAACTTTACGAAAGTAACCTAGTATCTATTTATACCTCATGTTCGTTATTGTAACTTTCTCCAGGATTTTTGTAAAGGCGAAGCAATTAGTAACTTTACACCGCCATTAAAATTGCCAGAATAGTTGTCGTGCTTTCCTCCGTTAAAAGCTCTCCCCAAATACTCGAAGTGATACTTCCCGACGATGAATAAATCAAACGATAACAATCTGTGTCTCATCTCCTAATAAAGCATAAATATGCATATATATTTCTTTAAAAAGCAAATGCTACTATAAGCAATAATTTATTCACGTACCTGTTGTTTGGTTATATCAAAAATCCGAGGCTGTTTTAATCCGAAACGTATAAGAATCCAACGCCATAAATCTTGCTGCGACCTCGTAAATTACGAACAGTTGTAGTTAAATATTCCAGATTATAAATAACTTATACGATAGGCAACTTAACCTATACACTTTTCAAAAAGTGGCTTATAAAAAGCTTTTTCTAATACCTGGTGTTTCTGCCGGACAGTAACGGACTATGTTTTTAGAAATAAAGGCAATAATAATCAAATAAATTAAGCTTTGCGAAAGAGATAGAAGATTTTTACTTCTAAGCCTTGGAACTTAGAAGTAAAAATAAAGAGGCTGTTTCATTGGTAGAACAGAAAAATGTTTAAAAGTTAACGTGTATAAAAGTTAACGTATCTTGTAAGGAATTATAGTCCGTCTAGAAAGTATACGGAAAAAAAGGAAGCAGAATTATAATTTTACGGCATTTTTTTCTATCACTTGAAATATAAAATTTCAACAAATAATTTAGCTTATTTACATATACAACCTCCATTTAAATCTAAACACTTAACTAAACGTCCAGGTACACCCAAAACTAGGTCAAGGCCATAATTTTCGGTAATGGTGTTCCAGGACTGTAAAACTGACCGAATCAAACCTTCTTTATTCCGTAGCGCTGCTCGTTCCACTTCAATCTTCATCAGTCCCCATATGTTGTCAATGGGGCTAAGATCTGGAGATGCTGCTGGCCACGGAATTGTTGCCAATTCGTGTTCTTGCATCCAAGCTTGAGTATAAGCAGAAGTATGGCATCTTGCATTATCTTGCTGAAAACGCCACCCCTCTGAATATAAAACATGAGCCGTTTCAAGAAGCAAACCATTTAGGATGTCACAATATTTCGCACTATCAACAGTACCATTAACTATACAGAGAGGTGTAGCACCACGCTGAGATATTGCTCCTCAAATAATTATTTTAGTGGGAAATTTGGAAATTTGAACGGTAACATTTTTTCTTGATAGGACTTTTAGATGATTTGCACCAAGCTGGAAACAACTTTCATCAGATATAAAGACATTTTTAAAATTATCTTTGAAATTTTAAAATTATTTGTCGAAAACGTTGACAAAAATCTATTCTTCCTTGTCTTTGCAGGGGTGTCATTGTAGGGATTTTTTTTGGATCCTTGATATGTAGCCTTGCTTTTTCAGTGACAGCGGACAGTTTCTCGGCACACTTTTATTCTTAGTTGATTTCCAAATCTGTTCGCTAATTTTCAAAATCCTAGGCGCGGATTTTGTGGTTCTAAAGCCACTAAAGCATTTAAATTGTTTCCGCGAATCTTACGCGGTCTACCCGAAACTGGTCTATGTCTCATATAAATGCCCTTTTTTATCCTCTTTATTGTCTCATACACTGCACTTTTTCCGAGTTCAGTCAATTGCACTAATTTTTAACGTTTCAGACACCCTTTCTGTACAAATACTCCACCACTTTTCTTTTTTCTACTTGCGACATTATTTCACAAATCTTAAGTATGTTTACAAACAACAATATTTGACAGATGATGTTGTTATGCGATTTTATCCATAACCTACTATCCGCACAACCTACTTGATACATTACTTTTGTCTTAAAATGGTACAAAAAGGAAATCTATTGAAATTAGGAAAAATATAAAATTCTGGATACTTTCTAGACGGACTATATAAATATATGAACGGGAACAGTAGGTGATTTAATTCGAAGGATTATTAGTCAATCTAGCTGCTATTAAGAGAAATGACAAAAATTTAACATATTTTATAAAGAACATTTTTAACATACAGTGAATGATATGCGGAATATACGCCTTATAGTAAAGTCTACCAAGACAAGCACAGCAAAGTCCATAGAAAAACGGATATAAAAGAGATATCACAGAAGAAAAGAAAGTTTGCGTCGCCATCTTCCTTGACGTGGCGCAAGCTTTTGGTAAAGTGTGTTACAAAGGATAAATTTAATTTTAATAGTATTTAACCAAGAAAATATACAGAAAAATTGGAATCATATATTTTAGAGTTTTTAGGATTAAGTAAGATGACGCCTATTTGAAACTAAAAGAAATCAATACACATTACTAAATGTGATGTGATTGTAATACAATAGCTACCTTTGCTGCTCTGTTAGCTGCAGCTGAACATGATAAAGATGTAACAAGAAAACTGCAAATCTCTGTTAACAAATTTAACCACTGGTTCAAATGCTAACAAACTAACTACATTGCAGTCAGTGCACATTTATTTTACAAAACAAAAGAATCAATATAGTCTAAATAATATCCAGATACCATATGTTAATACTGCAAAATATTTGACTATTACATTAGAAGCCTGGCTATACTGAAAAGTTTATACTTTATAACAAGAAGAGAGAAGAGCTCTACATCAAGTATAAAAAAATTATTGACTATTGAGAAGACACACCAACCAATTTTCGTTAATTCTTTTACAAAATGCTTTTATATAAAAAGATCATCATCATCATGATCCAGCCTTGATTTATCACGTCCGCTGCTGGTTATAGGGCTCCCTTAAACTTATCTATTCTTTAAAAGTAACTTTGTTGCCAATTTTTGGTGATACGTCTGATGACGTCAGACAAACGTGTAGGTGGTCTGCATCTACTACGTTTGTGTGCTCTTGATCTCCAATATTGGTAATTTTGCTCGTTCATCGTGAGTCCGTGCCGGTCTCAGCTTGCGTAAAGGAGGCAATCTAAACTAAGTATGGGTAGGACAGACTGGAAGGGGATGTCCTCAGCGCGTCCCAATGGCTGATGGGGAAGTTTCTGTAAATATACAGGACAGATACGAACAGATACGAAAATAAGTCCTCGCAGATCAACTGAGGACATGACACAGGTCAGCAGCTGCGTCATTGGGGACCCGTGGCTTAGGAATACAATTCCTGACAAGTGCGGTCCTACAAAGTCGCAGTCGGCAATCAGCTTGATTTAACCGGCTGTGATACTGCAAACACTCAGCAACCCGTCTGGCAGCATGGTGTTTTAATGCCAATATTTCCCTTAAAATGATTTACCCCAGGTGATTAAGATGTGTCCAAAATCTCACACTGATTTTTCAGTATGTCTCAAGGACTCTGGAGGGGATAAAAAACTGACTACACGGAAAAACAAAAACCCCATAACTCACATGTAAACAGACACTGAAACATATATGGACATATGGCATGCAGCTAAAGGGTTGTGCGTGTAAGAGGAGTTTGGATATTATCCAGTGATTTCAAAATAACGTGCTAAGAAGAATTCTCTATGCTCCTTGGTACTAAAGGAACAGTGACCTCCGTAGAGACCTGGAAATAGTTACTGTTAACAAGACTATTACAAAATTAGCCAATAATCACAAGGAACGACTTCTTCGCGAATAACAACGCGAATATGAAAGACTTAGTAAGAAAAAGTGATGCCTCTATAGTAGGCTATAGCTTGTGATCTCCCAAAGAATGTGGTCTATCTGTGCCGCTAAACAACACCACAATCTTTTCTCAGACAGATTTTCACACAATAATGAAAGACAACAAACCGTTTGTATTCAAAATGTGTATTGCTAGGTAGGAATAAACATTTTCAAGAATATACAAGAAACGTTTTTCTTTACTAGTATATAAAAAACATAATAATCTTTGCCCAAAAGGTTTTGCCCAAACAACGTTTTAAATAAAATGTCTTGACTATCAACAACACAATATCTGTTACGAGAATGCTAACAGACTTCTATAGAAGCAAGATTTTGTCAGGGGAGTGTGCTGTGGCGTTTTTTCGACAACATTGATTTCTTGACGAAGCAGATGATATTCAACCTTACCATTGTTGTGAAAGTACCATGTGGCAGAACACACGAAGAGATCAAAGTAAAGAACCGAAGCCAGTTCCGCGTGATCCTCACAAGGGCTGCCAAGTAACATAGTCCGTTAGTCAGGGTAATCAATTTTTTTATTACACCAATCTCAACAACGGGATTAATTTGAAGCTATTTTATTATAGTTAATATATTTAATAAGTAATAATAATATAGTAAGTTTGATAATACGGTAACGGACTGGTACAACATGGGCCGAGAAGTTTGTACAGCCATCCTATCGATACAAAACCCGATGATAGCAATAAACAAGAGCACATAGAAACAAACAAGAGAACAATATTCCAATAATAAATCAAATTGATGAGGCGAGATTCGCTGGACCAACTAACAAAATCACGGATCACGAATCGACAGCCCTTGGGTGTTCGGATTAAAAAATGTCGCAGAGTCGCCATGTCGCGCGGAGAGACAGGGCGACTTTAGTCCCTATTACCCAAAGCTAAGTTGTAGCAGATTTCGTCATTTATTCTGATGAATGGCCTGTTATGCAAACCTAAATTTACTTTATGTAAACCATCAAAGGCACTTCATAGATCTTGCACTAGCAGCGCGCCCAAGGATCGAGTGGTCGTGGTTCCATGCAAAGATCTGCATCATGACGTAGATGCGAGGAGTATCACGTCAACATTTCCAGTCTAAGTTTTTTTATAAATTATTAGAATCCTTATTCATTTTACCTTTGTTGTCCCCCAAATATTTATTGCTTACGAATAAACATTTTTTCTACAAATGTTTAGAGTTTGCTTGCATTTAATCATTTTGTGCAAATACTTCAGGAATTTTCATATTGCGATCGGTAGACCGCACATTATAATAGAGCTATATGCACAGGTAAACCGCATTATTAGGGTAGACCGCACATTATAGTGGCATCGAAAAAACCCTAGGTGTTGGCACTTGATGAAGAAGATAATGGAAGTGATAGTACATATTTTCTCGATAACTTAATAGAAGCTAAAAAAGGACTATTGAGTTTATCCTGAGTCTTTCTAATCTCTAAGTTCTCTCTAAGTTTTCTAATCTCTAAGTTTTTGGTAGTAATTTTGGGTTGCGAAAATTTGGTGTTAGATCAGATTGTAATGATCATAAGCATATTATTAGTATTAATTTAAAAAATTTAAAGATGATTGAAATGTCTTATTTCCTTAAGAAGTTGCCACAAGTAATCTTTTAAAAATATTATTTAAATACGTGATCTGATCCTTCTCTGTAATCGTTATAAAGCAATTATACCACCACCTTTGAAAAGAGACAAACGTCCAATGACAAGGCGGACAAGTCCGCCCCTTACCTGCAGCAACTTGTTTATGTCAGTGTGTTTAAAGCGTTCACTTTTATGTACCGTTTGCTAAACATTTATAAAAATTAATCAATTTCTAATTATGCAGAGCCGGTGCATAAATTTTATAGTACGGGAACCTGTCGTGTGGGAATGATTGTTTGAAAACTATTCTGTCGGGTATTTTAGGTATTCGTAGTAGCTTGTTAGAGGCCGAAAATAAATTTAAAATTGCATAAAATTTATTTATGGGCTGTCGGATCAGACACAGACATTTAAATAGCTTCCTACATCGACGTTGTTTCATTCCAATAATTTTTGAGGAAGTCTGTGAATGTTTTTCAAACTATTTCTGTTTGGAAAGGGGTTTAGCTGTATATTTTTGTTATAAGTATCAAATCATACATCTTTTTTGTCATTTTTTTATATGTAGGTATGTTAAAATCTGAAGGGTCCAAGAAATAACAATAAAAACAAGAGAACATAACAAAACTATAAATACTATTATGAGACACATTTAAAAATAATTGAGATTGAAATTATAAAAATAATGTACAAAATCAACATAATCTGACAAAAAATTATTCAGAAACGACGGGACAAAAGAAATCAAGAGAAGAACTATGGGAAGAAAAAAATTAAAATAAGCAGTTTGTACTACCTTAACCGAAATTTGATATTTGAACTCATTGTATAACTTTGCTTCAATTTTTATGTGATTTGACCAATGTATAGTCATTGTTGCCAAACTTCCGGTCATAAATTTTTAACCGGAAGTGATATAAAAAGGAATTATATATTTGTTCCCGTCTTTCTACGGTGCGTCAAATAATATATCGCTTGTTCGATTTCGGTGACTTTAAAGCAGTACTTCCAGTTGCAACTCTGGAACCGATAATCCTAGGTCAAATTTCTCACCTTTAGCACAACCTTTGGGTCATAAGCTCCCATTAGACATCTCATTTGTCATTCTATCAGACATAATTCATAGGTTTTGACCATTGTTTAATGTTGTTAAACTTAAAAAAAAATCATAATTTAACTGGCTTACTGGCTGGTATTGGACAAATTTTTGCTTTTATCCCAGTACTTAATATATTGGTTTCGCCATATATTGTTATTAAGTTATTTTGTCAGTATCATTTGCATTTTTTACATTATTTCTCATTTTTATCTACAGGTCTGGTTAGCTAAATAGTGCAATACCAAGGTATTTTACTTGCATTGCTTCCAATGCTCGTGCCATTGATTTCTGGTTAAATCTGTTAGTCCTTTATCTGATTACTATTGTCTTGATTTTATAAGGTTAAAATCATCATACTAAATTATTTTGCTCTTGTGTTGACATAGTCTTTGTAGGACGATCTTCACCTTCGGCTGCGATTTATTGATTTTCTTTGCATAACAGATTATTATGACTTTTTCTATATTATGTTATATCTTTTTCTTTATTGATGCTTTTGATGACTTTATCTTTTATTAAATTATTTATAATTATATATAACTTATATCTCTAAGTTTCTTACGTTGTCTATATATTTTGATTTCCATTTTAGTTGTTTTGGTAGTGTGATATGCAAAAAAATTTCATTTTTCTTTGACTCTTACTCTTATCGAATTCTTTCTTTCAAGTCAATCAGACATAGAAAACGCTGGTCTATTAACGAATGTTCGGTAATTTACTTTGCAAATTAATATAATGAATACTACATTCTGTACAAGATCTTTCACCTTGTTAATGCATTTGCCAAACTTTTCCTGTCATTAATTTATTTTTGCAAAATTTTAACTGTTTAAAAGTTTCATGGTGTTATTTAACAAGTTGATATTTTAGTAGTTTTCTAGGTGCTTTTTATCGAGTTGTTCTTAATTCAGTTTTTAGTTAATTTTGTATTCCATCTTTATCTGTAGCTTTTTATTATTCAACTATAATATAAAAACTTCCTTCGTGTTTACAGAACTTTTTCGTTGCAGTTATTTCTTGCGTTTCTTAACTAACTTTTGTTGTTCCTTTATCTGTAGCTTCCTTATATAGTCAATCTATCTATTCTAACCATCGGTCTATTAGTATAGACCATAGCTATAATCAATCGGTCTATTAGTAACCTTACTTTTTTTATTTGGCCTCTTATAATGCGCCATTATTTCCTTTCGCTGACAATAAAAATTAGGCTTCATTTCTTTAAAAAAACGTTTTAAGTGATTATTTTTTAATCTTCTTGGCTTCTTTTCCTATCGTCTTGTAATTTTGGTAATGCTTGTTGATTTATATTTTTCCTTCATCTTATTCAGAAACTATGGAATGTTTCGTCCTGGAAACAATTTAACCGTCAAAAATTTAATAAAATACTCTGTAGTCTCCCTGTTAAAGTAACAAGCATTATTGGTTGTAAAATATTGATATTTAAATTATTACATTAAGTTTAATTATGCTACGCTTCTATTTTTAATAATTATTTTTTTTTGTTACAGGTAAGCAATTTTGACTTCCATACACTTTGACATATGTAAGTATATTAATATAAGCAACACGTCACTTTGTTTGACCAATAATTTCCAACCAATAGATTTCATTTTATCCTTCCTTTAAAGGAAACAAAATGTCTTGCCTACAAGTAATTTGTTAATCTTTATTCGTACTTAGGAAGCATGACAACACACCCATATGTTAAAGTCACCACGAAGCTAATAAATTCCAACAACAAACCTTTTATCAAAAACACAACATTATTAATCCGAAATTACCTCTAAATGGTGCATAATGGAGATGATAGAGGTTAGGGTTGTCTGCACTCGTTCCAGATGATTCGATATTACGAATTTGTTTTCGAGAGTTAATTAACGCCCTATTATATAATACTAAAATACTATTTCAGTTTGATACGAGAAACTGTCACTAAAGTGCTGAGAATTCCAAGTAAATTATCGTGCCGGCTTGATAGTTCAGTAGACTGAAAGTCTCACTTCCTTTAGTAAGCTTAGTTGTCATATAATTCCAATTACGTCCTAGCCAGAGCAGTTTTTTAATGTCAGTAGTATAACATTTGATATGTTCCTGGGGATTTGGGTAAAAACGCAAAGATATATGCCTACAAATAATTTCTTATCAATAATAGTTTTATTGATATTATAATGGTTTCAAGAAGATTACCAAGCTGTTAAGCTGTTTGGGTCTATTATACCATTTTGTAAATCTCGCTAGCAATGCCTTTTATGATAATTTTTAATTCGGGTTCTTTTGTATGTCTATATCAGTATCTTATAGACAAATCTCCTTGGACCTCCTTTTTAACTGTGTATTAATGTCTGCTGTGTTCTTTCCTCTTTCGAGATATATCTAATAATATACATAGACTAATTTACCTAATTTTGTACATAGGGATAATAACACATATAACATTGTTTTATTCTTGTTTCGAGGCATAATCCTGTTTCTATGAGCTGCATGGGTTTAAAGTCTATGAGTAGGATGTTGACATGGCTGTATACCCCTCCCCTTTTATCCAGGCTTAGGAGGTGGCACCAGTTCTGTCTTAGCCAAATTCGATCTGTACAAAGAAGTGAGAGATCAAGTATAACAAGCATAATAAAGAAAATGTAACGTACAGTCTAGAAACAAATAGATATTAAACAGAAAAGAAGAACGAAATAACCACATAAGCAGAATGTGGATAATCTACGTGGTCAAAATATGTAGCAATAGATAAATCTCCAATCGGTAGAAGAAGTATCGGATGACCGCCCAAATATTGAGTCACAACCTACAATAGAGGTATCAATCCACCAACAACAAGCAGAATTGCTTATAAAGAAGAACATTTTTTAGTTTTATTGCTTATAACGTTGCGCTTAGTTGTCACTTTTTAAGTTTGAACTTGTGAGTTGTAATTCATTCGTATTAAACTTCTTCTTCTACTTCTTGGAGATCTTTTGATCTATTTAATTATGAAGCTGCCTCTGGGTTATTTCCTGGTAGGTAGATTGCCAACTATCCATCCATCTTTAAGGTGGTCTTCCGTGAGGTCTTGAACCAAGCGGGTTGTTTTCTAGTGCAACTTTTGGGAGTCTATTCTCATTCACTCGTCTTACATGATTGTACCACATCGTCTTACGCTGCCTTCCCCATCTTACAATATCTTGAATATTGCACTGCTCTCTAACGTTTGTATTTCTCACCCTATCTCTTCTTGTTTTGCCCACTATTGTTCGTAGGGTTTTAATTTTATTTTGTTGGTATCTTCGTGCACTTCTATGCCATATGTCATGATCGGTCGTATGCAAGTCTTGTAGATTCTAATTTTACTCTCTGTGCGCATAAACGGATTTGACCAGACTATCCCCGCAGACATCCTGACATTGCGGATGCCTTGTTGATCTGACTCCTTAGGTCCTTTACTGGGTCGAGTGTGCTTGATATATCTATGTCCAAATATCTAAATTGCATCACCTGTTCTATGAGGTTGTTCTCAACCACTAACTTACATCTGAGCGGATCTTTTGCTAGTGTGATACATTTAGTTTTGTTGATAGAAAGGTCATATTTAGTTTAGCTTATTTAAAAGCACTGAAAGAGCTGTGTCTGAAGATCATCTTTTGATTCGGCAATAATTGCTGCATCATCTGCATAACACCATACCAATTCTTTTGTTGCCCATTCTGTATCCGAGATTAAAAGATGATACCTTGTTTATAATTTGCCCGTGAGTATGTTAAACAAGAAGGTGCTTAAACTGTCGCCTTCTCTAATTCCTCCCGGTGTTGGAATATTTTCAGTGAATTGGCCTACTGCTGTAACTTTTGTTACATTGTTGTTATTTAGGTTATGGACTATAGGTCAAAGAAATAATAAATAAGACTTACTCACAATCAGTTTAATTTAACTAACCGGTTTCGCTTCCTACAATTTGCAAAGCATCTTCAGGTCTGTCAACACAAAGTTAATTAAATGCTGAAATAATAAAACTCATATAAGGGTGTTGTCTTATAAAGATAAACAAAAGATAAATAACATAAATTACAGTAATTATGCCAATATTACATGTCTGTGGTTTTTTTATAATGAATAAACTGTTTAAGCAGATAAAGTAAGACCCACTGGGGATCAATGAAGCAAATGTAGCAAATATACGCTGGCATGCCGAACTCTATAGCTTTTTCTTTTATTTGTTTTATTATGAATACTGCATCTGTTATAGACCGCATTCTTGTAAAACCTTGTTTTTCTTCATCATTGGTGATTTGCCTTTCCAACTTGTGGGCAAGTTTTTTGTCCTTTTTTAAATATGGGGATTGTGATGCTCTTATGCCATTCCTCGAATGAAATTAGTGGGTTAAATGTTTTGACTGCATTCTTCTTCTTTGTGTAACGTTCTCTAGATTAAGTAGCATATTTTGTCGATATTTTTTTGGATCTTGCGAGGCAAGTAACAATTGATCTGCTGATCTTTCTAGCTATCTATTGTATACAAATGCACTTTTTAGTACCTGCTACCTTTTATTATATGTCCCAAGTATTCAAGTTTTTCCCTTTTTATTTTTTTGGTTAATATCCAAAACTTGACCTATCTGTTTAATATTTCTAGGTTTAAAATGCATTAAAACCATGATTTGATTTAAACCATTTGATTGTACGTGTAGGAATAAATAATAAATTGATTTAGAAATGTTGCTTTTATCGAACGTAACATGACAATAAAATATATTCAAACGGACTTCCCAATCTAATCTCAAATTTATAAATTTCACTTAATCCCGTACCTTCATCTTTTTTTGTTGTATTTACATTAAATTCAATGATTTGTATTAAAGACCGTTCCTGATGGTTCACTTTTTGATAGACTACCCACCTCTACTGCAAATTACCTTTAAACGGTGCATAAACGACGATGGACGGGAAAATATCGACCGCTCGGCGCTTTTAGCGTTTTAACATTTTATTCATTAATTCATATTCGAATTCGTGCTCGCATAATCACGACCAACAACAACAGAGAATTGCCAAAGGATGTTTGATTAACGACATTCAAATACTAAAAATTATCAAGCTTTTAACAATTCACCCTCCAAACGTCGACGCGATCATCGTTCCTCAGTTGCTCCTCGGTGAGAGATCACAGGCGCGCGAAAAGTGCGTTTAAAGGGGAAGATGAAATTGTTTTTGTTTAAAATATTGAAAAAATACCACATCAATTCAAAATAAATTATTTATTCTTTAAACGTTCATACAATAGGGAAAATATTTGTATTTTGGGAACAAGGCATAAATGATATTTGTTTTTAGTTTCAAAGCTTTGGGATAGGTATACCTATCGTCTTTTTCATTATTAGTAAACTTTGGAAAAACTTAAATGATGGTTAATTTATTTTAAATAGGTAGTTGATACTACAAAAATATCAGACAATCGAGATTTTGAGCAATTTCATTTGCAATATTTAAAAAATTTAGCTAAAATTCAAAGTAAATAACTCATTAATTTAAAAATTTGTTTATTCAATGCTATTTGTATGCTGTAACATATAGTGTAAAAATGGATCCTTATTCAGAATAAAATATCAAGACTATAAATACTACAACGAAAAATATCAAGAAAATGCCACAGGGCATTGTTGGGCATACTTTAGGTTTAGTTTTTAAAGTAAACACTGAGAAAAAACACAACTAAAGATACTGATACAGTCGCTAAGGTAGAATTGAGTGAACTAAGTGATAAGAACGAGTATGGATGTTGGCAATCATTAAAGCCACTCTAACTATCGAAGAAACTACTCTAATGAGTTGTTTTGAGCTGCAACTATACCACATATTTTGATTTTTAAGCCAAGATATTTGTCTGAGTCTCCTTTTGTTCTCTATTTAACCTTGATTTTGCTTCTTTTATTGATCTTTTAACTTCTTCTCTTTATCAGTTCGATTTAACACTTCAAAATTTGTCACGTGTACTTCTTTCTGTTTCTTTTTAATGACTACTTACTTACTTACTCCGTGGCGTTACAACCCTTCGTGGGTTTTAGCCGACTCGACAACATGCCTTCACTGTTTTCTGTCTTGAGCAACCTCCATCCAATTCTCCACGCCCATAGTGCTTAGGTCTCCTGCTATATTATCTCGCCAACGGAGACGAGGGCGTCCGCGTGGTCTCCTTCCAGTTGGGACTTACTAGTCTTACTGTTCGTTCGTCAGAATGTCTTCTCAGGTATCCTGCCCATTGGAGTCTTCTGGACTTTATTTCTTTTATGATGTTGGCGTCTGAGTAAAGTTGTTCGAGATATTTGTTAGTTCTTCTCCTATATTGTCTAGATGCTTCATCCAGCACAGGACCAAATATCTTCCTTAGGATTTTTCTTTCCCAAACACATAGTCTCTCTTTGTTTGCCTTTGTTATCGTCCACGTTTCGCTTCCATACATCACAACGGGTCGTATAATTGTTTTGTAGACCTGTATCTTGGTGTGTCTTGTTAGTTGTTTCGATTTTATAAGGTTTTGGAGGGCAAAAAGACATCTGTTGTTGGCCTGAATACTGTTGTTTATTTCTTGAGATCCGTTATTGTCTTCTGTTATTGTTGTTCCAAGATACTTGAATTCTCTAACCCGCTCAAAGTTTAAGTCATCAATGGTGATGTTCTGACCGATTCTGTCTTTGCTTTGGTTATTGCGGCTCATATACATACATTTCGTCTTGTTTTCGTTGATTTGGAGCCCCATCTTCTCTGCTTTCTTCTCGAACCTCACGAAAGTCTCCGTCATCCTTAATCGTGTTTCCTATTAGATCGATATCGTCTGCAAATGCCAGTAGTAAGTTTGGTCATTCTCGACGAACTACTGCTCAGATGTAATTTTGTCCAGTATTATATCCCTCCTTACTTGCCGTCATCTTCACGATCATCTCTCTCACAGACACGGGGTTCATAATGATTTCTCTATACACTGTGTTTCTCTTCACTATCCATCTACTAAATTCCAGCATTCTGTGAGCAAAAGTGTCGGGGTAGTGGCAATATAGGTATTTGTCTGAATCTGCCTTTCTAAACCTAGAAAGATACGCCCTAAAACACCCATGTCCTGTGAGTAGTTGCGTCAAGAAGTAATCCAGACGCCTGTGACCATAGTTTAACCAGTCCGTTAGGGCTCGGGATTAGCATCTTAGTCCATTGGGTTTACATCTTCCGTGTTGTTACACTTTTGTTGCCATGTTTCCATTAATCTTTCCATTTCTTCCTTTGTTGTGCTGTTGTCAATGGCTCCCTTCCCTTCTCTTCTTCTTTCTCTGCTAACACATGCAGAATGAAAGCAAGCCATGATAAATCACAAGGCCACAGCAGATACAGTCCTATAGGCGCATGCTATAGACGCAGTCCTATAGACGCACTCGTGTTATGAGCCTCTTGTAGATCGGTATCTCTATTATCCCATTCCAGACTGCTGCGGCGATAAGAATGATCGACTACACGACATTGTGTAGGGCCATCCTCCTTTCTGATTTGGATTCCAATGTTAGGCATTACCCTTTCCAGCGCAGCACAGTCTTCGCGGCTACCCTCTTCCATATTGGTGTAGCGTCACTCCCAGATATTTGACGCATTTCCTTTGCAAGTTCGCTGTGCCCTAGTTCTTAACGACGTCGCCCGTATGTCTTGCCCGAAACTGAGATTCGGCTTGTCCTGCGCTACTATCAGCTACCGGGATTCATCGCAAAGGCAGAGGGGGTTATACCTTCTCCGTATTTCACAGTTTATGACCCTGTCATATGATAGGTTCCATAGCGTCTGATACAAGATCGATCCCTGTGGGGACTCCACCCGTTACGTCAACTAGCGTGCCCTTCTTAACCATGATCCTTCTTTCGGAAAGATATTCCGCCGTCACATTCATTAGATAGTTAGGACACTCCCTCTCCTCCAATGCTTGCATTACCGCTTTCCACTGCAGAGTGTTGAATGCATTTCTAACATCGAAGAGCAGCAGAACCGACCAGCGCTGTTCGTCTCCAATGTTGTGCAATGTCTCGATTACACTCAAAATTGTGTCAATTGTGCTCTTTCCTTGGCAATTGGGAAAAGTCTTATAAAGGAAAAGATGCCGCACCAATTGAAGACAAAATGATGGTCATTCAACGACGAAACGTTTGGGGCGGCAATAAAGATTAGGAAAGAAGTGGTAAAATAAAACAATTTGTTTTGTCAATATTACCGAAACACACCAAAATTATTCGTTTGTAAATGACAATAATAGATATAGAGCGGTAATAAACCATAAATATTTCAGAATAGGAATAAAGAGGCGATATTAACAATAGTGAGTATTAACATATATGTTTTAAACTGAACGACCATAATAGTAGAAAATGACACAAATAGTAAAATTCCTTATCTTAAAAAGATTTTAAATCATTGATCAAATTTGAATTTTATTTGATATTATGTATCAAATATCACATTAAGTATCGCATTTTACCCTTGATAATCATTTACTATCTAATCAACTCCCGATAACATATGTCTCCCCCGTCGTAGACGCCTGTGCTCGGGGGTTAGGGAGGACGACATCAGAAAGGAAATAGACAGACAGATATAAATGGATAGAAAAATTATCAGAGCATTTCTTATTCGATTCGAACACTATACAAACATTGCATTAGCTCGTGCTACCCTCAAAAAAGAACACTGGTGTATTTTCTACCCACCAAACTTTAAATTTCAATTGAAAAAGAGACTCCAGGGAACCAAGGTCATATGTTAAGTGCGGAGGGTGGTTTTCAATTAATAACAATCCTCTAACACTCACTCTATGATTATATTTCGAATAGCGAAGTTCAAATTTGAATCAGGAAACAATCTCGACCCTTTAGAGGGTATGAAATATCTTAAAATGATTTAAAATAACGCTTTTCTGAGTTCTGAAAATGACTATTGCAAGCAGAAACATAACAAAATATTAAGAGCTCTCTTTCTGTATTTTTCTTTTGTATAATCAAACATTTATTGCTTCTATAATATTGTCACTTCGTCGTTCATTGTGAGAATTGTGTTTCTAGAAAAATGTAATATACACTTGTTTTTAAAAGACCCTTTCCTTTTAGTCCTCATTTTTAACCGACCGTTAATATTTGAATTATTATTTCATGTATCTTTTTCCCTCCATTCAATGTCTTTATTATTTTTTCTTCGGATTTATTTTATTTTATTTATTCCTGTATTACGACGCCATCTCGTTGCGCTAGTTTCGTGACGCTCGCCTCAGAATTTTACTATAGAGAAAAAGTAATACAACACCAGTATAGAAGCTTCGTTTTAAAAAGTATTTCAGGGACAAAAATTTAATTATGGACATTTTAGAGTAGTTAGACTTAAATGTGGATCGATATAAAGATTAATAAGTAAAAGACAAGTTTTTGGACGAATTTAATAGAAATAGATACTTCAAGTTGGAGACACAAAACTATGTGTAGTATGATAAAAATTTATTTTTCAAAAACATCGGTAAATTTTATTTGATGTTTATTAGTAAACAACTTTGTGCATGTTTCTTTTATATGTGTCAGTAGGGACACGCTTTTCATACGCGATTTCGTCATTTTTTTGATGACAAATAGCAGAAGTCACGGTCATAATTGAAATGAAATATGGATACCTCGCACAAGTGAATCAAATATATTCCCGTTGAAGATTTATGACCCTCGAAATAAGTCATTAACCCTCCAGGTTACCCACATTAGACACGCAACTACTGTCAAATTAATTTCGTGAAACCCTCCACATTCACTTCATGTAAAACTGCATTACAGTTTTACTAAACAGAAGTGAAACGATAAAAAATTGTTGGAACGCTAACATGTGATGTGAAAGTTAGAAGGCACCGGTCTCCCGCAGGCAGAATTACTTTTTTTAATATTATAGATTAGAAAAGAATGTAGGAACTACATAAATATATTTCTTTCTGTAAAAAAATGTTATCATAACTTGATTGATTTACTTAAAAGCTGAACCACAAGTATATTAGAAATAGTTATTATTTAAATACAACTTTAAAAATACAGTTTAGCCCAAAATAAACAGTACTGAACTTGTAATTATTATTTTACTGTTTTAAAAAAATACATATTATTGACACTTGATAACATGTTTTAAATGAGCTCCTCTCTTAAGACAGACTTCATACCGATATTGCAGATTTCTCGTAATGTTATGAATAGACTTCGGCAAATATGCAAATAAAATGTAGAAAATATGCGCATAAATTATGCACGTGTTTACCCGAAAATATGCAAATATTTTACAAAATATGCATACAAATAAATAAAAAATCGTTAAAATAGTTTTATTTAAAAAAAGTGTACATAACTAAATATGTCGTACTATTCATTAAGATTTACATTTATTTTAAGTAACTACATCATTTTTAAGTATGAATAAACTTATTTAGAATTTATGGTAATATTAAATGACCAAGTGGTGTTCAAAATTTTCTAAGAAA
Source organism: Diabrotica balteata (assembly GCA_918026665.1). Taxonomy (NCBI): domain Eukaryota; kingdom Metazoa; phylum Arthropoda; class Insecta; order Coleoptera; family Chrysomelidae; genus Diabrotica; species Diabrotica balteata. Next base: position 32,667,764 of record OU898277.1, read on the forward strand.
AACTTGTGGCTTCTGTCTGAGTACATATATTTATATATGGAAAAACTTCGTTCAACATCAACTGATGTAACGGACCATTTTTCAAACTAACAAAACATTTGGTTCTAAATTAATTGTTTCCGAAATTATTTCCAGCTTAGAACACTGACTACTTTCAGAAAGAATATGTAACCTTTATTTTTTTCCATAGTAGCTTCAAATTTTTTTAAAATATCTTTTCCAATATTACCTCTAACGTTCCGACAACATGACGCCAAATTCCTTTTATTAATGTCTGGTAACTTTCGAACAATGACAGTTTTGGTGATTCTAACTGAGTAATTGTTTTTTGAACAAAACTAAAACTTGATTTTATAAATGAAAGTTCTTGTTGAAGCAAGTATACTCTGAAAAGTTTGTTTAGAATCCCAAAAGAGATTGGGAACTTTCATCTGTTTAACGTATCAATTATGTTCTTTATTTTAACAAAATGATCTGCAAAAAAATTAGCTGCTTCTAACCATGTTCCCCATCGCGTTAAAATAGGTTGTGGTGGAAGAGGAATGTTAGGTAGCATTTCTTTATAAATTTGAATTCTTATAGGAGATTTAAGAAATACTTTTTTGACACTGGATATCATGGTATTTACAAGAGGAAACTTTTTTCGTATTTCCTCTGCAACTCTGTTTAATCCATGCGCTACACAAGTAACATGTATTAAATCTGGGAAAAATATTTTTAAATTTTGTCCTGCTTTCACCATATAAGGAGCAGCATCCGATAAAATAAGCAGTAATTTATTAGAAGGAATAGTTGTCGGAAGAAAAAAGTTGCTAATGTTTCTTGTATAAAACGCGAAATTGTTTAAAGCATTTGTTTTCTCAAGTTGCTGGCATGAAAATAAGATGAGATTTTGGTAAGGTATCTTCTTTAAGAACACCAATCAATAAATGAGCAATATACTTTCCTACGGAATCAGTGGTTTCGTCTACAGTTATGTAAAAATAATTATCTGCCATTTCTTCCTTAATATTAATTTAACACCGACGAGTATAGCCCGTTCACATTATTTCTTCTTAGAGACCGATCACTTGGAACATTAAGTTTGCAATATTTTTTTAGAAACGAACTAAAATTTACATTTGCTAATTTTGAAAGCGGTATGTTTGCAGACACTAATGCGCGATCACAAGTCTTCATTAAAAGTTTACTTGCTCATCTACTTTTTTTGAAAGTAGATTGGAAACATTTAGCCATTGAAGTTTGAATGTTTTCTCCTGTTTTTCCTTTTTTTGCAATGTGTGAAGCGGTTCCACATGTTGGTCTATCTGAAATTTCTTCTCACATGCTATCTATAAATAAAAATAAAACTTTATATTACCCAACCTTTAAAATATAAAATATACAAGGTGTTTTTGGTTAATCAATAACTGGTTTGGAAAAAAAAACACTCGCTAAGTGTTTTAAATGCAGTATTAATCCACAAATTAGTTTTTGTTACTACAAATATATAAAAAATTCTTGTGGCTGTTGACAGAAAACGATTACCTTTTAACGCGTTTTTCAGTAGCCCACAGATGTGAAAATCGCAAGGCGATAAATCTAGACTACAAGGTGGATGCTCTAATAAGCTTGATTTCTTTTGTTGTAGTTTTTCTTTCACAACTTTGGCAACATAAGGCCAAGCAGAAGAATAACACCACGTGAGAGCTTCCCTTGACGATTTCTTCTTATTGCTTGGTGAAGCTTGTTCAAAGTTTCATTATACAGGTTTGCATTGATATCATACCCTAGGTTCTGTAATCTCTATAAGTAAGGTCCTTCATGGTCGAAAAAATGTTAACATGACCTTGTCTGCGGAATGTTAAATAAACTTTTTTAGTGAACTTCTTTGATTTGCCTGTATTTCTTGAGATACTGCAAAAATAAACCCATTCGCAAGCTTTTTGGTTCTCTGGCAAAGCGAGGTATCAATTTGTAACATGTCAAAAATTAGGATAGGTTACTATTTGTTAAAATTTCGTCATTTTAACTTTATTGTACCCTGTACATACATTTTAATTGTTGTAAATATTTTCTCTTATAAAAAATGAGATCATTTCATTGAAGAGCACCCATTGATCTTTTTGACTTACAGTTAGGTCCATCGGTAATTAATGTAATAACCTTTTTATAAAAATTGCCGCTCTAATACTTCGTGTACCGAATAGTTTGTTTGAATTGTCCCTGTTGCTTGTTACTGTTTACCTAAACGCTGCTAAATCTAACCACTTCGCTGTTTTCGTCGGTGGTTTCAGGTTTTCAAATGTAGTAACTAATATCTCAAAGAAGTGCCGAAAAATATATTGTCATGGACTACACTAACGTTTCCATATATGTTGGACCACATACCGAATTACAATGGCCCTCTTTTAAATATTCTCTCTATAAAAGGATTATTTTTTTTATCTACACTTAGTTTCCGCTGAGCCAGTATGTAGTAAAGTTCGATATTCTATGTTGGGAGACCCCTGTCAAAGATATTTTTTGACACCTTTCGTATTTATGTATATTTTTATCTTCTTCCTTATATTTTGCCTGTTTGACATTGATATTTCCTCATTTAAATAGGGTGTAATATTGGTCCTAAGCCAATCCCAGGTATTATCCAATGTTAATTCGAGTATAGTACAAGTGAAAATCCTAAGAAATTTTAATGTTGGTCCAGACGTAATTCGACGGTTAGTCCAAGTATAGTCCCAGTTAGTCCTAGTTAATCCCAGTATGCCCCTGTTCAAGAGCTCCCCGTATATTCAGGAGTTGACTGCACAGGAGGTGAACGTATAATCTGTTTTCCAGCTCAAAGATTGCGAGTACTTTCTCTTTATATACATTTGTCAGCCGATTCAAGTATTGCCACTTTTGAGTTAAGAAAGTTTGGACATATCAAAGGATATGTGAGAAAACATGGAATATGAAACCAAAACAGATGATCTGGTTATAGTGACTGTAGTCAGACCTATAATTACGAGACGAAGGCGAAGCTATAAGCAGACAAAATCAGGTTAAGACGTTAGGAAACCTAATTAAAAATAAACCAGAGTTGGAAATGATACCTGATGTCATGCAACCTAAATATAATTTTGAAAAGCTATATCGTCCTCTTTCCAGGAAGGGTCAAGTAGGAGTGGAATAAAATAAATTTTATAATAAACCGATGAAGGAGTTGGAGCTAGAGTATAAGGAGGTAAACCAGGGCTAATTCTTAATGAAAGCCTAGGTGTGGAAATCTATGCTTTAGAGATGTGCCTGCAGGAACTAATAAAAAGGAACTGTAGGGATAGATATATAAAATTTTTATCTGACAGTGGCATTAAAGGCACTGGAATTAAATCGGATTGACTTCAAGTTAGTTTGGTACTGTCTTCAAAATCTGGTTCGGATCGGGAAAAGGAACAAAGTAAGTTAACTCTGGATCCTTGGACATATTAGTATTGAAGTGAATGAAAAATCATGAATTCTTTAGTAAATTTCGTAAAAATGTATTAAACTACAGTTTTCTGTCATAAATTTATAACTAATTAAAATATACCAGTATATTTACGAATATCAGTTTAATTTTTTTATTACATATTACAAAATGATAACCATGTTCTTTGATCTTCAGTGGCGTCGTCATTTTTTCAGACTTGTATCATCACAAAAAAAATGTACATTTCATTTGAGTACATCCATGTATAGTTATGACAAGCTTGTCAAATTTGATTATTCACTATTTAATTATACAATTAAAGACACAAATTAATACCTTTCTTATAAAATTATATAACATTATCCAAAAAAATTATTTTTGATTCAAAGTTTAGACTAAACCCAGTTATCAAAGTTGTTACAATGTAGAAACCATAAACAAACAATAAACTGATTTATTTATCTATATCACTATTGTTTCAATCAATATGACTAAATTGGAGTGGAGGAAAATAGTAAACGCTGCCAAGACTGACTTAGAGTTGTGGAGCCAAGAAAGAAAGAATCTGTCTAAATTACTCATACTCAATTTAACATAAGTTTCATAATATAGTGATCTTTTGAATATTTTAAACGCACCATCATTTAGCTCTTGAGGAGAGTTCATGATCGTTCTATTATAAGAATTTTATTTTAAATCCGTGAATAAAGATAAGTGCAAAATGAGTCTCAGAGAAACATGGAAGACCTATAGACCTTAATTTAAGCGGATTTGATTAAGTTTGTACTAAAGTTGCAATACTGGTTGATTTCTTTATAATCGTGACATAGATAGCATGAATAGCGACATAGATAGCATAAAAGTGAGTGTATTCGCCTTTGAAGCCGAATGATGTTAGTAAATAGGTAAAGAAATAATAAATAAGACTTTCTCACTTCTTCTTTTATTCTGTTCTGTACTCAGTTCTTCTTCTATTCTGTCTGTCACATTTTACCCTACGTATGTTAAATTTACCTCTAAAATCTAATAGATAACATAAAAAAACTCATTGTCTCCAAGACTGAGATGTAGTGCAGAAAAGTCCTTCCCCCTTTTTAAATTTAATGTTTGTTTCGTCCCTTTTAAGTGTTTTCTGTTTTAGTGTGTTTAAATTGTCCTTAATGGTTTTAACTTTAATATTTTTTATATACTTGACTTTGCAATAATCTACCATTTTGCCAATAGAACTTTATCAAAGAAATTTGATAATTACAAGTTAAAAGAATTGCACACCCACACAATTTGTACATCTAATCTTATTCATTGTCATAAAACTGTCACCTTCATAAAATAAATACTCAATAAATAACACACATTTCATAAATATATCTCTTGAATAAGTATAAATAACTTTTAAATAATACAATGGTATATAACATCACTTACATCTAACAAACAATCACATTACACCTATCTCTACTTCATTGGATCAAATCTATCTCCTCAAAAACTTCCCGTTTATTGTCAAACAACTACAATAGCAGACTTAAGTTCTCCATTCAACAATACATGATAGTTTTAACCATGTTTTACCATCAATCAATTAATAGAGTACCGGCATGTAAGTAATGTTTTATTTATTTGCTCATACCTTTTTATTCCTTTTTATTCATTTTTAAAAACCACAGACATGTAATATTGGCATAATTATTGTAATTTATAACATCTACTTTGTTTATCTTTATTAGACAACACCCTAATAGGGGTTTTTTATTAATTCAGCATTTACTTAACTTTGTAACGAGGCCTGAAGATGCTTTGCATATTGTAGAAAGCGAAACCAGTCGTCTGAATAGTTAAATTAAATTGATTGTGAGTAAGTCTTATTTATTATTTCTTTACCTATTTGAAATGGACTCACACAAGCAACATATTCATGATTTGATGTTAGTAAAATTCCGACTTCAAAATCAAAAAGTAAGTCCCAAAGACACAAAAAACGACGAAATCGTCATTTGTCTAGTTTATATCCTCTACACTTCGTCTTTCAAGTTCATCTGTAGATCTCGTATATCTGTGTAAGCTCATGTGATAAATAACACACCTACTCTAACAATGCCGGAGGTAGGATTGCCCAGTAATAATGCCGGAGTAAAAGCAGTATTTGGAAACAAGTGTTGGTTCTTTTCAATATTAAATATTTAGGGGAGAAAAATCATGCCTCTCTATATGGCGAAGTGTATGTTTATTCTGACTTTTAAAATTAAACATAAAATTGTATTTTTGCAATCACACAGCTTTGCTTTAAAAGCAATTTGTGTGATTTAAATATTTAATATTAATGTACTTTAAATTTATTTGTCTATTATATAAAAATCTAAATATTCATTACACTACATGCACAAGAGTTTCCTGTACTCAAACTTGGGTATGACACATTAAGAAGAAGACTATTTGAGGATGTTATCTTATTTTTACATATTGAAAGCATATTGTTTTTATAATAAAGAAAAATGTGAATCTACTACTATCTTCATGTTCTATAAATCTCGAACCTTTAAGGATATATCGTTGAAATATCGTTGTCGGCGTACTTATGATATTAAGTCGTTTGTCATTTATATGTATGCCTTATATGAAAATACAGTCAGATCTGTGATGTTCAAATCCAAACCTAACAACATAAGAGACATTAAAAACTGCATCTATAACACATCCTGTAAATGCAACAATAACTCTGTGGTAGTATTCGTATGACCACTAAGTGTCAGGATAAACGAGCATGAAATAGGTGTTCAGATGTCCTAAATGTCCAGAATACCTTCGATCAGGTCTGGCAAGCAGGTCTGATCGAAACACTTTGCCTCTCTGGACTGCCAAACACATTCTTAAAAACAATACACTTATTTCTCTCCAATCGTACAATAAGAGTTAGAATCAACGACAATTACTCTACATCATTCACTCTAAGCTGGAGTGCCTCAAGACTTAATTTTAGCACCAATCCTATACACAATTTATAACAGCGAGCTCCCCGCTCCTACGATCAACACGAAACCATATACCTCTCCTCTATACTAACGACACAGCACTGCTCGCCTCAGACACAGCAGATGGAACAATCAGGAGCCGCTCTGTGTTCAGCAGGTCACAGGACTATCTTGACAAAATTGTCAAATGGTGCAACAAATGGAGAGTCACTCTCAACCCAACCAATCCTCTTCAGATATGTTCGGAAACTTCTTGTTTTGAAGCTGAGGGCAACCTCATAGAGCTCTATGGGGCCACACTCCCTAATTTATAAGTAAGGTCCTCACTCCACACAGTCCCATAAGCATCTGTTAGGTCTATAAATGTTATGGCAAATTTTTCACGTCTTTCAAACCCAACTTCGATAAATGTAGTTAGGGACAGAACTGGGCCATGGTAGCTTCGTCCTCTTCTAAAACCAACTTGCTCAAATTGGTATAGCAACCTCAATAGTGGTACATATTCTCTTCTGTTCTGTATGGAAATTTTACAAATAGTGTTCAATACGCTCTTCGCGTGGCTCAGTTCATGACCTGCTTTGTTGTATGAAGTGGAAATTTTTAAATCCGTTTTACAGTGCTGACTTATCACCTCTTATTTTATTTAAATTTGTCGCGCAAAATGTGTCATTTTAAACCTGACGTGTAGGTAGAAAAGATTGTTAAGGAAAGGTTGAAAAATAGTTAAAAATATATCACCAAAATATTTATAGGATGCTTAAGCAGCAGAACTCAAAAATCGTAGTATTTACCTTCTAGTAAAAGATTTCTTCGAAATATGCCAGCAGTCACGGCGAATACAAGTATAAAGACTTGTAATAAGCGTGAAAACATTAACGGATACATTTATCAATAATTTTGCCGTTTTCCTCCTATACAATGCAAATTTCTTTTGTTACACCTGTAAATCTGCCACACGAGTCCATAAATAACTGGCAGCCCTTTACCTGTCAACTCCAGTCCATCAACTGCAAATATTCGCAATACCGTGTTACTAGAATGCAAATTTGCCTTCTTCAATAATCTCAAGGTTCGCTTTTAGATTTCGAGCAGGTATCTCCAAGGTCTCATTAAAATGTATGATATTTTTGGTACTACCCTTTAATATAAGCAGCACACTGAGTAGAACTAATTTGTAAAGGTGTTGTAGGTACCCCAATTTGAAGATTTTATTAATGCCAACAATATCTCACTTGTGAATAACTTAAAGTGAAATTAGAGAAATTTTATTGTAAACTATTTTTTTGGTGGAGTAAAAATAAGCTTTAGATTTTCTAAAACGTTTTTTAAACTATAATAATTACACACCGTAGATTTAATACAAAAAATGACACGATATCAAGGTCTGTACTAAAAAATTACTATTAAATGAAAGCCGACACTATCATCTTTGTTGTTATTTATTATATCATTAGTTATAATTAGCACTGCGATCATGATAATTTGAATAATTTTATGTAACGGTATTCATTATTGACTTTGTTTATAACACATAACCACTCCTTCTTGTTTGGATTTCTAATTTATTACCGATGGGTTTGATATAATACACGTGATTGGACGTATTTGTATGCACTTTCTAGATTTAATTAAGAAGAAATGGCTCCTTTTTGAGAAATTGTATGAAATACCTATAAAACTTTAAAAACTAATATCGGAGGTTTATGATTAACATTTTGTTGACCATGTGCATCAAACACGTAACAAGTGACTGGAATGAGTCGAAATAGACAGCAAGGACACTAAAAGACAAAAAAGAAGTAAGTACTACTAATAGATTTACCAGAGAAATTAAGACGACGGGAGGAGTACGTTAGAGAACTTTTCCAAAATGAAAAAGGTGAAATGCAGAAAATATAAGACTTAAATCCTTTAGAGAGACAGAAGATCACAATAGATGCAATCAAATATGCTATCAAAAACTCTAAAGACAATAAGGCAGCTGGATTAGATGAAATTCCAGTAGAACTGTTAAAACTAGTGGAAGAGGATAACTAGGAAGTATTTCCAGATTTATTCAACACGGTGTACGATACGCGAATAATACCACAAGAGTGGCTGAAGTCAGCATTTATACCCATTCTTAAAAAACAAGCAGCAAAAGAGTGCTCTGATTATCGAACACTGAGCCTCATGAGTCATGCAGTAAAAGTATTGCTGAAAGTAATACATAAGAGAATATACGAAAGGCTAGAGGAAGATATTAGCGAGACGCAGTTCGGGTTCCGAAATGGAATGGGTACTCGAGAAGGACTATTTGCCATCAAAATATTGATTCAGCGATGTGTGGATGTAAACGTTGATCTACGCTTGTGCTTCGTTGACTACGAAAAAGCTTTCGAAAAAGTAAGACATGAAAAACTAATATCAATACTTATGAACAAGCACATTGACAGTAAAATCATAAATATAGTGCAAACATTATATTGGAATCAAAGTGCCATAGATCAAATTTATGGGCAACACTCAGAAGAAATGAAGATCCGTAGAGGAGTTAAACAGGGATGTGTTTTATCGCCACTTTTGTTTAACTTATATTCTGAAGAAATTTTCCAAAAACCACGCTCAATAATATCGAAGCGGGTGTCACCGTTAACGCAAAATTAATTAACAACTTACGATATGCAGACGACACTGTGATCATAGCAACGAGTATAGAGGATCTACAACATCTTATCGAAAGCTTGAGTATCAATAGTGCTGAGATGGGAATGACTATAAACGCTAAAACAACGAAGTTGTAATGTATCAGCCCCTTACGCAAAGGAAACAACCTTACCCCAAGCGCAATCATGAATCTGTTAGCCCGGTATGTAATAAGTCAGCATAGCAAGAAAATTAAAGAAACAAAATAGGGGGTAGTTAGCCTAGATAAGTATAATAATAATTAATTACATAATTATTATATACTTCAAATTAAATAAAGAATAAAAATAATTCCACATAGTTTAACGTATACATTTCAAATTAAATAAAGAATGAAAATTCTACCGAGTTAAGTATGTTACACAAGTTTCGATATCAGGTCGCTCCGAATGTTTAAAAATTACGAACACATAGATCTTCGTTGGAAAATGATACAAATACAAAAAGACATACCAACAATGAGAATTGAGCTGAGCTAGCAAGCCACACCACCGCATGATCCACTTTTTTAGCACGTAGAGAGAGGGCTTGATCAGCAAAAACTCGAGGAGAGAAAGGCGGTAAGGCGACGGTACTGTGATTGAAATTGAGGATACGGGTTCATAAAAAACGAAGTAAAATTGGTCAACCGCCAGTAGTATCCAGTGAGCGCTCGGCGCCAGTAGTTGTCCGGCACCCGGGAGTGCTCGGAGGTGGTAGCGTCCAGTAAGCGCTCGCCAGTAGTGTGCAGGAAGTGCTCGCAACCGGTAGTTTGCGGCGACCAGAGCCGGGTGTTCAACTTCGTTAGTGCGATGTCATATCCGACGGGAACGATTGTTTAAGTACCGGATTTTCCGTCTCTCGGGAAAACGTGATAGCGTACAGTACTCTCAGCAGACTGTTCCTGAGTTTTAGTTGGACTGCAAAGGCGTATTCTTTAGCTAGTGCCTAAATATGCCAATTAATTACTATTAAACTGGGAATAAGTCACAATTAAAGATAAAAATACGTTTATTGACGTTTCAATTTCCACTTCGGAAATCGTTCTCAAAAAACAAACAGTAAATTGTTGATTTACTGTTAAGATACGATATTAGGAGAAACACCCTTAATCTATTTAGATCATACTTAACAAATAGAAACGGGGCAGTTTTCTTAATAACAGCTATTCTCAGTTTCACACTGTTTAATATGGGGTTTCCCGAGGTTCGATATTAGGAACCACTTTGTTTCTTATTTGTCTAAACAATTTATTTCACTCTACTTTTTCTATAAAATGTATATGCTTCGCAGACGATACAACTCTCATTAATACTGATATTAATCAGCATAATTTTAAAATTTCAATAAATAGTGATACTCAGATAGCAAAATTTTAAATAATGGGCTTACATAATCAAGAAATAGTGTAAAACTAATAGGAATTTTTCTAGATATTAATCTGAATTGAAAGAACAAGGTTTTAGGTCGGGAAGATCATGCACCGACGCTATATTTATAATGAGGCAAGTGCAGGAGAAATCATTAGGATACAAAAAAACCAGCATATCTATGTTTCGTGGATCTTAAGAAAGTATTTGACCGGGTCAAATTAAAAGACGTTATGTACGTACTGTATGCAAAAGAGATAAATCTAGGAATAATTAAAACGATCGAAACTATCTACCTAAACAACACAATAAAAGTAAGAATAGAAGAAGAACTAACCGACCCTATTGAAGCTGGCAATGGGATAAGACAGGGAGATTCCCTTAGTCCTCTATTGTTCAACCTGATTATACATGAAATAATAAAAAAAGTAAGAACTAAAAAGGGATACCAAATGGGAGAAAAACAACGTAAAATAATCTGCTATTCAGACGACGCAATGCTACTCTCTCAAAGTGAAGATGATTTACAACGTACGCTGCACCAACTTAATATAACCGCCAAAAAATTTAACATGTTAATTTCCCCAAAAAAGACAAAAAGCAAGGTTACAACAGCAAATTTACTAAGATGTAAATTGGAGTTGGAAGGTCAGATAATAGACCATGTAATGGAGTTTAAATATCTAGGCATCACATTATCTAGCTACGGAAAGCTCGAAACCGAAGTGGAAGATCAGGTGAATACAGGAAACAGAGCCGCAGACTGCCTAAATGAAACAATATGGAGAAATAAAAATATCGGGAAAGAAACGAAAGGCAGAATTTAAAAAACAGTCATCAGACCAATAATGGCATACGCGGTAGAAACAAGACTTGAGACTAAGAACAAAAAGGATGTTAGAAACAGCAGAGATGAAAACACTTAAAAAAATTGATGGTAAGACACTGTGGGACAGAGGTAGAAGTACAGATATATGACATAGATGCAAGGTGGAGAACACCAAAAACTGGGTAAGAAACAGAAGAGTAGAATGGAACGATCATATAAGCCGAATGACAACAAATAGAGTAGAAAAGACGGCAAGAGACGGTTCCCCAATAATTAGACGATCAGTAGGAAGACCACGAAAACGATGGAATGACAATTTACTGGAGGCATATTGAAAAACTGACAAAGTCATGTCTATATCAAACGAAGAAGAAGAAGAAGAAGAAGAATTAAAGTGCTCATACAGGTTACTTAAATGCTAGACTTGCTACCAATATATTTTTAATATGCAACTTAGTTTATATTATTCCTAAGAATAATATCCTAAGAATAAGAAATAAGAATAAGAAACTCTTAGAATCTGCTACTTTACTCTATTCTATAGACATTCACAGTACGCAATAACTTCTTCTTCTTCTCCTTCCTCTTTATATGCAATTCTGCTTGTTCATTGACGGATTAATACCCATATGGAAGGTTGTCACGCTATCTTTTGGGCGGTCGTCCGATACTTCTTTTGCCGATTGGTGACTTATCTCTTGCTATTTTGACGACACGGGTCTCCTCCATTCTGCTTATGTGATTATTCCATTTTTTTTTTATTTTTTGTCCATTTATTTATACACTGTGCGTTACATTTTCTTCTAATATCTTCACTTCTCTTTCGATCTCTCAGCGTATTTACTGTAATCCTTCTCAGTACTCTCATCTCTGCCGTTTCCAGTAGCTTTTGCATTGTGGCTATGTCGGATTTTTTTTCTGAGGTACACGCCATTATTGATCTTACACTGGCTTTATAGAATCTTGAATTCATCTCAGTGTTAATGTGTCTGTTTTGCCGTATAGTATTATTCAGGCATCCTGTCAGTCTATTTGCTTTTTGTACTTGATCTCTCATTTCTTTGTCCAGGTCTCCATAGCTGATCAGTGTAATTCACAAGTATTTTATTTGCAAGACTTGTTCAATGATGCCATCAACTTCTTGTTTTAGTTTTCTGATATGAGATTGTCATATTAAATTCTTCTACTTTTATGTTAAATCTGTGGACCAGTCTTTGCAAACTATCTTCATCTAGAGCTATCAATATGATGTCGTCTGCGTAACAGAGTATTTTTATTTCTTTGTTTCCTATTTCGTATTCTCTTTCTTTGTTAACGCTTTTGATGATTTTATCCATGATTAAATTGAAGAGCATGGGGATCAATGAGTCACTGGACAGCAAACGCAGCACCCATCGGAAAAATAATTTTTTCGTATTCAATACTTTATTTAAAAGTGTGTTTAGTGCGCGCTTGAATCGGAGAGCCGGTCCAGTATGTGGTCCATCCCAGTGTAGATGCCACTACGAAATTAACGAAACCAAAATTTGACAGCGTATCTAGCCGGAAGGACCATTAGTCCTATAATATGTAACCAGATTTTCTTTGCTTTCCCAAAGATATAGTATACACAACAAAATATACTAATGGCTGCATCGTGCTATAATTTGACATTTATGCTTAAAAAAGTTAGACTTTCTGGAGTTCATCTTTTTTTTAAATCTCAGCGCCTTAATGGGCAAAGAACTTTAATTAAACCACCAGATATAAAAATAATTTTGACAAATAAAAAGAGAGTGAACATTGGTGGAGAAGAATGTCTGCAAGAATTAAACAACATTCTATTAAAATTATTATGGCTATATTCTGATTTATGAGACAATTACCGAGGCGAATACTGATAACAGAAATAAACTTAATCGACAAATAATATTGTTTGTTGCATAATGACTATTCATTAATGTTTTATTATTGTTATCGGTCATTTTTACAATAAGGCGTCATTCATTCTTCATAAAGCAGTGTTTTTGTAATATAAAAAAAGATTAATATATTAATAAAGGCATATACAGATGAAAGTTTTAGTGTATATAAAAAAGGAACATTTTATGATCCAAGTATTCTCAAATAAAAAATAAAATCAAAAAACTTGATGGAAACTCCCTAGAAAACAAAGAAAACAGACCCACTGGGAGCCTTACAAAATTCTAAAAAATTAACACGTCAAAAGGAATATTAAAAATACAAAATATAACTATTATTTATATTTGTAGTAGGAAATATAGTAGAAAGCTACGATTTGTAGATTTTGATAGTTCTACTTCTCCCTCTTCTCACATGCTTGCATTATTACGGATGTAGAATTCTTCTTCTTCATGTGCCATGTCCTTTCAGAACGTTGGTTACCATCATAGCTATTTTAATTTTATTCACTCCCACCCTAAATAGCATGCTTGCTATTTAGGATGTAGAATAGCTTTTGTAATTACTCTTGTTATTGTAACTTAACGATTATTTCAATTTTGCGCGTTTAACAATTTGAGAAAAGACAGTAACGACAATCGTTTCATATTCAAACAGGGATAATTTTCGTCAGGGTTGTCAGTTATACAATATAAGCTGTAAAAACACAAATAAAAATTACAAGATTTTTAATAACATTTTAACATTTTAATTATTGCCGTCTTTTAACAAAAAATTACTGCCCTGTTACTAGAAAACTCGGTATTTTAACTATTTTGCAGTAAATGGTTATGTCGTACATACCGATAGTATTGTCACGACAATTTAGAGAAATTTATTTTATTTTCTAAATCGATTTTTAAATCTTTTAGTTGTTCTTCTAATCTATCTATTCTAATAGTAATTTGATCTACCCCTTACCTTAAATTTTCATGAATTTGGGATAAATTAATTATTTCTTCCTCTATGTTTGACCTTCACCTCTTTTTTTCTTGTCTACGCTTCTTCTTTAGCTCTTTCTTCTCATCTACGATTCTGCTTCACCTCCCTATGCTTCTCCTTGTCCTCTTTCTGCTCCTGCCTACGTTTTCTTCGTCTTCTTTCATTTTTAAAAACCGTGCAGGGCCCCGCAAAGATCCATTTCTTTATTAAATTCGGTATATCTCGTCTTAACCATACACAGATATTTAATATCTCTTTATTCTCACCGCTGTCACCAATATTATTAAAATACTCTATTAAATCACTAACAATCTTATAATACTTGCTTCCAATAACTGCTGCTATTTAAACTGTCAACTTCTTCTGTTTACATATAGTTGCTGGCGTTACCAGGGTCTTTTTCTATATGGTCTAAATCTTACGGAATGTCGTAACAGTATTTTAATAAATTTAGTTAAGTCAGATAATACGTGATGTCGTCTAACAGGTACATTGGTTGGTCGAATTTATTTAGTTCTTAGTGCACTGTCCATTTTTTTATCTAATTAGCCTTCTTCGGTCTATCTTTAGACATAGGCCTCCCCAATCCTTTTCCATTCTTCTCCGTCTGTTGCTACAGTCATCCACCTAGAGCCCACGTGCTTCTTGATATCATCTGCCCATCTCATTTGGGGCCTTCCTCTGCTTCGTTTATATTCCCACGGTCTCCAACTTATAAGAATTTTGTTCCATCGGTTTTTGTCTTATATTGTGTCCGGCAAATCTCCATTTCAATTTTGCAACTTGTCTAACATCCCTCACTTTTGTTTTCTCTCTTATCCACTCGTTTTTTTATCCATTAGTCTTATGTGCAACATTTGTCTTTCCATTGCTCTTTGGGTTTTTATGATTTTGTCCATGTTTGCTTTTGTAAATGTCCACGTTTGGGAACCATAAGTAGGAACAGGGAGTACGCATTGATTGTATACTTTGGTCTTAAGATCATGTGGATATCTTTTGTTTTTAAGAATGTGGCTTAGTTTGCCAAATGCCGCCCATGCCAGTCTAACTCGTCTCTTTATCTCTGCTGTTTGGTTCTCTTTGTTAAGTTTTATAGTTTGACCATGATATATATAATTCTGAACTTGTTTTATTTCATCTTGTCCGATTCTCATTGTGATGTCTTTATCTTTATTTGTTATGGTTTTGGTCTTGCTGTAATTCATATTAAGGCCTATCTTTCCAGCTTCTACGTCCAGTTCTTTCATAATTTTAAACTGTCCATTTTAATCGGACAATTTACCCAGTTTTTAGTTTGTTCAGTGAACGATTTAAGGAGGGTTTTTTCAAGAATACATTTTAAACAAGATTTTTAAGGGTCGCAATTAAAAACATTGCAGTTACAGAAAGTCAGTATACAGAAACATCAAGGAAATCAATTTGTGACCAAAGCAAATACCGATTCATTTGTACTTGTATTCTTCTTGCTCTGTCTCATAGTGTCTTGCCATCAATTTTTCCAAGTGTTTTTATCTCTGCTGGTTCTGACATTTTTGTTCTCTCTGTGTCAGGTCGTCTTTTCTGTCACTTCTTCTTCTTCACGTGCCATATCAAAACTATCCGACGTTGGCGATCACCATTGCGATGGCTTTTCGATCTTCTGCAATATGGAATAATTGTCCTGCATTTGGTATCTGAGTCCATTCACGAATGGACTCTTTCTGTCACTATATCATTAGTTGTCTAATGACTGTTTTGTAAATTCTTCCTTTCATTTCTTTCCCAATATTTCTCCATACTGTTTCATTCAGGCAGCATGCGGTAGCATGTTTCGAGATTTCCGTAGCTAAATAATGTGATGTCTAAATATTTAAACTCCATCATTTGTTCTATTGGCTGTTGTAACCATGCATTTTATCTTATTTTGGGGAAATAAGCATGTTAAATTTTCTGGTGGTTATATTAAATTAGTGCAGCATACGCTGTAAATCGTCTTCACTTTGAGAGAGTAGTATTGCGTCGTCTGCATAGCAGATTATATTAAGTTTTTTTTTTCCCATTATGTATACTTCTTTAGTTCTTACTTTTGTTATTCTTTCATCCATAATCAGGTTGAACAATAGAGGACTTTTTTATAGAGGATATTTTTTCTTCCACTTTTACTTTTATTGTGTTGTTTTGGTAGATATTTTCGATCGTTTTGATCAATCCTAGAATTATCTCTCTTGCGTACAATAAGTGGATATCGTCCTTTAATTAGACCCGGTGAAAGGTCCCCTCCTTAAGGCCCACGAAACATAGATATGCTGGTTTGTTGTATTCTAATGATTTCTCTTGCATTTGACCCATTATAAATTTAGGGTCGGTGCATGATCTTCCCGGCCTACAACATTGTTCTTCTGCTAGTGTTATAATTTCATTCAATTTATTTGTTATCACTTTGGTTGTTAATTTTAATGTTGTATTTAATAAACTTAATGTTGTAATGTTAATGTTGTATATCTTATACGGTGTCGAAGAATGGACATTAAAAATATCCACCATTAGTCGTCTGGTGGCCTTTGAAATGTGGCTGCACAGACGTATACTAAAAATTTTATGGACGGCTATGCTGACAAATGTGGCAGTCCTTGAGAGAGCAAATGCTGCTCGCGAGCTGCTTGATAACATCAAATGTAGAAAGATGGCCTATTTTGGACACGTAGTAAGGGGAGACCGATATAATATTCTTCAATTTATTATGATGGGTGAAATCGAAGGACGCAGAGGAATTGGTAGAAAGCAGGCCTCTTGGTTGAAGAATATCAAGGAGTGGACAGGAATAAAGAAAGCAGAGCAACTATTTAGAATAGCTCGAGACAGAGGCAGTTTTGCCATGTTAATCGCCAACGTCAAGGGGACTTGATAGGGCACGTTAAGAAAAAGAATTTAATAAATTAATTCCTCTAATTAGACTAATTAGACCCTGTAATTTTCCGGGTCCGATTTGTCTCCCTTTTTGAAAAGAAATTCCAATTCGAATGTAATGTTCATAGCTAGGACAGGACAAGGTCTGTCGAATCAGCTGGTCTATTATAACATTTATAAAATTAAAACGCACAAAAATTCTGTTTAACTCTTTTCGAAAATTTCAACTAAGTATAATAATTTGGAAAGACAACTTTTTCTTTTTGTTAGACACATATTTCTATTTCCGTCTTAAAATAAAGTTATGGCAATTTATTATAATTAATTCAGATATATGTGCATTCATTAATCGTGGACCATTACGTAACTTACGTTTTATGGAAATATGCTTAAAAGAGTTAAGCATATTCTACGATAAAAACTGCAGCAAAAAATTACGCTAAAACATTATGCTCTTCAAAACAAAACACTAATGAAATATAATAGTTTTCTAATCAGTCTACAAGAAGTTTAACGGTCAAAATTAGATAATTTCTCTATATTGTTACGTTGTAAATTTCTTATTTTATTTAATGGATGTTTTTAAAATACTTTACAAAAGAGACGGAAATGATCCACGGTTTTAATATGATTATATGGCAGTCACAACATACTAAGCTTCTTCTATTTGGTTTTTTCAGGTAAGCGTATCCAATTGAAATGGATATGTGTTCTACTCAAATATCTAGTTGGTAACATTCGTCCTATATACTTTGGTTATTTTCTCATCTAATACTGGATAAAATCGTTCAACTTTTTCAAATATTATCACGAAAAATGGCATGACATCTTTCAATAAATCTAATAAAAATTTAAATTCAAAACTAGCAATACCGATTTTGTTGATAAATACAAATAATTTAATTTAAGACAAGGACCGCTACTCTTTCATGGAATAATCTCCCCTATCGTGAAGACGATATATCTGAATTATCTGAAAATTATATCTAATTTATATTGGAATCAAACTGCCAAGGTAAGAGTTGTCAGCCAGTACACCGAAAATATCAAAATACAAAGAGGAGTCCGTCAGGGTTGCATGCTGTCCCCACTACTTTTCAATGTCTACAGTGAAGCGGTATTTCAAGAAGCGCTCTCAGACTCAATAGAAGGTATATCTATCAATGGAGAAGTTTTGAATAACTTACGTTATACATTATTGCGTGCTGTCCCCACTACTTTTCAATGTCTACAGTGAAGCGGTATTTCAAGAAGCGCTCTCAGACACAATAGAAGGTATATCTATCAATGGAGAAGTTTTGAATAACTTACGTTTTGCAGACGATACAGTAATAATTACGGATAACAACAATGATTTACAGAACCTAATGCAACGCCTTAATGAACGCTGTCATGAGTACGGACTGAAGATAAATTTAAAGAAAACTAAATGCATGATCATGACTAAATCTGCACATGCAAACATCCAATTGACTATTGAAGATACTGCAATTGAGAATGTTAATAACTATAAATATTTAGGAACATGGATAACATCAGATGTAGACCAAACCAAAGAAATTAGGACACGTATTGAAATAGCACATACATCATTTATTAAACTTAAAAAGTTTCTTTGTTGTCGGGATATAAGGTTAGAACTACGACTGAGAATGCTTCGATGTTACGTGTTCTCTACTCTTCTTTATGGTCTGGAAGCTTGGACACTAAAACAAGTTCATCTGAATAAGCTGGCCGCCTTTGAATTTTGCTGTTACAGAAGAATCCTACGAATATCATGGATTCAAAGAATGTCAAACATGGAAGTAACTAGAAGGATAGAAAATGAGGCGGAAATAGTATTAACTATTAAAAGAGGAAAACTTGAGTACTTGGGACATGTGATGAGAGGGCAAAATACGCATTATTACAACTTATTATGCAGGGCAAAATCCGAGGAAAGCGAAATGTGGGAAGACGAAGAATATCCTGGCTTAAAAACTTAAGGGAATGGTTTGAATGCAGTAGTGGAGAACTTTTTAGAGCGGCAGTCAACAGAGTCCGCATAGCCATGATGATTTCCAACCTTCGATAGAAGATGGAACTTAAAGAAGAAGAATCGTGAAGACGACCTATTAAAAGGACAACTTACCCAAAAATTAGACAGTGATGATAAAGATATAGACGAAATAGACAACATACTTACAGCAACGATGATTACATCAGGGAAAGAAATAGAAAAAAAGGATCTAAAAAGAACAACTATATGACGCAGAAGGCAGACAGAAGTAGCTAGGTCGGAACATGGCCTTAGCCAGACTGAAACCTTATAGGTCTGAAACATACATCTGAGATAGTGTTTTCGTCCACAGTATTATCAATTTTCCCCCGATCCATATTTTCGAAATTTTGATCAAGATTGCATGGTAGTGAGACTGGTTGACAATTTTTGGCTTCTTTTTAATAATTGATTGTATTGTTTAAACTTCATAAACTTAAACTTCTTTCATTATTATCATGTAGTCTACCTCTAACCCTATGCGGAGTCGATTAAACGCAGAATACTTTATTTTTCGATATATTTTACATATCATTACATATATCGTCATGTATGTCTACGAACTGTTTCTATCTCAGTTAGCCCAACTATTAAAATCACATTTTTTTTGTTGTTCAAAAAATCTTTAGCCGTTTTTAAAAATATTCAATAGCAGATACTGTTTAAAAGCCATAGCCATAACCTTAATATCAAAATTATGCTCCTAAATTGTTATAAAATCTAAATAATCTCAATACAAATGTCTATGGAGTTGAATACTAAATACTGACTGAAGCGATGGTCAATAAACTTGAAGCATTCGAGATGTGGCTATAAGAGCGATTTCGAAGGATACCATGGACGAACAATATAATTAATGAGACCGTACTACGAAGAATATGGAAATGAAGAGATACATATGGATTACTTAAAATGATCATAATAAATAATAAATAACAACAAATAAAATAAATGCAATATAATTTTGTAATGATTATATTACAACGTCAGGTGGCTTTGAAAAATCAAATCACAATAATTGTCAATTACTGTTAGATTAATTTTATAAATTTTGCCTGCTGTTTGTACTGTTGGGCAGTACAAAAAAAATGAAAAATCTGACGTTGGGTTAACTGAGTTAAGAAAAGGATCGTATACCCTAGAATATATTGGTTAATGTAGTACTATTAACAAAATGTGTCACAAATATATTTTGCAAATTATTTTATATTATATTTTACAAAATACTGTAATTTAAAGACCATTACAATTTCTATTATATTCTGTTTTAAATAATAAAAACAAACACACAGTCTGACTGTTAGACCAAGGTTATACTTACAAAAAAATGACATTTAAAACAAATTGAAATACCTGACCTAGTTAAATGTCTGGACGACTGCAGCGAAAATATTAATTGCGACACTCATTAGGTCTTTAATTAAAACACTTTTCTAATGGTTTTGTATATTTTCGCGATAGTAAGGTGTTTAAGTAAATCACCAAATTAATACTATCATTGTTTGTAGTATATACATCATTAAAAGCATATTCTTTGGCGTATTGATAAGCAAATACAGAGTCGTAACTGAATATTTCAGTAATATGGCATTGTAAAGTATTATGGGGTACTTTTATTACTTACAAAACTAATACCTACTCAAAATCCTTAATATCGATCTGAAACTATTAACATTTCTGTATTATCTAAATAATGTAATGTGAATTAACCACAATTTTTGTTTATTTTGTATTTAAAATTCAAAATAAACAAAATATATTTATTTTATGTAACAATAAAACACTGAAAACTTTGTTTTCAAACTTCCACAAAATTTATTTTAACTATTATCACTACAGCTGTTTCGGCTGATAGCCTTTCTCAAGTGATCTATTTTTGGCTTGGGTTTACAAATTTATAGTCTCTAATGAAATAGGTTGAGGAGGGGAGAACTGTTTGTCTTAAGTTGGTCATTCAGAATTCTTCTTCTTCTTAGTCGTTAACCTGATGCAGGTATCGTGATATCATGAAGCTGTTAGGTAATTTTTCCAATGTTCCTCCACGTTTTTCTATCTTCTGCCAATCTAGCACATTCTGACAATGGAGCGCCAATGGTAGCAACAATATGGTCCGTGTATCGTGTAGGAGATCTACCTCTACTTCTTTTGCCTTCTACTTTTCCCTGGATGGTAAGTTTTTCAAGACCATTTCTTCGAAGCACATGTCCAAAATAGCTTATTATCTGTTCTGTTATTTGTGTTCTTAGTCTTTTCTTTATGTTTAGCTGGACCGGTATGGATTCATTTGTTCTTCGGGCCACCCATGGTATTCTCAGCATTCGTCTCCAGCAGTACATCTCAAATACATCTATGTTCTTTTTGTCTTTCTCAGTAAGGGTCCAGCATTCCGATGCATAAGTAAAAACTGGAAAAACTAGACTTCTTACTAGTCTCATTTTTGTATCGGTAGTAATTTCATGGCTTTTCCAAATTTTTGTTAATTTTGCCATAGCGCTTTTTGCGATTGCTGACCGCCGCTTTATTTCTTCAGTACAGCCTCCTTTGTTGGTTATTAATGAGCCCAGATACACAAATTTATCTACAACAGCGATATTGTTTATCCTAACCAGGTGATTTTGATTGTTGTTAGCTCTGTCAATTATCATGATTCTCGTTTTATCCCTGTTTATTTTAAGGCCCATCGATAAGGTTACGTCTTCTATCCGTTGTAGCAGGTGAATCAATTCAGTTTCAGAACTAGCGAGGATAGTAGTATCATCTGCATATCTCAAGTTGCAAATCTTCTTCCCGCCAATGGTGATGCCACCGTTCCAGTCCTCAGTAGCTTTCCGCATTATCCATTCACCATAGATGTTAAATAAAATTGGGCTTAGTATGCAGCCTTGTCTCACGCCCTTTGTGACCCTGAAACTGTCAGTTAGTTCCCCATTTATTCTAACTCTGGCATAATTGTTATTGTACAGGCTTTTAATTAGCAGTATCAGATGATTAGGGACTCCCATTTCAGACAAAACCTGCCACATTTTACTCCAGTTGACCAAATCGAAAGCTTTACTATAATCTATGAAGCACAAATATGTTGTGATGTTGAATTCTCTGGATTTTTCTACAATCTGCCGTACGTTTAAAATTTGTTCTCTAGTACCACGTCCTGGGACGAAACCTGCTTGTTCCTCCGCAATGTTAGGTAGTAAAAAGGGCTTTATCCTCTCGAGAATTATGTGTAAGAGTCTCTTACTGCAATGCGCAATTAGAGCAATTGTGCGATAGTTGCTACATAAATCTTTCGCTCCCTTTTTATGTATGGGAATATATAGTGATTGTGTCCAGTCCTCAGGCCATTTACCTGTCTCCCACACTCTTTGACAAATTTGATGTATTATATCCACTCCAACGTCATCTAGGGCCCAAATCATTTCAATAGGTATGTTATCTGGACCGGCAGCTTTTTGACTTTTTTGCCTCATAATTGCTGCTTCAACTTCACTTTTGAGTACGTCAGGTTCCGTCGCAAAACCGGCATCTTCTTGTTGTGATGGGGCGTCTGTGCTTTCCTCCATCATCAGTCGTCCACAGTATTCTTTCCATCTGTGTAAAATATCTTTTTTAGAAGTGAGTAGAGTTCCGTTATCATCTTTGATAGCAGGGTAGTTTGGTGTAAAGGAACGTGTTATCTGCTTTATTTTTTTAAACATGTCTCTGGTCTCAGTTTTGGTTTTATGCCCTTCTATTTCCATGCAGATTTTGTTCAAGTGTGTGTTCTTGTCCTTTTTGCAGAGTCGTTTTATTTGACCGTTCAGCGCTTTATAGGCCTCTTTATCACTTTCACTGTTCAGTCCTGTGGCTTTTAAGCACTTCCTCTCCTGTATTTTAGTCCACGTATAGTCCGTTATCCATTGTTTCCTTCTTTCTTCTCTATCACTCTTAATATTTTTCGCAGCATTATGCAATATCGATTTTGTTTTTGTCCATATGCTGTTTGAGGACTCGTCTGGATTTAATGATTGTTTGAGGTCACATAGCTTTTGCATTGCGGCTTTTTTGTACGGATCGTTATATCTTAGATGCCATTTAGTTGTTGTATTTCCTGTTTTTGGACTGTTTCTTAACTTCATGCGGAATTCAGCTGATAAAAATTGATGGTCGCTATTACAATCTTTTCCTGGATAGGTCTTAACATCCTTAACAGCGCTCCTCCAACGGGTTTTTACCAGTATAAAATCTATCTGATTTCTGTATCTATTTCCTGGTGATATCCAAGTGTATAGTCGTCTTGGGTGATGTTGAAAGCCTGTATTAGTAACAAACAGGTTGTTGTCTATACAAAAGTGTAGCAAGCGTTCTCCTCTGTCATTTCTTTGGCCAAGTCCATATAATCCGACGGTCTCTCGCAAGTAATGATCTTCTGTAGTTACACCAATTTTAGCGTTGAAATCGCCTACGACTGCTGTGATTTCTCTATTTGGAAGCTTCCTAAGCGTCTGCTCCAACGTACTATAAAATGTTTCGATTTCTTCATCGTGAGCTTCGCTTGTTGGGGCATATGTTTGTACCACATTAAGATTAACTGGACTGGCATTCATTCTGACAACAATTATCCGATCGCTGACGGTTATGTATTCTTTTACGGAGGTTTTAAAGGCATTATTTACTATCACTGCGACGCCATTCCGAGATTCGTTATCATTGCCGGAGAAATAAATATCATTGCCATTTTTTGACGTAAAATGTCCTTTATTTTTCCAGTGGGTTTCAGATAGACCTACAATGGCATAATTGTGGATCTCGTTTTCCACTACATCCAATTTTCCGGGTTCCAGCAATCCTCGAACATTCCACGTACCGATTTTAAGGGTGCTCCATATTTTTATGTTTATTCCAGACTCAGAGTTTCCATGGCGTGCCTGGTTTCTCACAACATCATGGCCGGTAGCCCATTTCACACCATCAGCCCCGGACGCTGATTGGCGCCAATTGCTAGTTGGATCGCTCGGCATACTGATATGTTCAGCATTTCAGAATTATATCTGTGTTTTTTAATTTGTTGATTTCCATAGATTCTAACAAAGGTAGCTTAAGGCCTTTATTTTGAATGTGAAGAATTTTAAATTTGTCATTAAAAGAATGATTATGATCTAGAAGGTGAAGTGCGTATATCGAATCTGTTTTACTATTCTTGAAAGCCCTTTTATGTTCTGCTATTCGTTTCTCAAAGTTTCTACCAGTTTGACCGATGTAAGTTTTTGGGCAGTCGCCATATTGAATTTTATACACACCACTATTTAAGTGTTTTTTATTTTGGCTCTTGTTATTTTTAATATATTTACCTAGGTTGTTATTTGTTCGGAAAGCTGGTGTTATTCCTTTCTTTTTTATGTGTTTGGCAATTTTTGTTGTTATTTTGCCTGTATATGTAATCGAGCAGAAGGTACTGGGTTTTTTCTCTGGTGGTGGAAATACTAATTTCAGTGCTTTCTTGTGTAGTTTTTGATTTAACATTTTATTAATTGTTTGTTCGTTGTATCCGTTGTTTACTGCTATTTGCTTAATTATATTTAATTCTGTCTCAAAATTGTCTTTTGACATCGGAATTTCTGTTAATCTATGTAACATACTATGATAAGCTGCCAGTTTATGTTGTGTTGGATGGGATGATGAATTGTGTATAGTCGTGTCAGTATGGGTAGGTTTGTGAAATATGGAGAAGTCATGTTTGTTTTGAAGTCTGCTAATTTTTAAATCTAAAAAATTTATGCATTGATTTTGTTCTGTTTTTATTGTAAATTCAATATGACTATGAACTGAATTAATATAAGATGAAAATTGGTCGAGTTGCCTGTTAGTTCCTGTGAAACATACCAGTACTACCAGGTATTGTGGGATTCGGAAAAGATCCCTAATATTTTTGCGTTCCTGAAATCGATAATCTAAACATCTTGGTGTCTATAATAATCAAATTGCTCCTTTCCTATTCGTCAAAGCGGCGAGTAAGGCAGATTGTACTGTTTACCTATCATGTCGTGTCGCAAATATTAAAACTTTTTAATTTTAATGGTATTCAGCACTTCGCTGTCTTTCAACTTCTTAACACATCGACATTTCCGATACCGTCCACCCAATTTATTTTTAATATTCTTGTAAGGCCCATGATTTGAATGCTTTCATTTGAATGTTTATAATGCATTTCATGCTTTCTTTCTCTATTTTGTTAAATGCGCTTGCTGCTGGTTCTAATGTTGACCTAATTTTTTTCATGTAGTCATTATTTTCACTAATTATAATTGTCAGATATTTATTTTTTTGTGCTTTTTTTACTTGCTTTCATTATTAGACTCATTTGAGGTTGTTGTCTCTTTGAGATTACCATAAATGTTGTCCTTTTTATATTCAGGTATAATCCGTTATCTTCGCTGACCTATACTACTCTATTCATCACACATCCTCTAGACTTTCACCTATTAGGACTGTATCGTCTGCATACCGTATGTTGTTGATGGACCGTCCATTTACATTTATGCCTGTTAATGATTCCTTTATTCCTTCCTTAATTGAATCGATGAGATAAAAAACAGTGTAAATCCAAAATTTGATGTTTTAAGTTAAAATAGCCAATCGCTTCATAAATATTGTATCTTTATCTATGAGTAAAAAAACAGTATACTGACCAGTTCTACATCTTGCGTACGAACATTTGGTAACAAGCAAAGAGTTTAAAAACAGAGCACGTCCGGAACTAGCACTCTGTTGAAACACAAAGCAGATATTTCCTGCTTCGGCGCGAATCGTAAAATGGCTACAATATGCCACACACTAATAATATATTAGGTAGTATTCGTATTAATAATTACAATCTAATAAAAGTTTGTTTGATCTACATTTCGATGCTTATTTTTACAATAATGCCTCAACAATCGTGCCAATTTAGACGAAGAAACTAATATTGGAGGTTGTAAAAACAAAAAACGAAATTTAAATGAGTGAAAGGTGAACAAACATATATTAGCAAACAAACAAATAAGGAGGATACGTTCCTACGGGGACTTATAGAAGCTAAACCTATTGCCAGGAGTCGGAAAGGATCGCTGAGAATAATACTCAAAATGGTTCAGATGTTGTATATCACATTCTTTATCAATTCAAGGAAATTTCAGCATGTAAAGCAGCATTTTTGAACCTTTATGCTATATCACAATTTAGAATTCAGCGTTTGAATAACGAAATTCTCAGTGGACAATCGCCAAGAGATTTAAGAGGCCTGCAAAATAGGTCACGTGCTCTAACGGTTAACTTGATTTTGAAATTTAAAGAGTATATTGAATCTTTTTTTGTCAAAACTCCTCACTATTTAAATAAATCTCTGCATTATCTGGATGAAAAATTAAACAAGAAGATAATGTATACCATTTTTATAAAAAACATCCAAACCTAAAAGGATTTTAGAACACTTTTATACTAATAATGAATAACATCACTTTCATCTAACAAACAATCACAATACACCTATCTCTACTTCATTGGATCAAATCTATCTCCTCAAGAACTTCCCGTTTACTGTCAAACAACTACAATAGCAGACTTAAGTTCTCGATTCAACAATACATGATAGTTTCAACCATGTTCTACCATCCATCAATTAATAGAGTACCGGTATGTAAGTAATGTTTATTTATTTGCTCATTTATTAATTTATTCTAATAGACTATTTTATAACAATTTGTGGGTCTTACCTTGTCTGTTTAAACTTTTTATACCTTTTTATTCATTTTATTCATTTTGAAAAACCACAGACATGTAATATTGGCATAATTATTGTAATTTATAACATCTAATTTGTTTATCTTTATTAGACAACACCCTAATATGGGTTTCTATTATTTCAGCATTTATTTAACTTTGTATCGAGACCTGAAGATGCTTTGCACATTGTAGAAAGCGAAACCGGTCGTCTGAATAGTTAAATTAAATTGATTGTGAGTAAGTCTTATTTATTATTTCTTTACCTATTTGAAATGGACTTACACAAGCAACACATTCATGATTTTAATAATGAAATTTAAGCTTTAAAATGTCCAAATATTTGTTCATTTCTTTATGATTATACTCTGAACCTGAAGCATATTTCAGAAGAAATAACAGAACTGCATCTTTTTCGTTTAAGGTGGGTCAAAATTTGTTGCACGTTAGGTCCTGTATTCTGCATGTACTATAGGTGATATTTTACGAATAATCCACTCTGTAAGTAAAATTAAAAACCAATGTTTTTATAAAGTGGTATAAAAACATGCACATCCGTTGTAATTAAAACTTTATATCGAAAAAACCACTTTACATTGAAGAAAATTACCCGCACATTTATTGAAAATCCTTTCTATTTACCCCTATTTTAACGGTAAAATTTATAATAATCCATCATAATTAAACGGAAAAGCGGAAATATCCGTAGCTCTAAAAACTTTTTAATCTAAAAACTATTACAACTATCAAATAGTGTGGGTTTTTATGACAGATTTTTTTTCTTGACAAAATAATTATTGGGTTACAAAACAGTATGTAACATTGATCCATAATAACAATACAGTATCCTCGACATTCACCTTATGCAATAGTATTTTTTTGCATTTTTAGATAAAAATAGGAAAAAAAAATACTTCTTATTTGAAAAAATGATAAATAAATTTGGTATGTCATATTGTTTTAATTATTCAGTGCAATCGTTAAACGTACTAGCTTTTAACCAGTATATACGTAAAGTATCCTCTTCTTTTTATCATTTATCATTCAATCAATTCCTATACCTCTTAGATCCTTCATGTTAATATATTTGTTCCACTCCTCTTTTTACTTTTAACGCAATTTAACATGTACACTAACAATCAACCAATCATCTAAACCTGCTCAGCATTTCCTGTCTGCTGACGACATTGCTTTTGCCGTACAGGACAGAACCTTCAAAGGGATTGAAACCAGGCTCGACGAATCACTTCGAGACCTTACAATGTACTAAAACAGAAACTTGCTAAAATCTAACCCCGCTAAAAACAAAGTGTAATTTTCCACCTAAGTAAAGAAAACTAAACATTAGATGGAGCGGATATCAACTGGCACACGCAAAGCATCCAATATATGTCGGACTATAGCTGGACAGAACACTCACTTATAAGACTTTATAAGTGAGCACTGCCAAAAAAACAGCTCTAAAGGTAGCATAGGGAGGCGTAGAATGTCATGGCTGCGCAACCTGAGAGAGTGGTACGGATGTAAATCAAATGAACTTTTCAGAGCAGCCGTCTCAAAAGTGCGAATAGCTATGATGATTGCTGACCTCCGCCGCGGAGATGGCATTTGAAGAAGAAGAAGTTTGAAGTAGATCAGCACATCCATCTAATCTGTTTGAAGTAGATTAGCACACGCTAAGAAAGTGGACGAGACACTAAACAAAGCACGTGGCAATAACGCAACTATTCTTCTTCTTGTAGTTCATTCTCCTATCGGAGGTTGGCTATCAGTACAGCTATCCGTGCCTTACTAGCGGCTGCTCTGATAAGATTTTCTGAGCTGCAGCTACACCATTCTCTTAGGTATCTTAACCAGGAAATTCTTCGTCTTCCTATGGATCTTTTACCCTTGATTTTACCTTGCATTATGAGCCTTAATATCTCATATTTCGCACCTCTGGTAATGTGGCCTAAATATTTAGGCCCTTTTGTAGCCTTCTTAACACTTTTGCATTTGTAACTCGTTGGGTTCATGGTATTTTTAACATCCTGAGAAACTATAGAGAGACAAAATCTGTGGAATAGAACCAGTAAGGAATTATTTTAAAATCTAACTAAGTCTCCGTGTAGGCCATATAATTTTTTAATAATCCTCGTATAACCATCCGGTAAAAACTACATGATTGTCCAGGTATTACCTATTATATATTTTTATTACTTTCCTAATTAGTCAAATTACCTGCATTTATTTAAAATGCCTATTAGAAAATATTAAATATATACACACATAAAAATATATTCCGCAACATATCAAGATGTCCATGAATGAATACTTCCCCTAAAACCTGATAAAGATGCGACCCGAAAAAATAAAAGTCGACGTTTACCATCACTTAATGAAGGTTAGTAGTGGGCTGGCCTCAAAATCTCGAAATAATCTTTCGAACAAGAGTGCCATTGTCCCTTCCCTTGGGTTAGACGAGAGGCATTCACGCCGCTTGACTGTCACTTCTAGCGTTCCCGGTAAAATAACAACATCTGACAGATTCCCCATGTTTCCCATTCCAGGATAGTTCCAGACGCTGTCGCGACTCATCTCGATTTCAGACCTCACATATCATATATCTGAACGTGTGATTGGCATGTTTTCTTCTTTATTTTTATTGTGAAATGTCCAAATTACATCCTGCTAATATGATGGATATGTTTATTATTAGTCCCGAGCAAATTCTTTTATTCAATCATTCTGATTATATTTGTAATATAAAAATGTATAGTTTAGACATAAAAATATATCGAATATAATTAAAATGGTTTAATTACAAAACGAGAATTAGTAAAATGAAAAAAAATATTATAAAAGTAAGTAGAGTAATAGATATAATAATATAACTATTAAAAAAGATAGGATAGTATCACAAAATTTATAATGATGTGATTAAACGACATGATGAAGCAAACTAATCTAAAAGTATCATTTTCTTAACTGTTGGAAAAGATGAAAATTTATAGAATCATCTCTCTTGTTTGTATTCATTTGTATCATAGTATTAGATGAATACGTATATTTGGAGTGCAAATCTGAAAAATCGTCCAGTCTCACAGCTATTTAATAATAATTGATAAGGTACAAATATTAATGAGAAAAAACAAAAAAATCATAAAAGTGATTATAAATAGACTAACTAATAACATTTGAGCATCATAAAATTTTTTTCATGAGTATAAAAACAGTGCAAAATTAATATATAACAAAATCTAAAACAGAAGGACAAAAATCTATACGATGAACTTAACATGAAACATGAAAGTAAGATATATAAAATATCCAAAGCTGGCAAATATTGCAACATATACACATAATACACTAAAATTTTGTCAAAAAGCCCTTCAAGGGCGTTTATACACTAGGACTTTTCTAGTAATTTACATATATGTTAGATTTATAAAGGAAAAGAAAACTATATACCAAGTTTTAAGTTTCTATGATGTTTATATTAAGAGTTATCTATAACTATCATCACCAAGTCGGATCACAGGTCGGATCGAAAATTTCCTCAGTCAGTTGACCTTCGGCATCTGTTAGGTATGAGATTTCTATGAAATACTTCACGCAAAGATCCCTAGTTCGCAAATATTTAATAGAAAATAAACTTTCAATTGCACGAAAATTATCCCTATTAAAATAAACGATTCTTGATCATCTGCTTTTTGTTAGGGCAAATCATTTCCTTTCTGTAGATCTATTTTCGACACTCCCACACAGGTGAAATGTCCAACACTCCGGATTGGCTACAGAATAATTATCAACAAACAACGAAAATTGAATTATAGTTGTAATGAAATTAGAAGTAACTGTTTTTTTATATTGTCCTGAAGTTATTTTCTTGTGGCAAAGTTGCTACAAGGCGTTGTTCAGTACTGACACATTTACGCATGACGGTAACATTTTTGGAAATAAGCAGACCAACTGTTTCCAGCAACAGCGAAAAAGTGAAGTGGTCCATTTTGAGGTAGTTTTTGTAATCATCCTCATCAATGACATTGAGCAATATCGTGTAACAATAGTTCGCACGATCAACAAATGAATTCATAACATCGAGGAAAGCTGGGAAAAACTCAAAAATAATATAATTAACGCACAAAAGAATCACTTGGAGAGAGCAAAGTAATGAACACTAACATATCAAAAAAGAAAACACCATAGTTTAGAGAGGAAGTGAAGACAAAATTTGAAGAAAAGAAGAAAGCCTTTTTACAATACGGAACACAACAAACACAACAGGCATACAACCATTATAAACGAATCAGAAATGAATAGAATACTTTAGATAGACAAATAAAAAAGCTACACTTGCAGAGTTTCTCAAAACAGATGAAACACGATTTCTACGGAACACAAAAAGAAATATGGAGAATGATCAGAGAACAAAGAAAAGAGATGAACGAACTAATAAAAACGAAACACATTCAGAAGGAAACATGGGTACACTACTTTCGATCCCTGTTTGCTAAAGGTGACGATGTTGAACCACCAACACCAGAGGTGACGACAAACTAAGAAATAAATATTAAGGAGAAAGAGATAAAGGAAGCATTAAGGAAATGAAGAAATATAAAATCACCAGGAGAGGACAGAATATCGAACGAACTTCTAAAGTACCAAGGACCAGATCTGACCAAACAACTATTAAAACTAATCGAAAAATAATATAACAAAGGAGAGTTCCTCCAAAATGGAGATCAAGCATCCTAATACCTCTGTTCAAAAATGATAATAATCAAAAAGGGGGACGATTCGGACCCGGAAAATTACAGAGGAATTAATTAATTCAGAACAATAACACTAGCAGAAGAACAACAAGGTTTTAGGTCGGAAATATCATGCACCGACGCTGTATTTATAATAAGGCAAGTGCAAGAGAAATCATTAGAAGAAAACAAACCGGCATATTTATGTTTCGTGGACCATACAAAGGCATTTGACCAGGTCAAATTAAAAGACGTTATCCACTTATTATATGCAGGAGAGATACCTCTAGGAATAATCAAAGCGATCGAAAATATCTACCAAAACAACACAATAAAAGTAAAAGTAGAAGAGCTAACCGACTGTTTGGATATTAGCGTATTTAGAGAATTAAAGGACGAAGGACCACCAGCCTGGGGCTGGAATGAAAAACAGATTTAAACACTAGCTTATATTTAATACTAAGATTAAATAGCAATTTCTGAAATCTGTCCGAAAACACTGTGATATGGGGTATTTCAACTACCCTTTTCACTGGCTCTATTTTCACTACTATATATAACTAATTACAAGTAGAATTGCTTAGCGGAATGTCTTTTCTATGTTTAAAACAAACTACTGGCAACACTGCTGATTTGAATAGATGAACTTTTATATAAAAACTATACTGCGGTTTGAAGAAACACTTATTACTATAAATTATTGACTTATAATCTTTATGAATAGTATTGCGATGCGAACTATTTTGTTACAAATACATATAATATATTAATAAGCGAATTTAGCAAGCTAGCGACTGTTAGCTTACAAGATTTTGCGACCGACTGTGGTAATAGCTTTTTCTGAACTAACTGATAATATTCAAATTATGTAGACAGGTTAGCGGATGGTCTTCTACCCCTAGAAGTACCGGCATGGGAAAAATAATCTCAAGTGAAATGGAATTTCACCACCAACCCTATTGAAGCGGGCAATGGGATTAGACAGGGAGATACCCAGAGTCTTCTATTGTTTAACCTGATTATGGATGAAAGAATAAAAGAAGTAAGAACTAAAAACGATACCAAATGGGAGAAAAACAACTTAAAATAATCTGCTATGCAGACGACGCAATACTACTCTCTCAAAGTGACTTACAACGTATGCTGCACCAATTTAATATAGCCGCCAGAAAATTTAACATGTTAATTTCCCCAAGAAAGACAAAATGCATGCTTTCAATAGCAAATTTACTAAGATGTAAATTGGAGCTGGAAGGTCAGTTAATAGAACAAGTTATGGAGTTTAAGTATCTACGCATCATATTATCTAGCTACGGAAAGCTTGAAACCGAAGTGTAAGATCAAGTGAATAGAGCAAACAGAGCCGCAGGTTGCCTAAATGAAACAATATGAAGAAATAAAAATATCGGAAAAGAAACGAAAGGCAGAATTTACAAAACAGTCATCAGATCCATAATGATATACGTGGCCGAAACAAGACCTGATACAAAGAGGATAAAAGGGATTTTAGAAACGAAATGAAGCAGAAATGAAAACACTTAGACGACAAGATACGGTTCCCCAATAGGAAGGCGAACAGTAGGAACACCACGACAACGATGGAATGACAACTTACTGGAGGCACAGTGAAAAACAGATAGAGTCATTTCTATATAAAAAGAAGAAGAAAAAGAAGAACAAATGATTTCTTTATCCAACATTTTTTTTCTTTTTTCTCAAATGATAATGATAACAAGCACAAATTATATTTTGCGTAGGACAGCAAGTCGGAGCGTGAATGCCCAACTTTAATATTTTTAACTTTTAACTTTGTTTAAAGTTTTTGTTTTACTAAGTGTTTCGAATCTACTTTATTCAATAGAAATTAACCAATTTTAAGCTTTTTAGCCCAGCTTTGGCTTCATCAGGAGAAATCTATAATATAATTTTGAATAAAAAAAAATAAAAAGACGAATGTTACAAAAATTATCTTTTATCTTTATAAGTTTTATCTTTTTATAATTTTTATTCAAAATTATATTGTAATCTTCTACTGATAAAGCTAATAGATATTTAGCGAAATATTGGGACATAAAGAAAAAAAGGAGTTTTATTTCCAAATAACAACAGTCGCATGCCTGATAATTCACTACAATTTTGTGGAAAGATGGCGAAACCATATGTCAATTTTTGATAGTTTTCAGGAGAGCACTTTTAAGGTTTCAAACCTAATATTAATTCGGTGATAAAAGGTACTGTTATGTTTTTTGTGCAATAGTACAAAGAACTGAATGTACTTCTAATGTGTGAGACATGAAGGAAGATTATTTGCTAGTTTTTGGAATATCTTAGATATTTTAGATATATGTGGTTTTGCCATCTTATAAATTAATTGTTTAATGTATATATTATTTTGAATTGGTATTAAAAAACAAGACGTTTGCATTTTATGTTAATGCTTGAAATGTTACAAATTTTGTATAACCAATTAGTCTTCTTTTCTTTTAAATTTTTTTTGTTTTTTGAAAAAAAAAATCAAAATTTAAATCCGTGTTTTCATAGCAATTAGTCTTCTGAATCCGAATTTAAGGCATCATCTCACAATTCGTCATATTCTTTTGCGTTGGATGTGGCTGGCAAATTTTCATAAAAAGCATGGTAGTCTTTGTCTATCAGGTCTAACATCGATAAAAGGTCCTTCTTTTTCTTTGAAGGAATACCCAAGGGGCTATTGTATAAGCGAGGGACAGTTAGGGTAGCCAGTGATGGTCGAACTCTTTTCCCCTTCTTATATCTAGAGTTTTAAATGGCGCTTTATCGTCAAGGGTATACTTAAACTGAATTAGCACAAACTCCTTCACCTTCAGTGCAGCTTGTTCGTTTGACCAGTATGTCACGTAGTAAGAGCTTGGAAAATGCCAGAAACTTTTCTTGTCTAATATCAGCCACTTTAAATTTAGATTTGCCCCTAAGCGATGGTACAAACTCAAACCAGTCCGTGGTATCCATATTTTAAAATCATTTGAAATTTGCTTTTTACATCTTTCAATTCGTGCGTGGTCACTATCACATTCGAGGCGTGTATGACCTGGCAAAAGAAATTTCTGGTCAATTATTTCGAGAGTTGATTTCTTCTGAATGGCATTACAAAAACATAACCGCCATGTTAATGTTCCGGTTTTGTCCTCTGCACGTGTCCGAATATGTTGTTACGTGCTGAACGGTCTCTGATAATCTCATTAATTTACTGTAGAGGCATGAGGCAATTTGATAATAACCTTTGCCTCCAATGACTTCATACCACATAAAGCAAACAGACGATTCAGTGGAAGAACAATCACGTATAGTAAGATTATACACAGATAATAAACGCTTATAGTAAACTATGTATGTTAGTAGATAAATAGACAGCTGATAGGACTTGTTGTAAATCAAAAACCAGTACTCTTTTCGTTTAATCATTTTTAGCTATCTCTTTGTCTTTTCGTTTGCTTTCAAAAGCTTTATTAGCTTCGTTAATGTGGTCATCCTGTTGTCCAACCAAAATAACGGTTACTAACAAATGCACAGTTTAGACTTATCGAAACTCACCAACTATGACCACGCGACAACAACTGAAAGCAATTTGGTAGATGGCAAAATCAAATAAATCAACACGTAGTTTTGAAACTCATCGTGCATTCCACATATAAAGGGGAGGGCAAAACCAAATATATTTGCATATATGCAATTGCCATCTTTAACAAATAATAACGTTTGGTTTATGAAAATGAGTAAATAGAATATATGCATTTATATTTAGTTTAGCCAACTTTAAATTAAACGCATATCAACGTGAATAGTGGTGTTAGTTTATAATATATCTGCATATAGTATATTGCCACCTCCTCAAGTACCTACCTTACTCTAAAGGTGTTATATGGAGACAAAAATAGTATAAGATATTATATGGTATTGCCATCTTAAGATGTCACTGTTTTGAATTTATTTGCTTTTGACACCATTAATAAAACAATACCTAAACATCTGCAGTATACCTTATTTTGCCATCTTCTAGATCTCATCACTACGAATATGTGGGTATAAAAATCTCAAAATGGAAAAATGTTGACATATATGCTTTTGCCATCTTTCCACAGAATTATTTGTTTACGTTTCGGTTGGTAATTTTATTTTCTTTTGGTATCATATCTGCCTGAGCTTTTGTTCACATGCATTTAAATATGACAGTATTAAAAATAAAAATAACTGCGATTTAAACGCCATATTGTTAATTGTGATATATGAGCAGTGTCAATCTTTATAAGATTATTGTTTCCTTTTCTCTTTGTCCTAAGTAGTAATCAAAAATTAAAGCTTCTATAAATAATTTTCCTCCTACGCGATGAAAAGCATCCGATCATATATCTCGGTGTGTTTTCTTTGGGCGGTTCTCGGGTCGGTGGGTGACCGGCATCGGCAAAAAGCCGCGGTCCTGTTGCGAATCTAATTTATCGAATATTCTCTCTGTTTATACAAAATGCTTAACTGTTTTATAACCGTGTTATAATTCATTTGATAAGGTGGGTACTGTAAGCAGGTGCTGGCAACAAGGAATATGTAGGCTACAAGTTCGCATTCTATATGTTTAATTGCTTTTAATACGTTGTGCTTAAATGGCGTAAACAATTAATAACTCTCTCTGAAAGTATAAATTGGACCAAAAACATTTATTCGATCGTACATAATATATCGATTATATTATATTGGATAGATAGATTTCATAACAACGCTATTTTTTTAAACACACAAATAACACGAGATAAAGTAAACAAATGCTCACAAAGTAACATTTATTTGTTAGTTTCTAAAGTAAAATAAGCTTATTCTCAGATTCACTTATCTTCACAACTCTTTAACCCTTTAACTTTTTAACCCTTAACTGGTATGGCAGGGTCAAATTTGACCCTATTGGAAATTCTTTTGTAATTTTCGGAAAAACTAGGCGATATGGCAACATACCATTTGAGGTATTCTTTCAAGGCGTGCAACTGCTTCAGTTCCGCTATCAGTCGCCCGCAAGCAATTAGTGGCTCCACGTGAATATTGTGAATTGGGTCAGATTTGACCCTGCCATACCGTTAAAGGATAATTTCTCGTTTTCGGGTAAGAAGCACAATACTGTTATTTTTCCAGAAAAAAATACAATTTTGTTTGTTCTTTCAATTTAGAGTTGTGATCGAAGTATAATATGTCGAACGTGCGTGACAAAAGGGCGCCTTTGACACAAAAGGAAATTGAACATATTGCTGAAACTTTATGGGATACCGACAACGACCTTTCCGATGCAGAGACGATTGTTAGTGATCACGATACGGATAGTGACTACAATGCTGATAGTGAGAGTGAAGATGAAGCTGTTGATGGCAGTGATAGGCACTCTGTCGAAGAAGTTAGCTTATCTGTTGAAAGTGAAATTGTTGGGGATGAAAGTGGCTATTTCTACGGAAAAAATAGAAAAAAGTGGGCGAAAACGCCACCTGCGTCTAGCCGTACTCGCGTCACCAACATAGTGTCGCATATTCCTGGCCTTTCGGGACCATGTCGGACCAATAAGCCAACTACACCCTTGCAGGCGCTCAGTTTTTTTCTCGATGGATACATTATAAATGAAGTTATCGCAAGAACGAATGAGAAAATAACTGAACTGCAGGCAACCTATGGCGATCAGGCCTTGTCATGTCAGTTTATTAATCATGTCGATGAAGTAGAAATGCGAGCATTTCTCGGTCTTCTCTATCTAGCTGGAGTGTTCAAGTCGAGTCACGAGGACATAAATTCGCTTTTTGCAACAGATGGAACAGGTCGTGACATTTTTCGTGCAACAATGACTCTAAAGAGATTCAGTTTCCTGCTAACAGCCTTAAGATTTGACAATCCAGCCACTAGACGACAACGTATTGAAGACGGAGATAAACTTGCTGCAATTTCAAATTTGTTTTACAGATTTATTGGAAACTGTAAGATAAACTATTCTTGTGGGGAATACGTAACCGTGGACGAAATGTTGGTTGGATTTCGGGGAAAGTGTAGGTTCCGTATGTTTATAAAAAGCAAGCCTGTGAAATACGGACTAAAAATATTGTGTTTGTGTGACGCTCGTACACATTATTTGATCAATGCTTTTGTATATACGGGCAAAGATGAAAATAGGGCAAATCCAAAGAAGCTATCTATTCCAACCCAAACTGTGCTAACTTTGATTGAACCAATAGCAAATTCGAACCGTAATATTACAGGGGACAATTGGTTCACGTCACTAGAGCTGGTTGAAGAATTGCAACGCCAAAACTTGACATACGTAGGTACTATTAGACGGAATAAAAGGGAGTTACCTAAAGAGTTCCTAGCTAGTAAGCAACGTGAACCACTTTCCTCGCTTTTTGGATTTACTAAGGATATAACAATTGCGTCATACGTTCCAAAAAGAAATCGCTCAGTTTGCATGATGTCTACAATGCACCATAATAACATGGTCGAAGAAGGAGCAAAGAAATTACCAGACATCATCTCCTTTTATAACCTAACGAAAGTTGGCGTTGATGTACTGGACCAAATTTGTGCCAATTACAAAGTAGGAAGACGTACTCGGCGTTGGCCTCTAACTTTGTGGTACCGAATGATGGACATCTCCGCCGCAAATGCAGGCATAATTTATAATGCTGCTAATCCAAATAATGAGATGGTTCGTAACCGTTTCCTTATTGATTTAGGGAGAGAAATGATCAACGAACACTTAGTTCGAAGAAGTCAAATGAAAAACATTCCTCGGGAATTGAAGGTAACCATAAGGCGAATCAGCAATATCCCAGATGAGGCCCCACGAAGCATAGATAACCCTCAACGTCGACAACCTAAGCGTGCCAGATGCTTCTTATGCCCTTACAGTGACAACAAACATCCAATTGTATGTGACGAGTGTAGCAGGCATATTTGCAAAGACCATTGCAAAACGTCCAACATGTGTACAAATTGCTCCGAACAATAAAATACTGCGCAAAATGTAGTTGTCAGAATTTTTGTTTATTATGTTTTTTCATGTTTTTAAGTATTTTTCCCTAGGTTTAGGTTTGTTTTGATTAAAACAATTCCGTTTAAAATTATTTTTAATTTTTTCTCTATTTTTTTTTACAGATAAGAAAAGCCATGTTAATTTTTATAAGTTTAGCCAGAAGTAGGCCAGATATTATTAAAAAGTATATGTAAACATTATTATTTATAATAAAAAGGATTTATATTCGATCTGAATGAAAATTTTTCTGTTTTCTATTTGCTGCATGCAAAAAAAGGCACAGGGTCAAATCTGACCCCGCCATACTTTAAGTGTAATTTTAAATCACCATACCAGTTAAGGGTTAAATTAATATAACGATGAATGTTCGAATAAATGAACTTTAATAATATACAAGGCAAATATCGAGCACAGTATTAATTTAATCTTGCCCAAGTACTTTCGATCAATAGATCATCTTCAGGGGCATCTGAAATAAGCCAAGAAACGTTTTTTTAACTAAAGAAATTAATTAACTTCGATAAAAACTCGAAGTTTATGGTTGATAAAAGTTTTTATGTGATTAACGTTTATAGACTTACTTCGTCAATTGCGGCCTATCCGACGAGAGTAGAATGTCATAAATATAAAATGGGACATCACAATACACTACACAAAGACAAACAAACACTTTAAAATTTTTGAAGATAAGTGAAGTTACATGGTGTATAGAAGCCGGAGACAATCGCTCACGGTCTAGCGGAAATGTTGAGATGACATGTAACAAATGACAGCTTGGAAAGGGAAGTTACAATCATAGATATGTGATATGCACCTTTCAAAATTCTATGTATTGACCAAGTATTGACCAAAGGTCCAACTGACACCACTATAGAAAAATAACTGATGAAATATAAAATTATATAGAATATTTTTTAAGTAGATTGAATAATCCAGATCTCACACTCAAACCTGTCTATAATAATTGGGGTGTTAGTTTAAGAGCAACTGAAGTCGACATAAAGTATGAATGCAAAAAAATAGACTAAACAATATATTACACAGTGGGTGGTTGACTACAATAAAATGGTCTACCAAGCACTATCAGTACTGTAGAAAAGAAGAATACTGAATATGCAATTAAATTACTAAAATTAAAATCAAAATTGAAAGCAAGCTAGCCACTCGTTGAGCAACTCAACAGCAACGGGTTTTACACAATAGCCTATGCAAATAATATTGCTGTCCTGCAAAACAGTAGGTTTAGAAACATACTACTTGAGAGATTACAAGTTTCTCTCACACCAATAGAAATATGGTGCAAGGAATACTCACTATCTATAAATCTGAATACCACCAAGGATTCTAAACTACAGTCTAAACATTTCTGGAGAGACGAAATACTTTGGTATTACCCTTGACAGGAAGTTAACATGGAACTCCCACTTAGATAGAACAGCTTAAAGAGCATATACTGCCTATGAGCAGTGTTGAGGAACGATCAGATGCACCTGGGGCCTTTCGCTCAGGGTGATCGCCTGGATCTTTAATAGTGTTATTAGTCCGATACTTACTTACGGAGCTATTGCTTGGGTATCAAAAGTGCTACAGGCAACAGCGATGAATAAACTTAACAATACTCAGCGAATGGTTTGCCTAGATATAACAGGCGCCATAAAAACAACACCAACCACTGCAATGGAGTTGCTCATTGACATCACCTATCGAGACGACGTATTTGTTAAAGAGATGACAGTGCTGGTGACAGTTATGAGACTGTTCTCAGTTAGATATAGAAATGGGACAATTGAAATGTCGTTTCTGGCGGGCAGAGCTGGATGCGCTACCTCTGCTACCGGCAGGCTGGGAGTTAATTAAACCTAAGTTTGTTTTGGAGAAACCCTACGAAATCAAAATAAAACAGCATAGGGAGTAAAACGTGGCAAATGCGTAATACATGTGCACCGGTAGCTCCAAAATAAAACAAGGCTCAGGATGCGGGATATACTCCAGATCACTGAACTTAATAAAATGGGGATATGGGCAAAAATACCAGCGGAGTTAAGATAAAACTGGAGTAATGATATATTACAAGTCACGAACTCAAGCTTCGGATGATAGTAACATCATCCTGAGGTGGATTAAAGAGTACAATTGGAATAAAGGTAACCGCATTTCTGACCAACTAGCTAAGAAGGCAGCATGTCTAAGACTCTTAAGACATGGGGATCCTTTTGGTTGGTCAACTACAGTAGTCGCAAAAATTGTCAAATATCATTTCCACACGCAAACCGTAAAAAGACAGAAAGAATGGCAAGGATGTAGACTTGCCAAGATAACACTAAGG
Source organism: Diabrotica balteata (assembly GCA_918026665.1). Classification (NCBI taxonomy): domain Eukaryota; kingdom Metazoa; phylum Arthropoda; class Insecta; order Coleoptera; family Chrysomelidae; genus Diabrotica; species Diabrotica balteata. The sequence continues at coordinate 32,708,656 of OU898277.1, forward strand.
AACCTTAAAAAGTCTACATCAAAGAAGAAGTTACGGAGTTATCATCAATTCGAGATTACGCGTTTGGAGAGCCGTGGCCTACACTTGCCCACATAAGGTAATGTCCCCTGATGACTTGTCTACTTTCCTTAAAATGGTAGGTTGTACATTGAGCTAAGCACGACAGCTCTCTGCGAGGAAGCACAATGAGTACATTGTGGCCCAAGTGCTATGGGACCTACTTGCCCTCCCTACTCTACAGATACAGAATATAAATATGTTAATGAGCTTATGTGACTCTGTCTCTATTTAAATTTACCTTGTTTATTTTATTGTTACCTATAGAATATAATAAATTTCTTTTTGTGTGGTAGTTTATATATATTTTTTTGTATTAATAATTAGGTTTTCCAATAGATCCTGTAAAAATTCGAGTGGTGCCCAATTCTTATCTTTTACATCTAAAAGATTCCGTTGTTATAAAAATATATTAATTACATAATATGTTATTTTCTGGCTAATATCTGTTCTTTGGAACCCGTCCATATATCTTCCTAACTGGGCAACCAGGGATAAGTTCCTTCTTCTTCTGCGCGTGGCATATCAGAATTATCCGACATTGGCGATCACTATTGCGAAGGCTTCTCGATCCTCTATAATATGGAATAATTGTCCTGCATTTGATATCTGAGTCCATTCACGAATGTTTTTTAACCAAGAAACTTGTTTTCTTCCTGCACCTCTACGACCCTCTATTTTGCCTTTAAGGATCAGTTTTAATATTTTATATCGACTTCCCCTTACTATATGTCCCAGATAAGACATTTTTTGATGTTTAACACTCTTCAGCAGTTCTCTATTTTTGTTGACGCTCCTTAGTACTTCTTCATTAGTTTTCCTTGCTGTCCAAGGTATCTTCAGCATTTGTCTATGGACCCGCATTTCCAATGCTTTAATTTTGTCCATAATCGATACTTTTAGCGTCCACACTTCTGCACTACACAAAAGTATGGACCAAACGTAGCATTTAACCATTCTTTGTCTTAGTTCTAAACTGAGATGATTATTGCAAAGAAATAATTTCATTTTCATAAAAGTAGTTTTAGTCATTGCTATTCTACATTTTATTTCTTTGTCTGGATCTAGCTGGTCCGTTATCACAGTTCCCGAATATGTCATTTTGTGAACTTTCTCAACTTGGACTCCGTTTAATTAAAGCTTTGCATCAAGATGTGTGTCTCGACGAAACACTAAAAATTTGGTTTTGTTTGAGTTTATTTTAATACCCATTTCCATAAGTTCCTTATTTGTGTGCAACTACAAGGTGATTTTGTCTTCCTCCCCTGTTAGTATCCCTACTATTATCCCCCTTATTAGTGCCACAATTATTAATAGAAATATGAGCTAAGATTATTTTAAAGAAGGTTAAAGTAAGAATTATTATTGGAAATATTACAATTCTATATACATGCATCTCAGAGACATTTGTGCTGAAATTAGATACTAGAGAAAACTCAAAAAAGAACAGATAAAACCAATAACTATTTTGAGACTTATCTATCACGACTAACATATTTACAGCATAAAAGATAAAATAGTTAAAGAAGCAGGTCATACAAATAGTTGTTACTTGGTTTATTGAAAAAAGTAGGAGAATTGATAATTGAATAAAACAGCTACTGTCATAAACGTATCTTCTAATTTGTATCTCTACAGATGGATTGCTTTCGGATTAAAAAATTAGGAAATATTTTCCAAAAATGGTTAAACTGCCTATTAATAGTCACCGCTTAGTAACCGATTGCTTCCAACATAAAATTCGAAACAAATGGGTTCTTCGTAGGCGTCCATCATTGGCGCTTTGCCAGTTTTTGATTTATTCAGTGGCAGACGCAAGTTTTGAGTGAGACGGGCTACAAAACACCTATGCCCCAAAATGAATTACTGCGTGCCGTGTCATTTGGCCGTGTCCAAGGATTGCAAAATGTTTGTATATCATTTTGATGTCAGTTTTTAGATTGCGCCGCTATGTTATTCCAGATATAATTGGATTAGAAACGAAGTTTGTACTTTTTCTTTAAAATATTCCGCGTCCGTGGGTAGGTGAAGAACTTTTAACAACTGCGGAATGCTATAATTCATTGGTTATGACTGAACCTGATATTTTATGCAATAAAAGTTTTATAATAGGTTTCTTAAATCATGTTTGTGTGATCATTCGTCATCGTTATGCTGTAATTAAGAACTAGGACTAGTTTTTAGCTTAGGTACATTTAATCAATAAACTCAAGGATACATAAAATTAAAACTTATCTTGAACACTAAGTGGTAATGTTATCAGAGTGGGATCTATAGTAGGTTATATTAGGTTAAATTATGCCAGGTCATAATTGGTCAGCAGGAATGATAAATATACTACAGTTATTAGTATATAGATGCAAAATATGGACAAGAAAGATTAGAATACAGAAAGCAAAGATACATACACGGTTAACCGAAAAATGGGAGGACTTTTGACGGGAAGCCATAGTAGTGATGAAGTAGTAAAAGAAAAATTTATGGTCAATTTGTGAATGTGTGTCATAATAATAGAAGGGGAAAATAAAAAATTTTGAAATAAATGTCAAATAATTACTGTTAAATATATATAATGGTCAGAATAATATGATTAGCACAAGTCATAATCGAAAATAAAATCCTTTTGAAAGTGACATTTTGAAAAATAAAACACAATAATCAATACAAAGAAGCAAAAAACTCAAAAAACAATACTTAAATAAAAACAGTAAGTTTAATTCACAAAAAGAACATAATTGAATTCTAGAATTTATTCCTAAAAATTCTCTTTTCTATCTTATAATACCTCTTCCTTAATCTCCACAACTCTAAAAATTTTTGACACTACAATCGTCATTGTAGAGTACAGTCTCGCCCTTCCTAAGTCTTATATTTATTCAGTAACATCTATTGACTACAGCTGAAAGCTTGTTTTAATTTTTTTTTAATTCCTCATCAACACCATCCTTCCATCTAAGTTTTGATCCATTGAGATATGGCACCAACATCATTTTTTAATGAGTTAATAATCAAGAATACTTTTATCATCTGACTAGAAACTTCTTACTTCTAGTATATGTAGAGACTGTTTGCACAATTGCTGACGATTTTAAGGACTTTTTGACGATTTTGAGGGCTTGAAATTCGGACAATTACATATTTCGTCTATCGTGGAGTCAGCTTTATATCATACAAGTCAGTACCTACTTCAGTTATTTTCTTGACCAAAACATGTTAATTGCGTTTGTTGTTTTTAATCTTTGGAATATCTAGAATGTTTTTGTTTTGTTCCATTTTTGGTTTTATCTCTATATTGTGTAGTTTATTCATCCTTAAAAATCTACAATAATCTATAATTGGAAGCCGAGATCAGACAAACGTAGTAGATGAAGACCACGTACACGTTGGACTGATGATATCAACAAACTTTGGCAACAAAGAGTACAAAAGAGTAAAGAATGGAGGAGTTTAAGAGAGGCCGATGTCCAGCAGTGGATGTGATAAATGAAGGCTGGATGATGACGATGATGAATAATTTACAATTTCTTCTCCTAAAGTACATCTCAGTAGTTTGTATTTTTTTCATTTTTTCTTTTGCTAACGTACCATACTTCTGTAGAGAGTTTGTTAAGGCGTCTAGTAATGTTTCTATCTTTGTGTATTCTGGTGTTTATTGTGTTTTCTCTATTTTATATTCTTCTCATTATATATATATATATATATATATATATATATATAACGGAACTTTGAGGTTTATTGAGATAGGCAGCGGTGAAATAAGTGTACTCTTTTAACTGAGTTTCAAGCTTTCGAAAATGTTTACTTTCATCATCAGGAAAAACTAAATAAAGTAAAAGAAAGTGCTAATGTTAGTAAAGCATTCTCGAAAAAATTTTTTATTAAAAGATGGGTGTTACAATATGACAATTATGTGTTTCTAAAGATTTTGGTTAGTATAATTTAACCTAGAACTAAGATTAATAGTATTATAAGAATTAATATAAAACCCAACAGACTTCCCGGTCGGAACTGCGTCGATTGAAATTGCCCCAAGATTTTGACATCCTCTTTGATATCTTCTTTGGAGCTTTTGAGGTTTCAGTCTCCCGAGCCCCCAGACACTACTACACGTATCACTAACAAATGCCTTACTGGTACTGCAAACAGAGGAGGACGGTTCATTTATACCATCGACGGTTTGAGTGGAGGTTGGCATGGAGGTTAAAGTAGAGATCGGTGCGTAAATTGGCGCGGTGGTTGGCGCAAACATTTCTAACAGTAGAATTTTGATTAGAAGCAGATAGGGGCTATAGTTCTGGAGTTTTCAAAATCAATTTTGTTACCTGTATAAAGATAGTGTTATTATTAAGCTGAAATTGAATCGGAATTGCGAATAGAAATGGAATGTTCATAAATCCTATTTTGTATTCTATGGTTTGTTTGGCCTATATAGGATCTGAGGCAGTCTGTACAAGAAATTTTATAAACTCCGTATTGTTCATTTCAAATGTTTTCTTTGATTGATCGGGCAAGAGATGAAAGTTTTTTATTGGGGGGAAATATTGTCTTTATTCCTCTTGATTTAATAATTTTATTGATTTTGTCAGTCACACCTTTAATGTAAAAATTTGATGTGTATACATATATATTTACAGTTTCCTTCCATCGGTATACCTATTTTGTTTTTGTCTTCCTGTTTTGTAAGACATGCATTACATTTTATCCTTTACTATTCACCTTTTCTATTTGTATTTTTCCAAAAAAAAAGGGAGATATCGAGCACTGTTCTTTTATTAACTATGTTTTAAGTACTTTCCCTCTCAGACCATCTTCAGAGTCATCTGAAATAAGCCAAGAAACGTTTTTTCTGAAAGAAACGTAGCAAACTTAAAATCTCGATGGTGAGAAAAAATATATAACGGTTTAGACTCACTTTGTCAAAATTGGCTATTCAACATATCATCAAATGTCATAAACATTTCAATATACCTACATTGTCCATCTACATTTTCTGTAGTTTATTCCAAAGTTTCCTGTCTAGTTCGAGGCTTTTAATTAGATTTTTTAGCGATCTTTTTTTGCATAGACCGGTGGACTGACCAGTCGCTATAACTTTATTCCTTTATCTGGGAATGGGACTGCAAAAGTGATTATTATGATATTGATCTACACCACAACCATTTCAGGTGGAGTTCCTATGTATTTGTGAATATTTAATCGGATTTCTTTCAATTTCAATTTCAATTCAGATTTCAATTTTTGTCAACTTTAAACAGGCATATGAATTTATAAACAGAGCCCACTTATAATAAGTATTAAGTAAATTTGAAATATCTTTTAAACTACTTGAAATTATTAACACAGTGGCTCAAATACAGACTCAAAAGGAAATAACAAACCCATTTCAAATATTACAAGATTTACCTCTGGAATACGTAACCAGAATAAGATCAGAAGGCAGAAACAGCATAGTTATCAATAAATCAGTCTAACTAGAGCAGATGCAGAAAACATAAATATCATATCCAAATCTACGCCATTCCAAATCTCTTTAGCAGTCGATCGTGGAGGAGAATGGCTACAAACCATAATGAATGGAGCTGGTAACTAAGAGAGACAAGGGCGCGAATTGGACTGTAGATCCATAGGATGGATGGAAGTGTGAAAGGTCTTAAGTGACGTTTTAATTGCATCTTAAATTTTGATTCTTTTAGAATCGGCACTTTCATTACCTTGGTTTTATATATAGAAGGGTGCTCAGACGATTGTTGAGTTTACTTTTACTTAGATAATGGGATGTTGGGCGAAAATACTTTTTATCGAGAAGGCAGATAGTAAATAATCTGTAAAACTGACCTGGAGGAACAATAGGGGGGGGGGCAATATCGTAAAATATTGCCAGTAGCATCCCACTAGCAAATCAACATACAAACTTTCTTCAAACTAATTTTTGTAAAAGAATATGTCTATAAAAAGAAATACCTATGTAATCACCATAATTAAGGAAAACTATTACTTTATCGTATAAATAAAATTAAATGTATAAATTTCGAAGGGGAAAGGTATTAGCTTGCCAAATTTTAATAAAAACGGACAGTATGTAAGACATTTTTGTATATTTTTGTCCGTGTACACCTTGACATCAACAATGCATCAGTTACCGATAAACATTTAAATACTACTTACACACTGAGTTATTAAAACATTTTTAATTTCCTTTAAAAAGCTTAAATAACTATATTATCTGCTTGCACTAACTAACGACAACAATTATTTTCAAATGAAATGACGTGATCTACGACTATTCATCATTTTAAAACCATCTGATAGCGTATCTTAAGTCGGGTGTATTAGTCCATTCTATATTCTATTGTGAGCTTGATACACATAAATTTACATCTGTGACAAGATTAGGCGGTGATATCTCTCATGAAAAATTAGTTTTTAGTTGTTCAACTATTTAGTGAAGAGAACTATTTTAATCATGTAGACATGTAGGTGTAGCATTTCCGACATATTTAATTTTCTTTTACCGACATCTGACTTTTCTTCTAAACAAAGATGGTCTAATTTTAGAATAATAATTTACTATTTAGAGTACAAATCATTTTTTATTATGATTTTTTTTTTCATATTTTATTGAAAGGTCGAATATATCTTCTTCCCATATCTTTATGTTAAATTTTAACTTGGCTATATTGTTTCCGCTATTATCGTAACGATTTGTTACAGTTTTTCGTCCTCAGTGATGACATGACATCTTCTTCTTCTTCTAATGACACTACAAACCTTTGTGAGTCTTGGCCTACTTAACAATGTTCTTTTATTCTGCCCTGTCGCATACTTTCCTTCGCCACTGCTTGATGTTCATGGATTTAAGATCCCTCTCTACGTTATCTATCCATCTTCCATCTTTGGACTACTTTTACAGCTCGATTATCTAGCATTATTTCTAGGTGACGAAGCCAGTTTGTGACTTTACAAATCTAACAATATCTGCGCTCTGCATTAGTTCATCCAGCTGCATTGATGATGATGAGATGACATAGATTTTGCCAATTATCAGTTGAAATTTGCAATATAGGCATTAATAGTTGAAGACTAGCTTTAAGTTTAAATGTGGTATTGCTTCTCGTGATATAACCGTCATTTGAGTCTAGATTAGTTCAACGGGGTTATGCTCGCAATGATAAGGTGGTAATCGCAACACCATAACTACCATAGAATTGATCGATATCGGAAATGACAAGCCATTTCTTCGTGGTAGGTGATTTTTAGTGTTTGAAACAAATTTTAACAAACCCAGATCAACAAATTCATTTGTTTGCAGTAAACAAACCTTGAATAAACGTCTTATTAGCATTTATAACCTTTTTATTTTATCGATCTTTTTCTACAAATATCCTTTATTAATTTATGTTTCATTCAGATAAACAAAAACAGAAAAACATTTTCTTCGAGTACAGTTGTGTCATACTCTATTTGTTTCGCTTATTTCGGCTAGTCACCTCTTTTGAGGGCGCCCTACACTTCTCTTTGTCATTCTTGGTCTCCATTATATGATTTTCTTAGTCCACCTTTGTTTTGTGTGCCTCACTACATGACCTGCCCAGCGCCAATACATCCTACTTATTTCTTTTATAATATACAGTGTGTAAAAGCCAAATGGAATAAATTCGTTATTTAAGTTACTGTACATATTTATAAAAAATTCCGAAAAACGTCAAATTTAAATTATAACTTGACATTCTTTAACGTGAAAATGCAACTCCTACCTTTAACCCCCTTAGAATGACAAGTACAACCCCCAATTTTTAAAATAGGAAGTATAGGCATGTGATATATCGTTTGAAAGTTATTTTCATTCTCCATTCAAAAATTTTGTCGCTTCAAGTTTATTAAGATTAAGATAAAATAAATTAAAATCATGTGGTTACCGAAATTCGCTACAATACAATCAAAAACTAAAATGTAATGCAAAACGTAATAAAATTTAGAACACGAAAAAGAACTAGGAATGTTAATCAAGTAGATGTTCAAAATGTTCACCGCGAACGTCTTGGCAACGTTCTAATCTCAAATAAAACTGTCTTTTAACATTATTTTACATAACAAGCGTGATCGACCTAATAGCAATCGTTATTCGTTCTTTTAAGTAATTTAAATCAGAAGGTTTAGTTTTGTACACATGGCTCTCCACATATCCCCATAAAAAGAAATCTAATAATGTAAGATCAGGTGATCGCGTTGGCCATTCAATCGATCTTCGCCTCCCTATCCACCGATTGGGAAATATTGTATCGAAGTACTGCCGGGCATTAAGTTGGTAATGTGGTGGTGCTCCATCCTGCTGAAACCATATCGTATTCGCTGAAACTTGAGGGTTTCCTGGATCAGGATATAAATTTGCTAACGTTGGAATGTAATGGCCAACGCCCTTAAGGATAAGGCACCGTAAGAAGAACAACGTTGGAATGACATCATTTTGGAAGTAGTGCCAAATAATTGTTGCCATTCAAGTTGCCTTCAATGAAAAAGGGACCAATGATATAATGAAACTCGCGAAACTGCTTCTCTATTTTACTTATTGTTCCTTGGGATATAGGCGGTAAATTAGGAAATTTCTCATAAAACAGGCGAGTTACTCCTGTTGTGTTCGGGTGTTATATCCGTAACCAATCATTTGTAAAACTGTTATTTTATGCATTTCCGTTATTGTAACCATTTTTCAGAATTGAATTGAACGAACTTTTTACTTAAATTAAAATACTAACAACTTAAATACAACAATTTACTAATGCGTGTTAAAATAACGTTGCCACGAGAATTCTTTAAAGTGTTTTAATGGTTACCATCTAAAAACCACATTACTATGGTTTTTGTTTACTTTCTCATTATCAAGACCTAAACGGGAAATAAGTTTTGAGTATATTTTAGCGAATTTCGGTAACCACATGATTTTAATTTATTTTATCATAATTAATCTTAATAAACTTGAAAGCGACAACATTTTTTGAATGGAGAATGAAAAGACCTTTCAAACGATATATCACAAGCCTATACTTCCTATTTTAAAAATTGGTGGTTGTACCTGTCATTCTAAGGGGGTTGAAGGTAGGGGTTGCATTTTCACGTTAAAGAATGTCAAGTTATAATTTAAATTTGACGTCTTTCGGGATTTTTTATAAATATGTACAGTAACCTAAATAATGAATTTATTCCATTTGGCTTTTATACACTGTATGTAACTTTCCTAAAAGTTTTTTTTCGAGGAGACATTGAGCATTGCTCATTCGATAGCTCTTTGTGTTGTTGTCAGTATCAAGCCCATAGGTGCTAACTGGTAGAATACAAGTATTATACATATTTGTTTTAAGATGTATGGGTAGCTCTTAATTTTTAATACATAAATTTATTGCATGTAAAAACTAATTTTGTTAATAGTTTTGTGGTTGGCTAAATATTTCGACACTGTAGAATCTTAATAGGGATTGCGATTAGGTCGATAAATATTGTGACCGTATATAATACTAATCGTAATTAATAATTACGTTTATGAAAAGTTGTAGAGCACCGGTCGAAATTGGGACCCTATAGTAAACAAATAAAACAAATCCAAATAAAATAGTCAGAAATTAAATTGGTTATATTATCGTCAACAGCAGATATAGAAATTCTACAATATCATCCAAAACTTATCCAGGAGCTAACATAATATTCTATAAGATAATGCAGAATCTCTAACTATTGGCCAAAAATCGGGAAAAATTCAACATGACCTTGTGCTAGTTGGAAGAGAAACCCTCAAAACACTCGGGGAAAAAACGAAACCGTGGATGACAATAGAAATTCTTGAACTTATAGAAGAACGAAGAAAACATAAAGCAAAATACCTGAATAAATACGAAGAAATTTAAAAAAACACAAAGAAAATACGAGAGGCAAAAGAGAGGTGGCTTTCCGACAGATACAAGGAAATAGAAGATCTGGATAAAAAGTATGATAGCTTTAATTTACACAAAAAATGAAAGAAATAACAGGTTCTAGAAGAAGCATAAAAACGAATATCCTTAAAAATAATAAAGAAGATGTTATTACTGTTGTGAACGAAATATTGTATCACTGGACCCATTACACCCAAAAGCTATTTAATGGTGAAAGAGAAGAACTGTCTTTAGAAATCACAGAGGATATCGGACTACCAATATTACGGAAGAAAGTCATATAAGCCATAAAAAACACAATAAAGGGCAAAGCTATTGGACCAGATGATGTGCCCAGCGAGTTACTAAAACTTATTGACGAAGATGCTTGATATAATGGTTAAACTCTTTAATCTAATATATCAGACTGCTACAAATCTCAGAAAATAGCTGTAATCGATTTTTGTAGCAATGCCCAAAAAGTCAAGTGCGATATCCTGCTCAGATCACAAAACATTTTTGAAAATAATACAGAGCAGAATTGTTAGAACTCTTGAATATGAAATTAGTGACACATAATTTGGCTTTAAAAATGGTATGGGCACAAGAGGTGCTTGGACATAAATCAGGTCATGTACTTACGTTTTGTAGATTTTAAAAAGGTATTTGATAAGGTTGAACGTAAAAAAGCAAACATATTGAGAGTTGTGATATGAAAATTATATCTAACATATATTGGAATCAAACGCCAAGGTAAGAGTTGACAACCAGAACATCCGAGATATCAAAATACAGAGAGGAGTCCACCAGGGTTGCTGGCTGAGCAATATTTTATTTTTGCATTTTTTCAGGTTTTCTAGACCTATGTTTTTATCCTCATCGGATGAACATATCGTTAGAAATTGTTACTAATAGACAATAGGAGATTTATGAGATGAAATAGTTGAGAGGTAGAATTATTAAGAAGCTTATAGAAAGCGGAATTAATCTAGAGCTTATCCAAGGCTTCCATTATGTCAAAGAATACCACAGTGTACTTTTTTGGTCCATATCTGCAATGATCTTTTGAGTAACCTGTATATTTGGACCAGTTTTGTATATGCTTGTACGTATTTACGTGTTTATTTCTTATCATTTTGGGGATGTGTATAGGGTTGGAAAATATGTTTTAGATGTTTGGAGAATTCGGTAATTTTTTCTTAGACACTTTTCATTATCACCAGCTGTTATCATTTTGCATCCATTTATCCATTTTTAAAGATAGGTCTCCTCCGTTCTCTTTCACTGTTCTTTATTTTGTTCTTTCTGCATCCAATTTCCTGCTGTGTTTTGTAAAACGTCCATCTATCTTGTTAGTGGTGTCTATTGTTGGTTGTTGGTTATTGGTGGTACCGCGATGTCTATGATTTTCTCTTGGTCTCCATTCTATGGGTATTTGAGTGCACCTACTATCATTTTGACATGTTATATTGCTAGTTCTTGAACCACTTGAGATATGCAGACGATATAGTCCTGATAACAGATAAGAAGGAAGAGTTACAGAAGATGGTTGAGAAACTAGATAGAAAAGCGACAGAGGTAGGTCTAGAGATGAACAGTAGTAAAACCAAGACTATGACAAACCAAGAGGACCAATTAGAAATAGTAGTCAAACAGAATAAATTAGAGCAGGTGGCAGAATACATATACCTAGGACAGATAATAAAGCTGAACAAAGACAATCAAACAGAAGAAATAAAAAGAAGAACTAGACTAGCATGGGCCTCATTTGGTAAACTATCATATATTCTAAAAAATAAAAAGTTCCCTCAATATATGCGAACGAAAGTATTCAATCAGTGCATTTTACCAGTTCACCAGTATCACATACGGCTCACAAACATGGACTTTCACAAAGGAGAACATCGACAGGATATCCAAAACACAAAGAGCAATGAAAAGACAGATGCTGGGTATCGGTCTTAAAGACAGGAAAAGAAATTTATGGATCAGAGAAAAAACAAAGGTGAACGATTTATCAAGACAGGTTGCAAAACTTAAATGGAACTTCGCCGGTCACACTCTCCGGCAGAAAGATGAAAGATGGAATAAGCGAATTCTACACTGGAGACCATGGGAAAAGAAAAGAAGAAGAGGAAGACCACAGATGAGATGGACTGACGACATTAAGAGAACGTCAGGAAAGGACTAGATGCAGATCGCCCAAAATAGAGACCAATGGAGATTAACAGGGGAGATTAACAGGCCTATGCCCAAAAGTGGGCGTTTAAGGCTGATTAGATAGATAGATAGATATTGCTAGCTCATCTCCATTTGTTTTATGCAATCTTTTCTACATATTTTCTTTTGTCCTCCTATTTGGTATCACAGCTCTTCTTGTTATTATTAGAATTGATCTTTCCGCTGCTCTTTGGGTTACTCTGAATTTACTAGCAGATTTTAAGTCAATGTTAATGTTTAGAAACCATGTAATATTACCTGACTCTAAACCTTCTTTTTTAAGCAAATTAGTAGTGTTTATTTTAGAATATGTAGTATCTTACCAAATGCTGCCCATTCCAAACCTACAGATTGTTGATTCTCAAAGTTTTCAGAGATTTCTTTTTATATTATAATTTTATGTTCTAAGTAAATATGTATCACTTTTAAGTAAATTGGTCATTACCTGTTTGAGTTATTTTTTATTCTCACTACTTTTACTCCCAAAAAATGTAAAAAATTACATAAAGGTTACAATTAAAGAAATTATTCTAAATAAAATTGTAGTTATAGTTGAAGTTGTATCACAGTTATATTACGATTAAAGGTTTCTATATACGACAAAATGATACACATTTCTCTTTTTGTTATTGTCGCATCTCCCCTAGATAGAAATAATCGAGTGATTTTTGTTAACAATAGCACTGGGAATATTTTTAGAATGAAGCCGTTGCTAAATAATTCGGTCTATTAATTTTTCTGGCTCCATTCGCAGTTATAGTGTGAACCGTTCCACATAACTCGCGCACAAAGTTATATATCAAAGTAACACTAAAAAGACAAAGGTGTTGCCAAACATGTGTTACTACAAAAGCCTTGCACGTCGTCGTTAATACTTAATTACGTATCTTTAAATTGTTTTGTATTTCCAAACCTAACATTGTATACATGAAGCGTCTATCAAGTTATTATTTAAACAATTTTGTGGAATTGTGTTTTTTTCGTTGAAAATATCAAGAGCTTCTTCTTCTTCGGGTTCCTTCTCCTAGCGGAGGTTGGAAATCATCATCGCTATTTTAACTTTGTTGGCCGCATTTCTGAATAATTCTAATGAGCTGCAGCCGAACCACTCTCTCAAATTTCTTAGCCAGGACATTTTGCGTCGTCCTGGGTTTCTCTTCCCTTGTATCTTCCCTTGCATAATCAACCTCAGTAATACGTACTTCTCACCCCTCATTAAATGTCCCAGATATTGAATCTTTCTAATTTTAACAGTTTTTATGACTTCACATTCTTTCTTCATTCTTTATAACACCTCTATATTAGTTACTTTTTCAATCCACGATATTTTATGCATTCTCCTGTAGCACCACATCTCAAAGGAGTTTAATTTTTTGATTTCAGACTGCTTTATTGTCCACGCTTCCATGCCATATAGTAAAGTAGAGAAGACGTAACAACGTAGCATTCTTGTGCGAATCTCTAAATTAAGGTTACGGTTGCAAAGTAATTTCTTCAATTTTATGAACGTGTTTCTTGCCATTTCTATTCTAGATCTGATCACCTTTACTTGATCTCCATCTTCGGTTAGCCACGTTCCTAAATATTTATATGTTTTTACTCTTTCTATCGTTGTATTATTGATGATCAGGTTATTTACATTTTGTGGTTTTTTGAGAATATCATTGATTTCGTTTTCTTGAGATTCATTTGCAGTCCGTAACTTTCACATGCATTGTATACATGTTGTATTATGTACTGTAGATCTTCCATGTCACTTGCAAATATGACAGTATCGTCGGCATATCTAATATTATTAATGCTATTTCCGTTGACATAAATACCTTCCACGATATCCAATAAAGCCTCTTGAAAAATCACTTCACTGTAGACGTTGAATAAGAGTGGTGAAAGGATACACCCTTGTCGAACTCCTCTAAGTATACTTACTTCCTCTGTCAGTTCTCCTTCGACTCTTACTCTTGCTTTCTGGTTTTGATACAGATTCGATATAATTTGTAGATCTCTACTATCAATGTTTTTAGTCTTAAGAATACTTAAAAGCTTCTCATGTTGAACTCTATCAAAAGCTTTCTTGAAATCTATAAAGCTAGCATATATGTCCTGATTCATATCCAGGCATCGTTGTGTCAGAACATGGACTCCAAATAATGCTTCTCTAGTTCCTAGACCCTTTCTGAAACCCATCTGTGAATCACTTATTTCTTGCTCTAATTTCATGTGGATTCTGTTATGTATGATTTTAAGGAAGGTTTTCAATGTGTGGCTCATTAACGCAATTGTTCGATAGTCATTGCAATCTTTAGCATTTGTGATTTTTGGAATCGTCACAAAAGTTGAGAGAAGCCACTCTTTGGGTATGTGTCCCGTCTTGTATATGGAGTTAAAAAGGTCTACCAAGACATCAATATTATCTTCATTAATTATCTTCAATAGTTCAATTGGTATTTCATCGGGTCCTGGAGCTCTTCTGCCTTTTGTGTGTTTTATAGCATACATAACTTCCTCTTTCATTATTTCTGGTCCCGTGGTTTCTCCGTTAACTTCTAATAATTGTTCTACTTTTTGATCATAAAATAGTTGTTCAATGTATTCTTTCCATCTACGTAGTTTGTCTTGCGTTTCAGTTATAGTGGTACCATCTGCATTTTTTAATATCCCGATTGGTTTGTTACGATTTCCTGAAATCATTTCTTTAACCTTCTTATGGGTGTTGAAAGTGTCATACCTTGCCTCACATTCCTCGATTTCTTGACATTTAATGGACATCCATGTTTCCTTAGCTTGTATTATTTTCTGTTTTATTTGTTTATTAATTTCTTGATATCTAATTTTATCTTTGTTTTTACGTGTTCTTCTTTCGTCCATCTTTTCGAGAATTTCTTGTGTCATCCATTCTTGTTTGGCAGCTTTTGTAAATGTTAAAGTTTTCCGTCCCACAGTCTCGATTGCGTTCTTTATATTCTTCCACTTTGTGTCAATATCTGTAGTGTTCTTATTTTGTTGTTTTATTTCTTGGATACTCTGATTTATTTTGTTTTGAGTTTCTTGGTATGTATTTGGTTCTCTTAACTTATCAATGCATATTTGTGGTCTAGATCTTTTCATTAATGGTTTTTTCAATCTTACATTCATATTTGCTACTACTGGGTTGTGGTCCGAGTTTACGTCTGCTCCAGGGTAAGTCTTCACTACTGTAATAGAGTTCTTGTACCTGTTCCTTATCAAGATGTAATCTATCTGATTTCTTATGATTCTATCTTTGCTGTCTCCAGGAGCTTTTCACGTGTAGAGCCGGCGATTTGGTAATTTAAACATTGTATTCATAACTACTAGTTCTTCTATTTGGCACATCTGAATTAGTCTTTCACCACGCTCATTTCGCTCTCCCAATCCATACATTCCAACACAACTATCCACACTTCCTCTCAAGAGCAAGAAACAGTAAATTTTCAAGATCAGTTGTTTTCAAATTTTTTGGAATCGAAACTAATTTAAAAACCTTAAAAATCTTTTTAACCAAACCCTAAACCCTAAAGACCTAAACTAAAAGCAGAACCCGTTATATGTGTATTGTTTATTATTAATCATTAAGTAAGATTAAGTAAGTAGTAAATTAGTAATACAATGATAAACCTAAGTTCATTTACTGAAAGGCATGAAAATTGTATATTATTTTTCATCACGGGTGACGAAAGGCCCCTGGTCAAAGGTTTCTGTCAGGCTCGATACAAGAAAGTTGAATTCTCATGTTTAGTTCGGTCATTTGGTATTCAGTCTATTGCGGTATTTTGTTTTTGCAGCCATAGGCTAAAAATCCCATTTCACACAAGTATCTACGTTGTTGTGAACCACATAAGAACATTTAAAACCTCTGTGGTCATTTATGGATATTCATTATGAACTCTGCACCAAAAATAATTAAGTATAACTGTTTTAAACAATGATTCCATGCTTCTGTAAAATATAATTTCTAAGAACTTACTATTTCAGTTAAATTAGGCCACAATTATACTTTAAAATAAGTTTATTTTGACGTTTTGATTTCCACTTAGAAAATCGTTCTCAAAATAAAAAATAAATAAATGTTTTAAAACGGCCAACTATATGGCCTAGGAGACAAACTCGTTAAACTTCCCGTGCTCGAATTGGTATCACTAAAGTGTTATGATCATTTCGGCCTATCCCAGCCATCGTCAGACACTTGGGCTGATACAAATTCAAACTCGGAAAGTAAAACGAATGTCTCCCAATCTTCACTACCGTTTAGTTAGCTTATAAAGGCGCCCTCTATTTTGAAGGCCGTGAACGAAACGATATGAATAATCGTTTTCTGTATCCTTTATGCTATGCGAAATGTGCAAAGAATCAAATCTTTTAGCGAAAGCCGCTATCGCTGCATGTATTAAACGGCCAACTATATGGCCTAGGAGACAAACTCGTTAAACTTCCCGTGCTCGAATTGGTATCACTAAAGTGTTATGATCATTTCGGCCTATCCCAGCCATCGTCAGACACTTGGGCTGATACAAATTCAAACTCGGAAAGTAAAACGAATGTCTCCCAATCTTCACTACCGTGTAGTTAGCTTATAAAGGCGCCCTCTATTTTGAAGGCCGTGAACGAAACGATATGAATAATCGTTTTCTGTATCCTTTATGCTATGCGAAATGTGCAAAGAATCAAATCTTTTAGCGAAAGCCGCTATCGCTGTATGTATTAAACGGCCAACTATATGGCCTAGGAGACAAACTCGTTAAACTTCCCGTGCTCGAATTGGTATCACTAAAGTGTTATGATCATTTCGGCCTATCCCAGCCATCGTCAGACACTTGGGCTGATACAAATTCAAACTCGGAAAGTAAAACGAATGTCTCCCAATCTTCACTACCGTGTAGTTAGCTTATAAAGGCGCCCTCTATTTTGAAGGCCGTGAACGAAACGATATGAATAATCGTTTTCTGTATTCTTTATGCTATGCGAAATGTGCAAAGAATCAAATCTTTTAGCGAAAGCCGCTATCGCTGTATGTATTAAACGGCCAACTATATGGCCTAGGAGACAAACTCGTTAAACTTCCCGTGCTGGAATTGGTATCACTAAAGTGTTATGATCATTTCTTCGGCCTATCCCAGCCATCGTCAGACACTTGGGCTGATACAAATTCAAACTCGGAAAGTAAAACGAATGTCTCCCAATCTTCACTACCGTGTAGTTAGCTTATAAAGGCGCCCTCTATTTTGAAGGCCGTGAACGAAACGATATGAAGCTCTTCTAGGCCATATAGTTGGCCGTTTAATACATACAGCGATAGCGGCTTTCGCTAAAAGATTTGATTCTTTGCACATTTCGCATAGCATAAAGGATACAGAAAACGATTATTCATATCGTTTCGTTCACGGCCTTCAAAATAGAGGGCGCCTTTATAAGCTAACTACACGGTAGTGAAGATTGGGAGACATTCATTTTACTTTCCGAGTTTGAATTTGTATCAGCCCAAGTGTCTGACGATGGCTGGGATAGGCCGAAATGATCATAACACTTTAGTGATACCAATTCGAGCACGGGAAGTTTAACGAGTTTGTCTCCTAGGCCATATAGTTGGCCGTTTAATACATACAGCGATAGCGGCTTTCGCTAAAAGATTTGATTCTTTAAATAAATGTTGGTTATAAATTTTTTGTATTTTGATAACGATTTCCGAAGTGAAAATCGAAACTTCAAGATAAACTTTGAAATAAAATTGTGGCTTGTTTTAAACAAAATCCCAAATCACTGATAGAGTGGTTTAATAATCATTCCTAAATGACTTGTAACTGGTGTTTTTTAGTGGTATAGAAATGTAAGTTACTTACTTACTTACTTACTCCGTGGCGTTACAACCCTTCGTGGGTTTTAGCCGACTCGACAACATGCCTCCACTGTTTTCTGTCTTGAGCAACCTCCATCCAATTCTCCACGCCCATAGTGCTTAGGTCTCCTGCTATATTATCTCGCCACCGGAGACGAGGGCGTCCGCGTGGTCTCCTTCCAGTTGGGACTTCCTGCCACACCAGTCTTACTGTTCGTTCGTCAGAATGTCTTCTGAGGTGTCCTGCCCATTGGAGTCTTCTGTGTTGTAAGTTGGTAACACTTTTTTGACTATCGGCCACTACGTCCATTTTATACTTACTTACTCCGTGGCATTACAACCCTTCGTGGGTTTTAGCAGACTCAACAACATGACTCCACTGTTTTCTGTCTTGAGCAAGCTCCATCCAATTCTTCACCGAAGACTTTTTCCCACACCAGTCTTACTGTTCGTTCGTCAGAATGTCCTCTGAGGTGTCCTACCCATTGGAGTCTTCTGGACTTTATTTCTTTTATGATGTTGGCGTCTGGGTAAATTTCTTTGACCTCTTTGTTAGTTCTTATCCTATATTGTCCTGACGCTTTATCCAGTACAGGACCAAAGATTTTCCTTAAGATTTTTCTTTGCCAAACACATAGTTTCTCTTCGTTTGCCTTTATTATCGTCCACGTTTTGCTTCTATACATCACAACGGGTCGTATGATTGCTTTATAGACTTGTATCTTCGAACGTCTTGTTAGTTGTTTCGATTTTATAAGGTTTTGAAGGATAGAAAGACATCTGTTGCCGGCCTGAATCCTGTTGTTTATTTCTTGTGTTCACACAACTTTATTTAACGCGTTCAAAGTTAAAGTCATCGATAATGACGTTCTGGCCGATTCAGGCTTTGCTTTGGTTATTGCGGCTCATTACATACATTTCGTCTTGTTTTCGTTGATTTGGAGCCCCATCTTCTTTGCTTCCTTCTCTAACCTCACGAAAGTCTCCTTCATCCTTAATCGTGTGTTTCCTATTAGATCGATATCGTTTGCAAATGAGAGTAGTAAGTTTGGTCCTTCTTGATGAAATACTGTATTCGGTTTTTCGATTCTTGCACTTCTGATTATGTGCTCCAGAGCTAAGTTGAAGAGTTGTGGTGAAAGTGCATCTCCCTGTTTTAGTCCATTGTTTATTTCAAATGTCTCCGAGTATTATTGTCTAACTCCCACCTTACATCGTAACCCTTCCATACACATTCGTATCAACCTGACTAGTTTTTTTGGAAAGCCAAGTTCCTGCATCGCTGACCACAGTCTGGCCCTGCATACTCTATCAAATGCTTGTTTAAAATTTATGAACATCTGATGAAGCTCACGATCAAACTCCCAGCATTTTTCCATTATCTATTTTATTGTAAATATCTGGTCAATAGTAGAGCGGCCCGGTCTAAATCCGCATTAATAATCTCCAACGATTTCTTCTGTGAATGTTTTGGTTCTTTCTAGCAGGATGTTTGCAAGGCTTTTGTTAGGGGTGTTTAGCAGTGTTATTCCCCGATAGTTAAGTAAAAGTCCGAACGTTTCAAAGTACAAGCGGTCTCAAAGTACCAGGATCTCCCATACTTACTTTTTGAGTTATTTTTGAAAAACAATCTGAAAACGCGGTTTTTATTTTAAAAAATGAACATTTTCAATCACAAATAACTCAAAAAAAAAGACTTACAATTAGTCAGTTTATCCAATTTAGGACTTATTTTAAAAGTATGTTTTTTCATACGTTGCACGTCATAATCTGTCATATGAATGTTGTTGTTTCAGACGGCTAATATGTAAATTAAATAAAAGAATAAACATATTAACTAATGATCAGTAATTTGTAAAAAAATGTATTAGGAGAAAGTTGCTCCAAAATCACAAAGGATAGTTAATAACCTCTGGTTAGTCCAATGATACTTATTAAATTTTACGTTATGACAAATAACATTGTTTTGAATAGAATGATGTATGGCTACAAAAGACAAAATGTATTTATTAATCATCAACTGCGTGTCCCAGACAGGTCAATTTAATTTTAAATTTAAAAGATTCACTACGACATTAATATAAATTGGATATATATGTCACAAAATGTTCACTTAATCGTTGTATAGGTCTATTGTATACACGATAGCTGTCTTAGCATTTTCGTCGACTGCTTTTTTTGTTTGTTTCATTTGTAATAATACTTATTGGAATTTTAGTAGTATTAGATTATTAGAAGTATTTACGCATTAGTTTTATACCTTTCTTGCCTAATTTTAATAATTTGTTTTAGTAATAATAGTTATTATTTATAACTTCCCTGAAAAGGAAGCCAAGGTATCCTATTTTAGAACACGAGAAAGGGCATTTCTGTAATACTTTCAAAGTGATGGTGGATTTGTGTTTTGCCATAATGTAAGTGGTTTAATGGAAGAATTGGGAATTTCAAACTATAACGCAACTGATTGGCGACTGTTTATAGATAGCTCAAAGCGGAGCTTGAAATGTGTTCTCCTTTACAATGGAAATTTGTTTGGTTCACTTCCAATTGGGCATTCAGTTTGTTTGCGTGAAGAATATGACGACATAAAGAAAGTCATTGATCTGTTGCAATATCACATGCACCAATGGATCATTTGTGTTGACCTTTAAAGTGGTTTGCTTTTTACTTGGTGAACAACGTGGATACACAAAGTATCCCTGTTTTCTGTGTATGTGGGACAGCAGAGCTTGTATGCAACATTGGGTGCAGTCGAATTGGCCGCCAAGACCGGACCTGAGACCTGGTGATCCAAACATTGTACATCAGCCACTTGTCGACAGAAAGAAATATTTCCACCTCTGCATATAAAATTAGGTCTCATGAAGCAATTTTTTAAAGCTTTGCCAACTGAAGGAGACTGTTTCAAGTATCTCGTATCGAAATTTCCTAGCCTGTCATTTGAAAAGATAAAGGCCGGTATTTTTGATGGTTCACATATTCGAGGACTTCTTACAGATGAACATTTTGTAGTAACAATATCAGAAATTGAAAAGAATGCGTGGTTGGCATTCAAAAACATTGTTAATAACTTTCTTGGAAATACACGGGCATTGAATTACGCCGACATTTCCCAGCAACTCTTGGATAGCTTCCAAAAGCTAGGGTGCAACATGAGCATTAAAGTGCATTTTTTACATAGCCACCTTGCTAATTTCCCGGACAATCTTGGTGCGGTGAGTGATGAACAGGGTGAGCGTTTCTATCAAGATTTGAAGGTCATGGAAGCACGATATCAAGGTATAGGCTATTCCACGAATATACGACTGTTTTGGTTTACTGCGACAACGAATATTTTACTGTGCAAGTAGAAGTATGAAGGTCAATTGGTCTAATCATTATTCCGATAAAAAGGGTCTACTAGTATGACATCTAAACTAAAATTATTTCAGTTAAAATCTACAAATAAATGCAATGACGTCTATGAAGACAAATGTGTTCATCAGACACTTGGGTAAGCTTTCCGTGAAATGTAAACACCAAAGAGGCGTGCCGGGTTTCTTTGATATAACACATTTTATTACCTTATTAGGTATTACAACTGTAATAAAAAGAAATATACTATTTTTAATATAAATGAAAAGAAATTGGCAGAACGATGGTTCACAAACCAGAAAAAGGATCTAATATTTCACTTTGTTAGTTTTAAATATTTGTTTGCTTTGAGTTTATGTACTCTTAAAAGCTCCGAAAGTAACCGGTATAACATACCGGCTATTGATATTTAAAGTACCGAGTCGTTACAGATATTAAAAAGTAACGAAAATTTATATACAGTTTCATATATCGCCGACTGATTATGGCTGTGAATCTGATCGTTGATGATAGTTTTAGAAGATTAAGAGAATAAGTGAATAAGTAAGTTTTTTTGTTTTTTTAATATCAATTGAATATTCGACTAAATTTACACTATTTGTCACTTAAGTATTGTTACATTTCGTTTAAATCACATAATTCAAAAACCAACTTGTTTACAATGAAATAATTGAAATGAAAAAATAAACTCCATGATAGTAATTATATACTTCAAAATCTGAATTACAACTGTTTTATAAACTATTAACTTTATATTTATATCATGACTTCATATTTAAATCTAAGGTTTATATCTGCCGTAACAGTATTTTAAAAATGGGGAGAATTTACTATTGTACAATTCAGTACATTGGAGAATTTAAATCGACACCTTAAAGCGAATTTAAATGTACACAAACTGAAAACTCCAGAAAAAGCTATAAACGCAAATTTTTGTCTTAATTTGTAAGTACTCTTCACTAATTAAACAATTTTATTTATACAAACTCGATTTAACTTGCATTAAATGTTTTGTAAACTGTAGATTTGGTACGTTTTATTTTATGTTCTTTTATATGCATGATTTTTGAGGATAACCTGTAGTTTAAAAAGTTGACGTAATAGACAAGATCTGATTATATTCTCAGATTCAGAGTACACAAATTAGTTAAAAACAAGTGTCAGATCTAACTCAACAAAAAATGTGTTCCCTGTGTAATTTTACTACACTTCCGTAAGATTTACTCCATTATAGAAAAAGTCACTTAACCCTTAACTTCACAATAGGTTAATTTTGAATCTAAAAATGGGACAATTGGTATTGTTATGACAATAAACAGTATATAATAGTGCTTCAAAAATAAGTTAGCTTCTTCTTCTTTAAGTTCCATCTTCTATCGAAGGTTGGAAATCATCATGGCTATGCGGACTCTGTTGACTGTCGCTCTAAAAAGTTCTGCACTACTGCATTCAAACCATTCCCTCAAGTTCTTAAGCCAGGATATTCTTCGTCTTCCCACATTTCGCTTTCCTCGGATTTTGCCCTGCAAATAATTTAGCAAATAAGTTAGCACTGTTTGTTTATTATTCTGTGGCACTGTATAATAAAAAACAATAAACTGATGTAACACTTACCACTTTTTGGTTGGAACAATATGCTTGCTCAGCCATTTTGTCGACTCTATCCATACCGTCAGAAATAAATGTGGGAAATTATGAATTTTCCAGCCGATTTCCAGTCGGCTACATCCAGCAGTGTATACTCAACTATACAGCGGCAAGAACTGAGTTTCAAATACTATTGATTGTCAAATAAAAAATTTAAAATATTATGTATTATAATCTCGAAAAGAAGAATTATCAAAATTCTACAATGTTGACTTTGACAGTTGACATTAGTAATTGAGTTTTTGAATAGTTGTCATTGAGTTAAATATGTGATGTATTGTAATATTTAAAAAACTGATATGGTTTTGAACACACTTATGACAAATGGAAAATGGAAAGAATGGAAAAGAAAAGTATTTTTGAAGCTTAGGAATTATAAAAAAAATTTTACACACTTTAAAAATACTTTTCTTTTCCATTTTTTCTATTGTAGTATTGTTTGCTATTTCAATAAAAGATAAAAGAAGAATGACGTTTCGTTATTTACAATCACTTCATAATGACAGAACTATGTTTTTTTATGAACATTTTTGTGTAGTTTCGAGAAAAATTTAAAGTCCGGGAAAATTTCTAAGTGTTGTTGCAATAATCCATTATTTACATATTTAAAATGCGGCTTTAGCGAGTAAGTTAACTTTTTAATAGTTTTAATGTGGGTGAAGCTTTAGAAAACTATCAAAAGAATTGACATTATAGCTCAGAATAAAATTAGTTACATTCAGACATGGTGGTAAATATTCTATTTACCAAGTGCTTGTAATATGGACTTATTTGAAAGTATTGGCACACGTGATGTGGTCTTCGGCTACAACATCGCCAGCTACAACATCTCGGCCCAATATCACATTTCCCACGTACCCATGTCCGCCGACGTATGCAACTTTGTATTGCCTCAATGATGCAACGTGTTTTACTGTCAAAATCGGAGACTCTCTTCTTTATAATTGCGAATGTCCAGAAAATTATGTGGGACCAAGATGTGAGTATAAAGATTTAGATGGATCCTATTTACCAAAACAAAAACTGCTAGAGACGGCGAGTATCGCAGGAGGAGCAACATTAGCTGTTTTTTCTGTTGTGCTATTGTGTATTGTAGTTTATCTGCACTGCAAACGTCGCGCTAAAGCTATTAGCAGTAATACAGACTGTGTAGATAGTGGAACAATAAGTGTGAGTACGCCTACGTGTGGTACCAGATGGCGAACAAATCCTCAACAGTCTTCCTCAAATCTTCCTATTCGAATACAAGATAGGGGAGATATGAAGCAACAAGGTAGTAAAGTCGAGTTAGAGGAAGTGACGACTTTACTTCCTACGTCAAGTGAACCATAATGTGTATAGCTAACAATAAAGCTTGTCGATTTTAAATCCGTCGTTACTATTTTATTGCCGATGTTTAGTTTAATATTTGCATAGAAACAATCATGCTGTAATTTATAAATATATTAAAACTGAAGTATATTAAAAATTCCTGTTTTGTTTAAAAATTAAATATTTCTATAATATATATATATATATATATATATATATATATATATATATATATTATACACATATAATAACAAATTGATTATGGCTGTCGCCGCTTCTCCGCCCCCAATTTCCATCTTTTTCTGTCATATACAGTTGCCTTTTCTAAGTCGCCGCCATTGCTTCATCAATATCGTTGCGCCAACTCCTCCGTGGTCGTTCTCTCTTTTTTCTTTTAGGAAAAGATCTATTCATTCATTTTCATTCCTAACCATGTACATCCATTTCAGTACTCTTCCAGGCCATCTGTACTCTGGCATACTTTTAACATGTCCGAACCAGATTAATTGTTTTCTTTCTATGCCATCATTAATATTTCGCTCCATTTTCATTTCGTTTCTTATTTGTTCGTTTCTAACTCTCTCCAGTTTCGATCTACCGCAGCTTCGTCTCAGATAATCCATTTTTATCGTCATAAGTTTGTTTTTTTTAGCTTTGGTGACGTCCCATACTTCGGAACCGTAAAGATATATATAAAGGATCTTTAATGCCGTAGTTTCTTCTTGCGTTATCTATCCTGATACTGTTGATCTTATGGTCCTTTTCCGCATGAGTTGATTTCTCCAGTCAAGGGCAACAGAGTGCCCCTACTTCGGACCACTCTTCCACCTTCTCAAGGAAGCTGTTGATAGATTTTATAAGGGGGCCATTTATGTCCATAGTCGTTCGGTGATTTCACCATATCTGGCTACGCTCACTTAGTTTAGCCTCCAGACCAATCAGTTATCCAGAGTGAGACCCGTGTAGCCATAAGTGAGAGATGGTTGTCTTATGAGCACCAGTCATTAAATTTATCTTCCGTCTATGGTGCTCCATGTGGCCGTTCTGATAAAAGGTGCCACAACTACAACATAACACTACACCCCACTCAGGTCATATAACCACTTATATTGTATTTCCAAAAGAAAGTGTGACTCGTGTGGTTATTTTGTCGCATGCTTTGTGGCTGGTGTAACTCAATAAGTCACTAGCCCCCTACACCTTCTCAAGGGACCGTGTCAACATAAATACATTTTAACAAAATCTCCTTATCAACCATTAAGGGAAAGACTGGTGGTGTGAGATTGAATTTTTGGATCAACATAGTAACTATTTTTTTCTGACAAAACGAATGCTTCTACGCGTACGTCTCTAGATAAAGAAGGCACGTTAGCCACAACGTGGAGCTCTATCTTTTCCGTAGTCCCTGTATAGTATAATTAAACTATAAAGCTTTTACTGCAGTCAATATAATCAGATTAATTATTTTTAACATCAGTAAATTGTTGCATTATTATTGTTATTGTTTAGTATAAGAAAAAATTTATAATAAACTTTAATGTAATGGATGAATAGTACAAGAATATCGCTAGGGTTCTAGTTATTGTCAAAACTGATTGACTGTTTGCCTGTTTCTAGATAGAAGTATATTAGAAGACGAAATTAAAATTAAAAATATCAGAAAAAAATTTACGTTTTTGTATCAGGCAAAAATGAAGACATGCAATTACAATAAAACAGAAGACGCAAGAAGCTTATTTCAACTCAACTACATCAAACGTACTACAAAAAGTCAGTTACGATATTCATTAGTTCCATCTTCTAGCATTCAGTTAAAATAATCTTTCTTTTAATATTATGGCTTTTAAGTTTATTGCTAAGAGTTATTCCATTGGCAGCTTTTAGTATTTTTGTTTTGGTCATTCTTAATATTTTTTGTGGTCATCATTATGATGGGCGTTCCGCATCTTTGTTGTCTAGTCGATCATTTTATTGTTTATATTTAAATCGAAATTATACACACATAATTCGAATTACTAATTTAAAATTAAACTGAAAATGTATCTAATATATTCAAATATTTAAGCATATCGAAAATTTTACTTCTTATTGCCCCGCGTTTCTTTTTGCGAGATTTCCTTTGAATAAATTAGTATGTAATAATTGCAGATGCTTGACAGTTTTGATCCAATTTAATATTCAGATAAATGACCTGCTCGTACTAATTCAAGCGACTTGTACGAATCCATTCCCGTGATTCATTTTAACACCTTGGCTACCGCCCATTTAAACTAATAACTTGTAATTTTGTACCAAATATTTTGTTATCAAATTTTAAGCTTATCTTCTTTATTATGTCAAAGACAGTGTAAAAATATTATCACAAAAAATATTTTTGCTGAATTTTCAAGTTTGAAAAAATGTGCGCCGGTGACTCACACGGTACACAAATGTTGCAAAAACGTGAACTTGAAATTGAGACCGTGTGAGATGCCGGCAAACACATATTACACATAGTCCATATCCATATCACTTCTAAGTAGATTACGTTACATACCGACTGCTTCCGTCATTTGCTATTCATTTGCAATTTAGAAGTGGAATATTATGTGTATTGAAACGCTGTTCTAATAGATTTTGAGTGTTTATTGTGTCGAATTGTTTTCTAAAATAACATCAAGTAGCTTCAGCGAATTTTTCAGTTTTTAGTAAGTAAAAATCACACTAAATAATACATTCATTTTTTGATATCACTCTTTTTAGTTTCTACTATGTCTGAAAAACAAGTGAACCAATGGCTGGCATGGTATGAAGAAATCCCATCGGACGAGGATAATACTTCTGATGTCGAGGAACCATTTGAGGACAGTGGAAGTGAATATGAGATGTTAGACGACGATACTGAGGAGAGCAGTGATGAACCAGAAGATGAACCAAAAACAACAGAGTTTCAATCTAATGAGGACGGTGAAGAATGGGGAGAGGTAAATGGTGCATACTTAAAAGATTTAGTATATTCTGGAACGGGAGGAGTTAATAATGTATTAGATGGTGATATTACTCTAATAAAAATTTTATCTGCTATCATTGATGATGACGTCCTAGACCTAATTAGAATTCAGACGAATATTCAGGCTTCAAGAACTACAAAGGGCAAATGGATACCGATTGCGAATAATGTTGAACTACGAAAATTTTTTGCTATCATAATTTACATGGGCCTTGTAGTATATCCAAAAATATCTGATTACTGGTCAAGAAATCTTTTATTTGCAAATTAGTTTGTACCACAACTTATGTCGCGTAATAGATTTCAGTCTATACTACGACACCTGCATTTCTCTGATAACAGCACAAATAATCCCAATGATCGATTAGCCAAAATTAGACCATTAGTCGATATTCTTGTACATAAATACAAACACCTAAAAACTCCCGAAGAAGTTGTCGTAATTGACGAATCGATGGTACCTTTTAGAGGTAGATTAATTTTTAAGCAATACATCCCTGGAAAAGCTTCTAAATATGGTGTAAAATTATTTAAAATTTGTGATTCTCAAGGTTATACTTACCACGTTAAGATTTACGAGGGTCAAATGAAGCAGAAAAACAGAGAAGAGAGAGCAAGTAATACAGTTGTTTATGAACTGCTTGAAGATTATGTTGGATGTGGAAGAACTTTAGTAGTAGATAATTTTTATACTAACCCACAATTAGCTCAAACGTTGTTAGAAAAAAAAAACACATTTAATTGGAACACTAAGAAAAAACGTGAAAAATTGCCCAAAATCTATTCTAGAACCTAAAAAGATGAAACGCGGAGAGATTGTAGGAGAGGAAAGTAAAAAAGGATATGTAGTTGGAAACTGGAAGGATAAGAGGAACGTAAGATTTCTGTCAACAAAACATACATTGAAAATGTGTGAACTTACAAAAAAAAATAGGAGAGGAGAACCTGTCATAAAGCCCGAAGCTATTGTTTTTTACAATAAATACAAACAAGGTATCGATATATCTGACCAAATGGCCAGCTATTATAGTGTGTTAAGAAGAACCATCAGATGGTACCACAAAGTAGCTTTGGAGTTACTTTTAGGAACCTCGATTGTTAATGCTCATCTATATAAAACAATTACGGGTAAAAACATTACATCTAGAGATTTTAGACTACAAATTATTCAAAGTTTTGCATCCATTTCGAACGAGAAGAAAGTTGAAAAAATCCCAAAACATGAGCTGATCGAAGTACAAGAAAAAGACGAGAGAAACAGAAAGAAGAGAAAGCGTTGTATGACATGTTACAATAAGTTGTTAGTTAGTCATGATAGAAAGTTTGCACAGAATAAATGCAAGCAGG
Organism: Diabrotica balteata; assembly: GCA_918026665.1. Classification (NCBI taxonomy): domain Eukaryota; kingdom Metazoa; phylum Arthropoda; class Insecta; order Coleoptera; family Chrysomelidae; genus Diabrotica; species Diabrotica balteata. The sequence goes on from OU898277.1 coordinate 32,737,334, forward strand.
TGGCAACGTTTTGTAACAGTTGTTCAGGAAATCCATACATGTGTTTGGACTGTTTTAACTTAAAACATTAAATGATTGTTAAAATTTCATTATTTTTTGTAACTTGGTATTTTGTATTTGATTTTTTAAGCAATAAAGTTTTTTTTTACTTTATTATTAACCTGAATTCATTAAAAATCACATTTTACTTTCAATCTCTAATATGCAAGTTATATTACACTTTTTCAAAAACCATGGTAACTATAAGTTCATTACTTTATTTTGAAACCAATACGAGAAACTAAAAACTCTCGTTTTAACCCAGGCTGTTTTAGAGCATTTTAAGTCATTTAATAACGCTGGATGCCGGCGTCTCACACGGTACCACAGTCATATTTTGTGTGAGATGCCGGCATCTCACACGGTAGCCAAGAAAAATGATTAATTTATATAAATAAATTTGTCTTGGCAAGAAGGAAGCAAAAAATCCGATCGTACGTGTTTTATTTTGCCCAGCATGTGCGTATAAAACTATATTTTTGGCATGTTGACACTTTTGAAATAAGCTAGCATTTGTGAACGCTGTAAATCTCGGTATTCAAATAAAAAAATAAAAGGTTATTCTATATTTACTATCCATATTCACTCCGAACGGGATGTGGAAAAGAGGGATTCCGTTCTTCGGCAACGTAAACAATTATTCGGGATATTTATAGATCGACTTAAAATAATGATATAAAAATCACACCTGTCAGTTTTGATGGAAAAATTGTTATGTATCAACATATGGACATACATTGTAAATGGGATAAGGACTTTGTGTAATACGAAGATAACCGACTAAAATGAACCTACTCCTATAAAATATAAAGTAATACAATGAAACAACAAAAAAAACATTATGGTAAGACGAAGAATGTCACAGATTTAAAAAAAGAAAATTGAAATCAGACAAAAGTCTTAGATAAGGAAAGAAAGGGGAGAGGTAACACTCATTTAGTAAACCTTCACGTTCAAAAAGCGATCATTATGTCAGTGTCCAATTATTAATTTTGAAAAAAATCTATTTATTGATATGTATCCATTATTCTCAATTTGCTGAAGAAATAAAATACGACTTGGCAACCTTTCTGGTGCCGGTTTGGCTTCAGTCAATTCCATATGATTACGCGTCCCCTCCCTTTCCTTGTCTAAGAGAATAGTGATTAAAAGCATAAAAACAGAAGTGTAAGAAAAAATACAAAAAAGGATTGTAAAAACATACTTGATGATAAACTAAGACATAAGAAAAATAACCGAGATAAAAAGAATAGCCGGAAAAAATTGGAAGTATTTTGCCCACGATAGAGATCGATGGAGGGAGTTGAGAGAGGTCCATGTCTAACAATGAACGTTCAATAGCCTAGAAAGAAGACGAATAGTAACGAGAGAGTGTAAGAAAATTAGTTCACAGAGCAAAACATAGAAAGATAAAATAAATTGCATAAAAAATTGATATGAAAACATATCAGGACTATGAAGAGTAATTACTCAGAAAGTACCACAGGTACCGATAGTATAAATATGGAACTGCAATTTAATGAAGCTATTTGAGATAAGGATGCTGAGATCTGGACTAAACTAAAACGTAAAAAAAATTACATTAAATCATATTAAACTCAGACTTGAAAGCAATAAATAAAGTAATTCAGTCTCCCCTTAGAAACAAATCACTCGGAGCAGTTAACCTTCCCGCCGAAATATTTAAATATTGTGGTCAAACATTTCTAGCCCCCGTTCACAAACTATTAATACAGATAATATATTATAATGGGCAAGATTAACTTAATTAAACTGTGCTCGATATTTGCCTTTTATTTGATCAAAGTTCATTTATTCGAGCATTCAACCTTATATCAATATAATACAGATATGGCAAGAAGGCGCTTTACCAGAAGATTGGAATATTGCAATATGGAGACTAAAAAAATATTTAGAGAAAAGAAAAGGAGATCTAGTACAAAGCCTGTATTTATTAGAGTTAAAAAGGAAAAAAATCTTGTGAATGAAAAAGATACTTTAAACAGTCGTAAAGAATATTTTAAACATTTGCCAAATGAACAAGAAGATATGGAAATAAGCTCAGGAAATGAAGAAGAAGATCCAAGTAGACAGATAAACCTACATCGAAATCTCCGAGTAATGAAGGAGTAAAAAAATTATGGATTGCTTGAAAAATAACAAAAGCCCAGGAAGGGATCAAATAACAGCCATGATATTCAAATATTGAAGGGAATCAAATAAATGAAGAAATGCAATTATTAATACAAAAAGTAGTATAGAACTAAGATCAACTGCCAAAAGAATGGTCGGTAGCCGTAATATGTCATTAATAAAGACTAAACTGAATACCAAAATTACAAGGGATTACTATTAGAAGCACACATACAAAGCATTTATTAGAAACAAAAATGGATGACGTAATTGAAGAATCCCAGGCAAACTCCAGATCAACAGTTCGAATGTAGAAAATTTTTATTTCGAGTAGGGACTTATGCTCCCGGTTAATAATCTATTTACATCGGCATATTGCCGTAAAATTTAATATTTTTAAGTATATTTTCATCTAAGCAGGGTTATCAACATCAAAACCGACGATGATTTTATTTAAAGATATCAAACAAGCTTTTGATAGGGTTAATAGAAGTAAACTGTACCAATCACTGTAAGAACTAGGATTAATAAAAAAACATTAACATTACGAAGGACAGAGAACCAGGTAATGATAAACAATAACAATAAGCGCTCAGAAAATTTTTTAGTAAATGAAGGAGTAAGACAAGATGTTCTACCGTCATCTATTCTGTTTAACTTCCTCTTAGAAAAGATGCTACAGGAAGCTCATTTTCCTGTGTGGAGACTCTAGTAACTCCACATTACTAGAACGTCTCAGCAAGACTACTGAGATCATAAAAAGCATCAAGCAGAGAAAGCTGGAATATTTTGGACATGTAATGAGAGGTCCCAAATATAGATTGCTACAAAATATCATGCAAGAAAAAATACCAGGCAAACGCAGTCCAGGACGAAGAAGAACCTCATGGTTGAAGAACTTGCGAGATTGGTATGGTGTAGATACAAGCATGCTATTTAGGGTGGCAGTGAATAAAATTAAAATAGCTATGATGGTAACCAACGTTCTGAAAGGACATGGTACATGAAGAAGAAGGAAGCTTATGTAAATAAAACCGGAATTATATAGGTATATCATAAGGCCGACGTTCGCCAATGACTTTGCAATACTGGTGAGAAGTGAACTGAACGTATTACATATAGCAAAAAAGCCCTTACTGTATTGAACGATGAACTCTTTCATGGATATATTTTTAAGTACAGTATTTGCTGTCGATTTTGTAAACGATATATGTAAATTGGTTAAGAATTAAGTTAGCAATGAATCATGGTATTTTAAAGAAAATTGGAATAAGTTGTAGCTTTCTATCACGACTTTTCCATTTTAACTAGTGCCTCAAGCTAATTTGTCAATACCGCTTCTATTAATATTATAGCAAATGTATACTTTGTTATATTTACTATATTGGAAGTTCTCAAAACCGACTTACCCGCATATCTTGCTCCGACCGGAAATCCTTGCATATCCAAGCTAAAAAAGAAGAAAGTCGATAACAATCCTGATTTATTTATAGTGTCAAATCGAATAGTATGGTAAAGATTTATTATAGGCAGGAAGTAAAAATACCTATCAAAATATGTAATAATGCAACAGCGAGAAGAATGAAAACACTCTTAATCATCGCCAACTGTAACCTAATAATGACGAAGTACAATAAAGATGTTCTTTGTGAGAATTTTAGAACTATTTGTATCATTCATACAGTTAATTAAAAAATATGTTATTATCTAAACAAGTAATAATAAAAGCCGTAGTAGTCTTGTAAAAGAAATATAAAAATAGATTGTGTAAATGTTACATGAGGATCTACACAACAACACAACATAGATATTGGAGAGAACATTATACTTGTTCTTGTGAATAAAAAAAGCTTAAAATAAAGTATGACATAATAGGCTACTTCTACGGCACAATATTTTATATATATGAAGACTGTTTCAAACCAGTTAGATTATAATTTACTGATCTACTGACTTCACATATGTGCTACTTGTCTCTGTTTTCAGAATAGTCGTTATTTTCTAGTTTTCTACTATGTTTCGCTTATTCCTGATATATCTATCTTTAATATTCGATTACTTCTTGTGTGGGAACAAAGACATTTTTGGAGATATAACTACTTTCAATCGATTCACAACTGGCAGCGATTATTGCCTTTTAAGAGCAAGAATTCTTGTTAAACAGAGGAAAACCAGTAGAAACTGGCCACATAATTATTATAATCATTTAGATCAAACTAAAGTGCGACAGAAGGAAGATAAATACAGAGAAGTCTTATGAAAAGAATTTGTAGAATATTATCAACAAGAATATTTCGACATGAACACAATTAATAAAGAAATGCAACGAATGCTCTTGAAACCAGAACTGACTGTTGCAAAGAAAATGAAAAATAAAGAAGACATAATAAGTGATGGAACAAAACAATTGATAGAAAAGAGACGCACATTTCTAAGCGAAGGAAAGCGAAACACCGATGGTTTCAAAGAATTGAATAAACAAATAAAGAAAGAAGTAAAGGATGGTATAAGTATCTACAATGAAAACAAGTAGAAAAAATAATAGAAAAGAACGGAGACCTGAAATGCTTAAGCCTATAATAATCTCATTGATGGATGAAGATGGAAAAGAAATCAGAGAAAAGAACGAAATCCTAAAAGTTACTCAAACATTTTACCGTGATATATATTCCTTAAACAAGAACCCAAATAACCCTACAAAGAAAGATTCTTAAGAGAAAGATAACGAATGTCAACTCAGAAATACTCCCTAACATAGAATCCTTCAAAATAAAACAAGCTATGGCAAAACTAAAGAACAATAAGGCTCCGGGCCCAGATGGATTACTTGTAAAAATGCTGAAGGAGGGGAGTGAGAATTCTCGAAGAATTGAAAAATTTTTTCAACAAATGTCTTCAGAGGAGAAGTTCCAGATGATTGGAATGAAAATTTGACAATACTTCTTTTAAAATAGGAGACAGAAGAAATCTGAAGAACTATAGGCCAATGTCCTTGCTATTCCAAATGTACAAACTGTTTATGAGAGTAATAACTAACAGTTTAATGTCGAACCTGGATAGCTATCAACCGATAGAGCAGGCAGGATTCCGAAAGGGTACAGTAGAGCAAATCATCTTTTTACAGTAAGAACCTTGTAGAGAAAGTCAATGAATATCACTTAGAACTTATAAATGGCTTCGTTGATTATAAAAAGGTATACGACTCCATAGAACTTTGGGCAATAGAGAGAGTTATGAACAATTGCAGGATAAACTCCCGATACAGAAGGCTCATACATAATATTTACAAAAAAGCTACAATGAAAATACAAATAGATGCGAAAACCAAAGCTATACCGATCAACAGAGGAGTTCGCCAGGGATATGTTATCTCACCAAAGCTATTCACACTTGGACTAAAAGACTTGTTTAAAAACATTAACTGAGCAGATAAAGGAATAAATGTTAATGGAAGAAAATTGAGTCATTTTAAATACGCTGATGACATTGTAATATTCGCTACAAGTTTCAAAGTATTATTGATTTATGATATGGAAGAATACCTTAAGATTCTATGCATCAGAAGATAGAGCGAAGTTTCTAGGAATCTACGGGAGCGGCAACTTCTCTACGAACAGACCAAGGGGATTGTCGATGATGATCATACTAGTGATTTTATTTAGAATGGAATAGGAGTTGTGTGCTATTTCATTTAAAACGTTATTCAATTGTCTCTTCAGTAATTTAAACATATTTCAAATATTTATACAGGGTGGCCTTTTTTAATTAAACTAATTTAACAAAAAGAAGTATGTATGTAATTTATTTAATACAAAATGCATTTTACTGATGTCAGAAAAGAGAAAAACAAAACGTCTATTTGACAAAAATAATTGATTTCACTTAAATTAATGTTCAAATTACCACCTGCCTCTTGGAAGTAATTGTACCGACGACGACAATCTTTTTGAACGAATATTACAAATTTTCAATTTAATTCTGTTTTTAAAATCTTGCAACATTTGTGGTTGATCGATGTAAACTTTTAAGTTTTAAGTAATCCCGTACGAAAAAATCCAGTGGCGTAAGATCTGGAGATCTTGAGGTCCACTTTATTGTTCCTCGTCTACCAATCCATCTCCTAGGAAAACATCTGCTTGAAAAATCACAAACAGGGACAAATTAAATCATAAGATTTCATCATCAGTTGGCGCTACAGCCCTTCGTGAGCCTTGGCCTGCTTCAAAACATTCTTCCATCCTTCCCTATCGAGTGTCTGTCTTCTCCAGCCCCTCACTCCAATCTCCCTCAGATCTTCCTGTACATGTCCACAGACCCTGTTCGTTTACTCCGCCAAATATGGTCCTCAATACTTTTCTTTCAAAGACTCGTAGTAACTCTTCATCTAGGGTCGTCATTGTCCATGTTTCCGATCCGTATGTGAGCACTGGGCGTATTATTGTTTTATAAAGTTTGCACTTTGTTGCTATTGACATACTTCTCGCTCTTAGTTGAGGGCCCAGGCCGAAATAACAGTGGTTAGCCACGCATAGTCTTTTTTTTTATCTCGTTGGATGTGTTATTTTTGTAGTCTACCAGTGATCCTAAGTAGCAGAATTCTTCTACCATTTCTATCGTTTCGTGTTGCACCTCTAAGTTATTTTGTTGAATTCTTGATATGGCCGGCATATAATCCATAAGATTTACCGCTTGTAATAACGTTTTTGATTCTATAAATTTGTTGATAATAAACCAAAAAAATATGGTTACTAATTGGGTATATTTTTTTTCAGGTACTGTGAACGCCAACGGAGAAACGAAGCGCCAAAGGACGTCGTACACTAGGTACCAAACGTTAGAGTTGGAGAAAGAATTCCATTTTAACAGGTACCTGACGAGGCGGAGGAGAATTGAGATAGCCCACGCTCTCTGCCTCACCGAACGACAAATAAAAATATGGTTTCAAAATCGGCGGATGAAGTGGAAGAAGGAACACAAGATGGCCAGTATGAATATCGTTCCTTATCATATGTCCCCATATGGTCACCCTTATCAATTTGATCTGCATCCTAGTCAGTTTGCCCATCTTGCAACTTAGGATGTTTTTTGAATGTGATTCTGTTATTATATAGGTATTTTTATTTTGTTTTATTTTCGTTTTTTTATTTTGTTAGCGCCAAATTTGAAACAAATTCGGAGCACACAGGGAACACTTAGAAGTTTTGAATTGTATATACATTGTAGTTTAATAGTTCCAATAACTAATACATACAGAATACAAATATGCTTTATATGTTGTATTAGCTTATCATTAAGTTCATTTTTGCTGTTTAGAAATTGACAAAATCATGAAAGAATTTGAATTAGAGTGTAGTTCCCCGTATTTGTAATTTTTGAATACACGTAAGGTAGACTTTATGGTCTCGGATAGAGATAGGTTAATTATTAACAACGTGGTTTCTGGTTATTGGTATATCTCTTACTCTACACCATTTAAGTAAAAAATAATACCAGATCTCTTACAATCTTCTTCTTTAGTTGCCGTTAAACATTTTTATCTTGAAGATAAAGTTCTTAAAAAAGAAAATATTTCCGGCTCCACCTTACACTTGGATTTAATGCATAATAAATTAAATCAAGTCATTTTCTTATTTTGGTTAATATCTTGATATTCAATTGTATTTATCTTGCCTGTTTCTTAATATCTTTTACTAGTACTGTTCCATTATTTTTGAGTCAAATTCACATCTGCATTTTTCTATGTGCAAATTGATGACCAATAAATCGATTAAAGATGAGAAATCGCGAGGATTTGATGACCTGCAGAATAAGCCATGCATTTAAACTATTCTTTAATATGATTAACTCTTGTAAAAACACTAAATTAAAAGAATACTTAAGTGAAGTGCTCCTCAAAAACGACCTCTCCTAGATTTTTATAGTCAAAAAGAGTGTGGTGGATCGGACAGTTACTGATATCTCTAGCTCCAAAAAAAAGTCACATCTCAATCGAAAACTATGAAGCAACTGAGAGAAAAACAAAGTTTAAAAAAAACACCCTTTACGATGACAGCACACTAAAACTATATCAGAACAAACTAGACCAAAGAATTCAAGCCAGCAATTTGATTAACCCAGTCTGAGAGACTTGCATACCCTTAAAATGACATTCAAGTCATTCCAGCCTTTTCCTCCCTATAGCACTCTGACGCATGTGATGCATTTTGTGTGGAAGTCTTGATAACAAGCACTCCAATACGATATCCTATCCCGATCAATGCAGACTAGCGTAACGCGTTCTTTTCCTGCTTTCTTTAGTGACGTATCTATCTATCTATCTATAGCCCAAATTCTATTCATGTGTTGAATATAGGCCTCTCCTATTTGTCTCCATTTGTCTCTGTCTTTTCTTTGTCTTTTCCACATTGGACCTGCGCTTTGGTCAATGTCATCTTTCCATCTCATTTGCGGTCGACCTCTTGACCTTTTTGCAGTATATGGTCTCCAGCGGCCAATTTCTTTATTCCATCTTCCATCGTAATATCTTTCGTTATGCCCAGTCCATTTCCATTTTAATTTCAATGCATGTTCGACAGCGTCTGTTGTTTCGGTTTTGCATCTTATCCACTCGTCCACTCTATTCTTTTTATCTCTCAACGATATTCCCAACATTTGTCTTTCCATAGCTCTTTGAGTTTTCTTTATTTTATTTAAGTTGCTCTTGGTACACGTCCACGTCTGGGTACCATATGTCAGAACAGGTAGGAAGCATGCATTAAATATCTTCGTTCTTAATTTTAAAGGTATTTTTTGGTTTTTGATAGTATATGAGAGTTTTCCGAATGCAGCCCACCCCATTCTTAGTCTTCTCGTTATTTATTTAGTCTGGTTACTTTTGTCTGCTCTGATAGCTTGTCCTAAGTAAATATATTCTTGGACGTGTTCTATGTTTGTTCCACCTATGGTAATTACTGATCTGTCTTCTGTGTTAGTCATTATTTTAGTTTTCTTTAGATTCATTTTTAGTCCTTTCTCAAGAGATGTTTTTTCTAGGTCTGAAATCATTATTCGTAGTTGTTCCATAGTTGTTGCTATCAGAAATACATTATCGGCGAATCTTAGATGATTTAAATATTTCCTGTTTATACAAATCCCTTTATTGTCCCAGTCTATAGATTTAAAAATGTCTTCCAACGCCAGAGTAAATAGTTTGGGTGAGATTGTATCCCCTTGTCTGACACTTCTACAAATTCTAAGTAATGGAGTTTGCAAATCATCGTAAGTGACGTATCATCGAACTGAAATTGCTTGCTCTGCCCCGAATCTCCGCTCCGAGCCGCGCCCGGTTCAGCGACTCGGTGCCCGAGGATGTTTTGGAGTTTTGTTAATTTTTTTATGGCTGTCGCCTTTTTGTTAGTTTTTTTTTAATTTTTTTGGTAACCAATAGTGCGTATGTAAACCACGACACAAATATGATTTATGCCCACATATTAGGAGTATAATCGCATAAGAGAGCTGCATATGAAGTCTTGGAAAAAAAGCGACCTACCGATAAGCAAAAAAGAGCACATTATGGATTGATGAGCTTGGACAACAGAAACAGATAAACGAGTGTATCATAAATTGCTTACTACCCAAGAAGTAGACGATAAAATCCAATATCGCAATCAACAAAGAATTTTTAATTGAATGGCGATAAGACATAAAAACCAAACATTAAAATGAAAATGCAAGAAAGTGAAATCATGTCTAGGTGAAAGCAAGATTTCGGAGGCTTAGAAATTCATAAGAAATCTTAGGAAGGAGGACAGATGTATACAAGTTGTAGACATATAGTATTTCATTCGACTTGGACGTTTTTGATTATATGATTTTCTATTCTTTGCATTTAATGTTTTCTTGATTGGTCATGTCAAAGAAGATTGTTTTCAATAACTCGATGATAATTGATCAAATCTGAACAACCCTTCCAAAGACCTCCACATTACTTAGAAGTTTGTTTACGCTTAAGTTTTTATATAAAAGTAAAAACTCGACTGTGGAGACACTCCGTGAACTTTCATCATCATCATCATCAACCAGCCTCTAACGTCCACTGCTGGACTGCTTTTCCACTTAGTCCGATTTTGCGCCATCTGAATCCAATTTGTAGTCACTCTTTTTATATCATCTGTCCATCTCGTTGGGGGTCTACCTCTAGTTCTGTTAGCTTGTATTCGGGGTCTCCATTCCAAAATTCTTTTTGTCCACCGTTCATCAACTGATCTTGCTACATAACCAGTCCAGTTCCACTTTAGTGTTGTTATCCTTTCAATAGCGTCTGCTACTCCTGATCTTTTGCGTATAGTAGCATTGGGTATTCTATCACGTAGAGAAATCCCTAGCATTATTCTCTCCATTGCCCTTTCCGCAACTTGTAGTTTACTTACTGTTATTCTTGTGATTGTTAGGGTTTCTGCGCCGTAGGTCATCACTGGCAAAATACACTGATTAAATACTTTTCTTTTCAGACACATTGGAATCTTAGACATAAAAATATCCTTCATGTTTCCAAATGCACTGTGAACTTTACATAATCTTTATTATTCACTTTCATGGAGAAAAGTAAGGTGTCTTGCTTATTGACTATCTCCTTTTCTTATGAGCGATCCTTTTATTGATTGTCTACTGTAGATGTGCTCCCTAAATTGATCAATCTGCATTTAGCTTGTAGTTTTCATTGAAATATGATTTTTTCTCCTTATGGAATATATGTAGATTTATTGTGATAAACCAACAACAGAAATATTTAAGAAAAAATTAGTTAATACACTTTGTTGATTATTTAAACACATTTATGTTAATTTTTTATGGATTTGTAATTAGATAACTAACATTAAGACATAAATAAAATTTTAGCAGCTTTAACAATGGCATCAATTTCTAACCCATATTTTTGTAGTTATTGTGAAATATGCATGCCCACACTTTATTATTAGTTTTATTTGAAAAACACGAAAGTTTAAGAAACTGTTTCCATCCTTGTCAAAGTAAACTAGCAAAGAAAAGTCGTTTAATGAAGTATACGCTTTTCCCAAGTATATTTCTACTATTTCTGCTACGACTATGATGTCACTGTCCATGTAAAAGACGTAAGAAATTTTCATGAGAACATTTGCTACAGGGTTAGATACATAAAAAAAAGCTGAGACTAGATAATCTATTCAGAAGTCGTGTATACATCGAATGAATAAAAGTCTGAATGAATGGAGTCATAAGCTGTTTTATTGAAAAAACATTTATTTAGAAAAAAACTATATTTTGACAAAACTATAAACATAAACTTACATTATTCAGTAGGACATATGTCCCCCTTTGCCTGCAATTACTGCTTTTATCCATTTTGGCATAGATTCTACGAGCTTCTGACAGTTCCCAGATATCCTTTTGTCTCGAAAACAAACCTGAACGACCGCATCTATTATTTTTGTTTTTGTAAATTCCATCATTTCCTTTAAGTTGTGACAAGGAGCAGAGTCCTGTTAAAGAATCGCTCCTCCTTGGTGCTGACATTTTTGGAGTTCTGTGTCCAAACGCTGTTTCAACATTTATTTGTATTTTTCGATTGGTACTAAAGATCTAACCCCCATGTATGAAAAATATCCCCAGACGAATTTCGACCACTTGCTGGATTGCTGGATTAACCGTTTTCCGGCTAAAACCTTAACCACCGTTTCAGAGTAGTGGCCTAGCCACTCAATAAGCAACTATAATCCTTATATTAACCGTTACCTTAAAAGAAGAATAACTATATTATATTAAGGAACAACTTACAAATAACCGAAGGAAATCAAAAGAACGAAAATATTTCCGTGAGGCCATGAACTAATTTTGGTACTTACCGGTTCTTGGCTCTCGAGAAAAAAGAAACAAGATTTTAGAACCCTTGTTAAATTTCTCCTTAGAAATCTGACAGTGTAATTTTCTCCATTTTTTCTCTCTTCTCATCATGTTTACCTTATCCAGCCTGAAACCCATTCGCCTCTCGAAGTCTCCTCTTTCATTTGCTCATCTTTGGCAGTTAAAAATGTGAGTGAGAGCGTTCGGTATTCCACCAAAAGTGCAGTCTGCCGAGACAGATTTGCCTATTTTATTTTCGAAAGTGCCAAAACTACCATGTCCGGTCAGAAACTACGTCAGGGGAAATGGTTGAGTTTCCTAAACTTACATTCCTACCACGGCCTCAGATCTTGAATAAACTTCTTCGTTCACCTTGCCTTTCAGCTATCATTCGCCTATTCTCTCTGCTACTCGTCTACCGTTTTCTCTTTCTCTCTCATTCTGATCTATATTTCCACCTACCCTCCTCACATATTCCCTCGTTCACTCTTTGCACAAAAAGTCGATCGGTATCATCGCTCCAATGACATACAGAGCCTCATCTGAAACCGTCCTGTACGCGCTAGATACCCTGAGGAGCATTCGTCTTTGCAAGTCTCCATCAGCTTGTAACCGACTGAAAAACTCCTTACTGGACCCTTATTTTGGTGCTACCTGGGCCTCCAATGTTTTTCATCAGCCGTCAGACCTCCATCAGACTTTGGTTCGCCTTCTCTACCGCCTTTGGAAGTGTACTTCGATCCTCAGTCCTTCTGATTCTCTGATCCTAATTTTCTGTAGACATTAACGAAAATACCACACAGACCGATTACTACAGACTGTATGGAATGTATAAGAATATATTATTTGGGGTGTATATTGAGACTAGATAGATATAGAATATTGTAGGTGATCCTCAATGGCAGAATTTAAGTCGAACAAGTGCAGGCTATGAAAAATTCGATTGGACCAAAATACGAAACGCAGAACAACTTTTTCATATGGTAAATAAAGATATCATGGACAGACAAAGTCACCAATGAAGAAGTACTGTGAAGGATGGACACAACCGCGGATTTGATCAACATCGTAAAGGGCCGTAAGCTGCAGTACTAGGGACATATAATGAGAAATCAAGACAGATACGAGCTACTCCAATCCATTTTTCAAGATAAAATTTAAGGAAAAAGGGTTCCAGGATGAAAAAGAATATCCTGGCTTTCTAACCTAAGAGCATGGTATAGAAAGACCTCAACACAGTTATTCCAGTATAGCAACCAACAAAGTCATCATAGCCTAAATGATCGTGATATATCGTAGAACTTATAAACAGTTTAAAAACTTATAAACATGAACGTCTTATACCATAGTAGATGATATAAAACATATTTGCTAAGCGTTTAGGTTGTGTAAATTTAAATTTTGTATTATATAAACATGGACAAGACATTAATTAAGTTTATATTACTTAAAACTTAAAACAAAGAATCAATTCAAAGAGTTAGGCTTATGTTAATCAGTGAATGCTAGAGATTAAAAAAGTAGTTAATCATAAATTAAAATATGAAAAATGCAGATTTAATTTTTATGGAAACTAGTAATTGAACGTTTTTCAAATAAAACCAATAAAAATTTTGCTAAGCAAATCACCCTTCCATCCCTATGAAACTTGACTGAAACGCACTACCAGTAGATTCACTAAAACTCAAAAACCATCTCGTGTTTCAGATTTTCACCTGGCGTCCCTCCAGGACGAAGGATATGCATTCCACCAGGCCATGGGGATGGGAGGTATGGGCAGCATGCAGCGCGGTCTCTACGCTTGCGGAAGTCCCTACAGCTAGCCCTGGGCCACCTATAACGGAGACTGCGGCCCATCTTAGGCCAAAATCGGATCTTGGAGCAGTCTTCGGGTCGTGGTAACGCGATGGATCACATGGCGAGGAAACGTGGATACCGTTAATTGAAAGACAAGAAACAAGAAACTGTATTATATTCTAAATGTTAAAAGATATTCTTATGAGGAAATCACTCAATATAGGAAAGGGAGCTCGGTGCTTTGCTTAAATTGTTAGCTAGTTTCTTGTGAGTCAGTTTACGGGTGTTCAATTATACTCTTGCGTTGTTAACATGTGAAACGTCATGGAGTACCACGATTTCTTCTTTGTTTTGTGCCAATAAACGCTTGACGTATTGGTTACTATATATAGCTGTGAAAATAGTAGTGACAAGTTTCCCAGCTGGTTTTTTAATAATACCATCTTCATAAGAATCAACCAGAGAGTAGGATGTATATGAGAAATTTATACTTTGCCAAAATATTTTTACGAACTCCTGATATTGTTGTATATTATTTTATTAAGTTATGTAATGATAAGAAGGGATTATCAGTAGTTCTAAAAATATTTGGAATTAATTTTAATTAGAGCCACTACAAATCAGCTTTGTTTTGTTTTATATACTCTGTCACGTAACCTTTATTCTACAAAAGGAATTAAAAATACATCTGATTGTGCAATATTGTTATGGAAATTATTATTTTGAATGTTATTGTATTTTTTACTTTTTTCAAAAAAGACATTACGCTCACTTTATTATCTTTAATGTGAACAGGGGTATCAGCGAAAAGATGTTCATTTTAAATATCTACATGTCTTTATCGACATTTATTAGATTATATAATAGGGTAAAATATAAGCTCCTGATTTGTAAATATATTTTATGTAAATTTGTTCATCGAAACATACCTAAAGTAGACCTAGATTAATTAATAAACGTGGCAATACAGAATTTGTTCTTCTTAGTATGGCTTGTCTTATCAAACGGTAGCAATTATCAACTGCATTTGGAATATTTCTACCACTTTTTGGTAAAGTGTTATTACTCTGGTTATACACCATTGCCGCAAGTTTACGGCACGTGTACTATTGCCTTCCAGTTCCTGTACTATTTTCTATTATCTCACACTTAACTTCCCCAGATCCTCTCTAACTGCATCTTTCCATCCTTTTCTAGGTCTTCCTACAGATCTTCTTCCATCTGGTCTTTACCAAAACTTCACTAGATTTTCCTTTCCGAAAAGACTCTAACTCGTTGTCTGCACTTCCATTCATTTGTCACACTATTTCTGCAACAACCATATATTAATTATCACCAGCAATTAACTTAGTTCTTTTTTTATTACTACTACTATCGGTTTACAGCATTATCCGACGCCTTCCGACTCCTAACCGCCATTCTTCTCTATTCAACCATAGGTCTGGAGGGATTTCTCTTTCCTCTAGTTGTTTTTCAATTCCCTCTCTCCAGCTTCTTCTCGGTCTTCCTCTTTTCCTTCTCCCTTGTGGTGTCCACGTCAAAATCTGTTTTGGAATACTGTCATCTGGCATTCTCTGTACATGGCCGTACCATATTAACTGTTTTGTTTTTATGTCATCAACTATTGTATGCTTGACTCCCATCATTTCTCGTATTCTCTCATTTGGTATCCGATCTCTTCTTGATTTGCCTGCTGCTCTTCTCCAGAAGTCCATTTCTGTTGCTAGTAACAGTTTCTCTGTTCTTTGTTTCATTGGCCAAACTTCACTGCCATATGTGATTACACTTCTAAGTATGGTGTTGTATATGAGTTATTTGTTCGCTTTAGATATTGTTTGGTCCCACAGAATGCCGTTCATCATGGATATGGCTTTTCTACCCTGTATGTTTCTGTCTTTTATAGAAGCATCGAGTGTTCCATCTTGAGTTATCTTCATACCCAAGTACTTGTATTCATCTTAGTTTCTCCTTTACTTCTTTTACTTCTTTTTTTATTGGTCGTATAATGGTTTTATTTATCTGCAAAGTCGTTCAACCGAAGTCCCCTCTCCTTGATTTGCTACTTGAGTATCCTCCGTGGTTACAGATATTTCCATACTCTTGTACAAATTGGGCAAGAGACGTACTCACTTATGATTTGTGTCTCCTCTGACGTCTCTGTTTTAGTCATACGCTTTCTAGTACCAGCAAATATTTGTTTATTATTCTTATATCTCGCTGATCTATATTTAGTGTTATTAATACATATCTCATACCAGCATGTCTGTATCAACACCTGTTTGCTGACAAAGCTTCACGTATACCCTTTCTTTCTCAGAAACTGAACTGATTTTTAAGTTCGGATTCAAAAATATTTTTAAAATATCAAAAAAGTCACAAAAATCACAAAAATGATTATGCTGTATTTGTTATCATATAGGCATTGTGACAGTTAGCTTCTTAGGTAGTGTCACAAAGATAGATATTTACAAATAGAAAATTTTGCCACTTCTGTTACATTAAATTAAATAGTTTCACTACAACATTGTGACTGTTCTTCTACAAATAGTTTTAGCAGTTTGGAATATAGTTCGTCTAGTGCAGGTATCTTTTTATAAGGAGTATTGCATTTTCCAAGTCATGCCTGGCATATCAAACCCTTGCATGATAAGTTAGGCAACTTACATAATAATAAAAAACACCTTAATAGTAGTTTCCTTGTTGGTTATTCTCAATAATAATTAATTAGACTTACTTTTATACAATCAAACAGCTTTTTACTTTTTTTTGCATAGTTTATTTATATTTTGAATACTAGCTGCGTTTGGCTTCTGGATTTTCCACTACCCTAAATAAAAACCACTATTGTTTTCCTTGCTTGATTATCATCATCAGCCCGTTTTAAGTCCATTGCTGTATATAGGCCTCCTCTCTTTGTATCAAGAGTGCACATCTTGTGCAGTCTTCTTCTTCCTCACCCTTTTCGTTTTCGGGGTCGCTGTTCCTTACTCTTTGTCGCCACTTATTTTTGTCCATCGTGTCTTCTTTAACTAAACCTTCTTCTCCCAAGTCTTCTGCCATACAGTCCTTCCATCTTCTTCTCGTTTTTCGTCTACCTCTTCTTCCATCAACTTCTATCACGTCTTGTGCAGTATGGATCCAATTTTTCGTCATCTTTTGCAGATTTTCTTGCCATCGTGAAGGTGATCTTCCTCTGTTTAGTTTATCTCTTCCTGGTCTCCATTTGGTTAACTTGCAACTTCCTCTTCCATTCTTCATCTTTGCCAGGTGGCCAACTCACTTCTATTTCCATCTGCAAGTTGTCTCCACAACATCTGTAACTCTGGTTCTATTTCGTAGGTCTTCGTTTATGATCGTGTCTTTTATTGTTACTCCTATCTTTGATCACTCCCTCCTTTTTTGTGCTGTTCTTAGTTTTAAGAACACACTGATCAAAGACTTTCCGCTTCAGATTAATCGGCATGTTACCGCTTTTAAATACGTTTTTAATAACTCTGTATGCTGCCCATTGATGTGCTAATCTTCTTTATATCTCACCTGTTTGGTTGTCCTTGTCCATCCTAATTTCTTGTCCAAGGTATATGTATTTATAAACAAGTTCTACTTCGTTTTTCTGACTTTCTAAATTGTTATTGGGCACCAGGTTCGTCATGTATTTTGTTTTGGGGATATTGGGAGATTTTTGGGGATATTTAGTTACATTTAATGTAATGAGCTTATTTTCTTGTTGCATGCTTTGATTTTCACTTTTGGAGACAATTTTATATCATATTTAGATTTTCTGGCAACTATTAGATTTTAATCAATAGGTAATGCCAGATCGTCTTGATTGAGTATAAGAAATTCACTACTTTCTTAGCTTTGGAATACTTAAGCTTATATGAGATTATAACTTTGATAATTTATTAATTTAAAAGGTAGTGTAAAAATGCTGCAGTACAAACGTTCTTCGTTTTTAGATCAATTCTTGACTAAATTTACTCTTGTAAAACATTGCATAGTTGCAGAATATTATTCCCTGCAATCAAATTGATATTGGGCTTAGGCTATCATATTGGGCGATACATGCAGTTGATCCTTTTATTCTGTTTTGTAGTGATCCATTAATTATTTTGTTAAGTATTTGCAGTGGGCTAATAGGTCTATGAGACAAGCTTTTGGTGGGGGACTTTTCAGTTTTAATATTCAGAAATTCAGTGAATTTACTTTGTATCGGATAACAAAGAAGATAAAGAATTCGGTTGTATAAAATAGTGTGCAAAACGATTACTTGGCAAGTGGTTGAAAATGTATTCAACTTTTAAGTCATCCTCGGAAAATTGATGGAAGTTTTTGTGTGTTATCTGTAACTTCTTATGGAGAAATTAATTCTACTGGTGAGTTAAATAAGAAGAATTTAAATAGTAATTTACTTATTTATTGTCAGTTAAATGTTTCTTAATAAAAAATATTGCAAGTAGTGTTGGTCGCGATTCACAATTAACGCTCAGTAGTATTAAAAAACAGCCATTTTCAGAATCTAATTGCAGAATGAATTCTGTGGGTCAGCAAATATATAAAGACAATATTAAATCAATCTTCTGTAAGTTTGCCTATCTTATTAGTTTATTCTGTGTTAGAAAAGGAGCATTTTTAGCACTACTTTCTAGACAATAGATATTAAAATGGACATACTTCAGATGAGCCCTCTGAAAAATAGTTATGATTATAGTTTGAGAAGAAAACAAGTGTGATTATATACTTATAAGGATAAAGTGTAAATACTAGTTCACCTTTCTGTAAATAATGTCATGGTTTTAAGAATAAATTATTACATCTTAGTTGCGTATTGAGTGAATGAACTTTGAAGATATACTGTAGATACTTAGTTAAAATAGATAATATATTATAAAGACATATGCCGAATAAAGCTATAAAATGATCTGAATTTTGTTTAAAAGTATACTAATAATATTTTATAAGTAAAGTCTTTTGGAATAAAGCCTCGTTTGACATACCGTTAAAAAAACTTTTCTTCGACACTGACGTTTTGAAACGTTCTGGAAATATTTTTAGTATAAATATTTTAAAATTACTTATGTTACATTTTTCGCTGCAGGCAAACTCTACAAAACAGTTGCAAAAGCGTTATGTATTGCAAGAATGAGAAAAGACATTCATTGAAGGCATTCTGGAATCTCCTAATCAATAAAGAGTGTGATTTAAAATTACAATTGTAGCATTAAGTGGAGATTCAAAAAATACATTTTTAAACCATTTTTATACGCAAACCAACACATTATACTCAGAAGTTATTTTTCGAGAGAAGTTTATTTGCACGTTCTTATAATTATTTAAAAATTGTCAATCGAACCCTATGAGAGTATGCGTCGTAATGGACGCAACGCGCTTTTTTATCGCTTGTCTGAACAAAAACAAGCAACGCCATAAGATACAGTTAACCGAAGGTGCAAAAGCGTTTGAAATGCCACACAGGTAAATTAAAAAGCGTCGGTTTTTTAAAAGAGCTGACATGTGAACAAGTTTTGAACCAACCATTTGTGTATTTCAACGCTTTTTAAAGTATCTTCATAAAGCATTCTTCAGCCATTAAATTTTCTATAACAAAAAAAAATAAAAATTACGAACAAAAATTTAATGTCTAGAATAATAAAAGACAAAGTTTATTGAACATTCTGTTTTTTTAATTATGAATAATAAAATAAAAGGTTTGTGAAATGTAGACGAAAACTCAAATAAAATTATTCATAATAACATTTAAGTGTCAACAACTTTTTGTACATTGGTTCCAAAAGACCTCAAGGTATAATTTATAAAGCGATCTAAAATAAATATATATTTACCATAATATAAAACTTTTCTACCTAAGGTAACTAATTTTCCCTTAAAACAGTATATCTTACATTATAGACGCAATGACGTACTGAGAATGATTGTAAAAACATGACGAAAAAATTAACGAATAAATTTATTGGGATTTAACTGGAATTTAATAAAATTATATACGGAGTACTTCTTAAAACGTTCATTCTAGCTACATGTTTTTAAGAATAATAATACTCAAAGATTTTGCCAAAAATCTTGTGTTATCACTGGACATTTTGATTGTATATTTCTTAGATAATAATTATTGACATGCCGTTGTTGTGTTTCATATCTTTTTTACATCTTTAAAGAGAAGAAGAAAAATCTGTACATAGCCACCTGTTACTCAGGTAGTGTTAGGTTCCTAGTATCCTAACGCAGTTGTGCCAGGACGAGATGCCCTAAGGGGTTAGGTTAGACCTTTGACACTTCGTTCCGTCACTTTGAGATGGTTGGCAACCAACTAAAATCCTCTCCTATGTCACTTCAGGCATCATGATGAAACCGCTGGTTAAAACATAACATCTCTTCTGATAACCTGCTATCGCCCGATTTCCATTTTTCCTCCCACATATTCATCGGGAAAACCACACCCACATCAACTACCATTTATGTTTCATCTGTAGCATGTTCTAAAAATAGAGTTCATCTTCTTACTACTACACCATCTCTCTTCGAAATTTAACGATGTAATTTGCTACAGCAACGAACGAAACAGGAGCTCTAGAGATCTCAATTGAGATGTTTTGCCAAGTCAACGTTGTAGTTCCTTGAGCCAAAAGTTTTGTCTTCTTTCTCCTGACCTTTTCCCCTGAATCTATCTCCTGTCATTACATGACCAATGTATCTTACTTCTCGCTCTTTGTTGCTTGGCGTCTGTTCCTCGATCTTCTGTATTCTGTAAAAGAAATCTCTTCGAAATTTGACGATATAATTGGCTACAGCAACGACCGAAACAGCACCTCTAGAGATCTCAATTGAGATGTTTTGCCCAGTCAACGTTGTAGGTCTTTGAGATAAGAGTTTTGTCTTCTTTCTATTGACCTTTTTCCCTAAATCTTCCTGTCATTACATGACCAATATACCTTTCTTCTCGCTCTTTATTCCTTGGCGTCAGTTTCTCGTTCTTCTGTATTCTGTAAAAAACTTCGGTGTTTGTTATTCTTTTGGCCTATGGAATACATAGTATTGTCCTAAAGTTACATTTCAAAAGCTTTGATGCGTTTTTCTAGTAAGGGGCTAAGAGTCCAGCTCACACAGTCTTAGAGAAGAAGGAATATATAACAGCGCAACATTTGAATTCAAAGTCTCATGTCTAGATCCCGCTTGACAAAGTTTTTCATTCCGATAAATGTGTTCCTAGCCTGCTTAATTCTTGATAGGAGCTTTTTTATCCACTCTCAACTACTATTTATTAGAACACTCAGGTATGTGATGGATGACACCTGTTCAATGATTCTGTCATGTAGTCCGAGGGCAGCATGTGTTTGTAATTTATAGCAAACCATAAATTCAGTTCTGGTGACGTTTATATATAGATTATTATGCTAGTTACATTTTAAAATGTAGCGAGCATCTGCCATCTATAAGTTCTCATATTTCCGGTAGTCGGCTCACAAGAACAAGTGTATCATCGGCGTATCTTATATAATTAATTTTTTGCCGTTGATTACTACCTTTCTTAACTACGTCCTCCGACATATTATTTTCTATCCTTATTCCTTATTCTCCTTATCCTTATCCTTATTCTGTACCCATTGTTCTGAGTATTTCTGCTAGTTTCTGGTGTTAAACGCAATCAAAAGCTTTGCGATAGTCAATAAAGCAGGCGTAAATTTCTACATTCATGTCACGAGATCTATGTGAAAGGGTATTGAGTGAGAATAAAGCCTTGAGTTCTTGCTCCATTTCTGAAGCCGAAGTGGATGTTGTTGACTTGTTGCTTACACTTTTTGGTAAAGTCCATGATCACATTTAAGGGTAATAATTTTGCGATGAATTGTCTTAGCACATATGTTCCGGAATTCTGGTATCCTACTCCTTCCGGTAGGAATCAATGAATGAACGTTTGTCGGGTCACCGGCGATGGGATCTCCGAATACAGATCTCTTGAAATATCCTCTATAAATTTGCTCAAGGTTTAAAATTAAAAATTCTATTAAAATAAACATCAAATTAAAGTACCCGAGGCACTACTTAAAAATGGCAATAAAATTTAATGATCAAAATGTTGCCATTTGCTACAAAAGTAAATATACGAAGTATAAGAGAGACAGACTAGAAGACTACTATAAGAAACTCTTAAAGGACCAAAGACCGCAATTTGTAGGAATTTCTAGATAAAATAAATAGAAATAATAGAACACGAACAGAAAAATCAGCAAAAGAAAAGTTGCACTGGGTCTGAGTTACATGATAAGGAAACTACAAGAAGAACAGAATGACCCACGGCAGTAAACAAAAAAGAGGTAAAAAGATTAAGAAGTAATAAAAGTTAACGCTAAATACTACCTGGGGTTTACAATATCGAAAAAAGCTTGATAACTTTATACTATCTACCTCATTTGGTAGTATAGATAGCTAAACAGATAAAAAACACAACGTTAAAGTCTTCTTCTTCTTCCTCCTTCTTGTATGTAGGCTTTAAAGCCTGTTTCTCCTTCAATATTAGCCAATTAAATTGTTTAAATTATCGCACCATCTTTTTCTTGGTCTCTCAATACTTCTTCGTCCATTTGGTAACTTATCTCGTGCTATTAGTACTATCCTATCCGCTGCCATTCTACTAATGTGTTCGTGTGTTGCTGTTTCTGTTTTGTCACCCATCCATTTATGTCTTCTATATTGCTCTTCTTATGTTTTCGCTTCTCTTCCTATCCAACATACTTTTTCCTGATATTCTTTGGAGTATTTTTATTTCTGTTGTTTCTAATAGTCGTCTCTTTTTAGATGTGTCAGTTCTTGTCTCTACCGTGTATGTTAATATAGATCTAATTGCTGCTTTCTAGATTCTTGTTTTGGTGTCTTGTCTTTGGTGTTTGTTCTTCCAGATTGTGTTATTAGGAGATCCGCCGCTCTACTTGCTTTTAAGCTTTATTGTCGTATTTCTTCAACATCTCCATAACTAGTTATATATTCCCAGATATCTAAATTTTGATTCCTGCTTTATTATTTTTTCATCAATTACGATTGTCATACATTTGGTTTTTTCTGCTGATATTATTATATTGTATTTATTGGCTATGGTATTGAAGATGTGTGGAAGATCTTTGGAGCTCGTCTTCGGTCTCGTCGATTATTGCGGCGTCGTCTGCATAGCATAATATTTCTTTGTTCCCCATTCGAACTGCCCCCATATTCGATTGTGGAAGTAGATGTTTTCGATGGTTTGTATAATATTGATTGTACTCGATGGCTTTTTCTGTGATTTGTCTTAGTACAAATACGCCGTATACGCAGGATCTTCCGGTACCGAATTCTTTGATGTTAGAGTTAGTTAGTATAATATATAGGAAATTATGTGCGAAATATAAAACTGTGCAGAAAATTTTATAGACAAAAGGATAATCAGTAAGATACCTTTAATAGATATAAAATATATAGAGAACATCTCTAGAAAAATGAATAAAATACTCATGTCTGAATAAAATCTTATACTTTTCTTCAATTTAGTCCAGAACTTAAGTTCTCTTACGTTATTTTGATACGTTTTTGGTCGATCCTTTTGCAATATTCCTGATGCTAAAAAGTTGTCCTCTTTTTTACGCAATAAATATCTGAAACTAATAATTAAGCTCTGCCATGTGTTCACAGGACTGGATACTTTCTTCACTTTTATTTAATCTATGTAGCAAATGGACGGTTTAAGGTATTAAAATGAAAGGGGAAATTACATGCAACAATGATTAAAAGAAATGATTTTAAAGTATTTAAGTTTCTCTCCAAATATGTAAACCGTATTGAATGGTTTATTGTTTGTTGGCGAACAAAGTGCTATAACTATAGCTCAAATTTTATATAGATTTATCTTCGTGTTTTAGAAGTTTTCACCTTCAAATCATTAATCATTATGAAATTTATTATAATTTTTTAAAGTACAAAATAAAACTTCGTCATTTTTTCGTTATGATATTGTAAAATTGTATTATAGTGTTTATATCGTTAGCTCAAACATTGTTTTTTATTTTGTTCATTTTATTTATGTAGATGTAACATGTGTGTATGTGTGGAACAAGAAGAGTTAGGATGTAAAATCTTGATTAATAGTTACTGTTGTAATTGTCCAATCTGAATAAAATTATTAATAGAAATGTAGCTGTTTTTTTTTATATTAGTCAGAGACACGGGAGGCAATAGCTCACGACCTTGAGTGTCTAACATAAATAAGTAGTAGCCAAGTATTAATTTAAGTGTATAAAGGTGTACTTTGAAATCTAATATATGACAAAAGTACCTAATAAATCCACCAAACAATGAGAGTTGTCAATATCGAAAGTATTTTAACTAGAGCAAGGCTTAGTATATCCAGTATTAATATACAGTAATAATAGCAAAGGGGAGCAATAATAGGGGAGGACATGTTCCGATCCAAGTTTCCTATCAAACACCCAAAAATCCTTCCCGATTATCCAACCCACAGGAGTAAACCTATTGCGTCAGAAAAATCATTGGGGAAGGCAACGGGAAACCACCCCAATTATTTCTCCCGAGTAAAGTTAACATGGCTCAATACAATCGTAACGGAAGTATTACTGATCATGGATCACGGAAACCAAGATCCGGCAGGGAAAGGCGCGCACCAGACTGTAGGGCCTCCCGGTCGTCATCACACGAAATCCCTACAATTTTAGAAGTACGACAACTTCAAAAATCTCTATCACTACAATCAGATTAGGTACCTGGAACGTTCAAAGCCTCTATGCAGCAGGCAAGCTCAGTAACTTAGTTCAAGAGGTTAAACGTTTAAAAATTGATATAATGGGCATCAGTGAGCTCCGGTGGCCTGGAACGGGAATATGTGAACAAGATGAAGGCACACTAGTCTGGAAGTGCAGAAGATGACACACATCATAGGAATGGAGTTGGCTTATTTATAACGTCTAAATTTAAGAAATATGTGAAAAATTTTATACCAGTGAACGACAGACTAGCAATACTCCAATTAAATAGCAAACCATTTAATGTCAATGTTATCCAGATATATGCCCCTACTGCAGAAAAGAAATATGACAATGATGTCGAATCATTCTATAGCCAATTAAAACAGACACTTAAAAATCTAAAAAGTAACGAGGTCACATATATTATTGGAGATTTTAACGCAAAAATTGGCCAAGGCCGAAGATCTGACCTGGTAGGTGAATATGGACTAGGGGAGAGCAATGAAAGAGGCGATAGATTATACCAGTTCTGTCAAGAACATGACATGATAATCGCAAATACATGGTTCAAATTACACAAAAGAAGGTTATACACATGGAGGGGACCAGGAGATAATTCACTACATATGATTAGAAATCAGATAGACTATATTCTGGTAAACAAGAGATTTAAGAATGGCGTCACCAGAGTAACGACATATCCTGGTGCAGATATCGGTTCAGACCATAACCCTGTAATAACTGACATCAAAGTGAAGCTCAAAAAAGTCCAAGAAAGCCCCAAAACACCAAAATTAAATATCTCAATATCCAACAAAACGTTAATAGAAAATGACTTAAACAATGAGCTAAAGAAATCAATAAATGAAAACAACACAGAAATATGGAACACATTTAAAGATCTTACCTTGAAAGTAATAGAAAAATATTCAACAACGTTACACAGGCACAAAAAACAACAATGGATGACTGATGAAATCCTGGAATTAATGGAGCAGAGAAGGAAACTGAAAGGTAACAAGACAGAATATAAGGAAAAACAGAAACTAATTAAACAAAAAATAAAGGTGGCTAAAGAAAAATGGATGGAGGATAAATGCAAGGAATTAGAAAAGTTGAATGAAAAACATGATACGTTTAATATGTTTAAAAAAGTTTTTAGTAGAAGTAGCTGGTTTTTATCATAAGAAAACTCCACTATAACCGATTCGTCGGGAAAAATGATAATAGACGAACATGAAATTCAAACAACCAGGTGTAATTATATAAGTGAACTGTATAATGATGATAGACCCGAAGAACCGGAGACTTTAGTTGAAGGTTAAGGACCAGAAATACTAAAATCAGAAATACTGCATGCTATAAAGTTAGCAAAGAACAAGAAAGCCGTTGGCCCTGATAACATACCGACAGAGATGTTAAAGCTTATAAATGAGGAGAACATCGGAATACTGGTCAAACTTTTCAATGATGTTTATTCGACTGGTGATATCCCTGAAGATTGGTTAAAGTCCGAATTCATAACACTATCAAAAATACAACGTCCGAAAAACTGTAGCGATTATAGAATGATAAGCGTTATGAGCCACACTTTGAAAATATTTCTACGCATCATCCACAGTAGAATCAGAGATAAATGTGAAGAAGATCAGGATGAAACACAATTTGGCTTCAGAAATGGACTGGGAACTCGGGACTATTTGCACTAAATGTATTACTGCAGAAATGTCGAGATCAAAGGAAAGACGTCCTTGCTGTATTTATTGACTATGAAAAGGCCTTTGATCGAGTACAGCATCACAAATTAATTACAATATTAAAAGATAAAGGAGTTGATAGTCAAGACATACGATTCATAGAAAAGTTATACTGGCGTCAAACACATGGTGTTTAGCCGTTTAGTACATCAAGAGGCACAATTATATGTTGATGGTCATATAATTCAAAGAGTGTCCAGTTTTAAATATCTTGGTTGCCATATTACTGAACAACTAGATCCAGATCAAGAGATAAAATGTAGAATCGAGATACCCCGCACGACATTTTTAAAAATGAGGTCATTCTTCTGTAATGATAACTTGCAACTTCAACTTCGAAAGCGCATGGTTAAATGCTACATTTGGTCAGTCCTCTTATACGATGTCGAAGCATGGACATTAAAAATATCCACCATTAATCGTCTGGAGGCCTTTGAAATGTGGCTGCACAGACGTATACTAACAATTCCACGGACGGCTATGCTGACAAATGTGGCAGTCCTAAAATCGAAGGACGCAGAGGAATTGGTAGAAAGCAGGCCTCTTGGTTGAAGACTATCAGGGAGTGGACAGGAATAAAGAAAACTGGGCAACTATTTAGAATAGCTCGAGACAGAGACAGTTTCGCCATGTTAATCGCCAACGTCAAGGAGACTTGATAGGGCACGCTAAGAAGAATAATAGCAAAACTCAAACAAGAGTACCAATAATTCCAAAACCTGTTAGATATAAATTAAATTAACAATTAGCATTCAAGAAAAGCAGATTGTAAACAGACTAGAGGAAGAAATAAATAAAAAGCTAGAGAATCTAGTCAAAGAGGCTATAGAAGAAGAGTGGTAGACCATCCAGACAGCATTGTCGGAAGGAAAAGTGTATAGGAAGAGAGCATATAAAAAGACAGCGAAACTGGTTCGATGAAGAATATAGGAATGCTTCTTCAAGGAGAAACAGGGCAAAACTACAAAGAGACAAAGAAATTCTTAAAATGCCATCGAAAACTATGTGGCAACAAGAAGAGAAGTGAGAAGAATTTGCAGAAAAAAAGAAAAGAGAACAGCTTGAAAAGACATTGAAAAACATAGAAAAAGCCTACATAAACAAAGAGGTACAGAATTTCTATGAAGTTAAAAAATTCAGAGAAACTACAAAGAAGAATCCACATTATTGCAGAACCAAAGAATGCAACACAAGCATTAATCAGACTTAATATTAATATTAAATACAGACTAACTATAGGAACTCGAAAGAAACGGGAATTGGCAACAAGATGAAGAAGGGACGTGCGAGGTACCAACTTTAAATGAAGTCAAAGAAATAGTAAGAGACCTAAAGAATAACAAAAGTGTGGGAGAAAGTGGTATCCCAGCTGACATTTTTAAGGACGGTGGCGAAAGATTAAAGGAAAGAATATTTTTCTTACATTAATAATGTGACAAAAGTAAGAAAGACCGAAACAATGGAATAGCCTCTTATTTGTCGCATCTATAAAAAGGAGACAAAACGGAGTGCAAAAACTATAGAGGTATAGCACTATTAGAAGAAGTCTACTTGTAAAAATTATTAGGAAAATGATAACAAAGTAATTGGAGAATGCCAGGGAGGTTTTAGACCACGAAGAACAACTACTGATCAAATTGTATTTTAAAATTAATACAAAATAGTAGCTTAGGAAAAAAAAACAAAACTTAGAGTTATATATGTTATTTATCGATTTTAAACAAGCATATGACTCCCTAAATCGAACGATGCTATATGAGGCCATGATAACACTAGAAATACCAGAAAAGCTTATAAGGCTTGTGAGAATGACGCCTAGGAACATAAAAAATAGGGTAACAATGGAAGGAAGCTTTTCAAGACAGTTGACAATGAATAGAGGTTTAAAACAAGGGGATCCGCTATCAATGAATTTATTCTACCTAGTATTGGAACAAATCGTAAAAAGATCAAATATGAGCACAAACAGGACCATTTTCAATAGCAGGGAACACTGCACTGCGTACGCGGATGATGTGGTGATACTAGCGAGAACAAATAACATTTAGAAAAAGTTTTCCAAACATTTGAAGAAGAAGCGAGAAAAGATGGATTTATAATAAACGCAACATATGGAAATGAGAGGTAACATAACAAATAATAGCAATTATATTAAAATGAAAGGAGCAGAGACTTTCTATACTTTTGAAAAAGTGTCAGATCTTTTTTAATTAGGAGTAATCCCAACAAACACGGGAAAAAAGAAAAGAAGATAGACAAAAGATTAATGAAGGGAATTGTATTGCACTTCAGGCGGTCGAAAACGGTGCTTTATAGAACTCTTACAGCCAGTGCTGGACCAAAGCACTTTATAGTTAATCTCCTCTTCTCTTCAGTTCATCATTTTTTTCATTCCTATACAGTTTCCGGTCACCGGAAACTGCATGACTCATACAGATATAACACTATTTTAATCCACCAGTCTATCGAGTTCTTCTTGGAATCCACACCAGTCACAAATGTACCTTAGAACAAATAAGATCCCTTAAAGTCGCTTGATTATCTGTGCGTTTATTAATCACCTTAAATCGGAAACCCCTTATGAAATACAGAACTAAATTCTCCTTCGTCTTAGCTTTCTATCGACCATTTTTCTTCTATCCTGAACAGCATGCTGTCATCTACCCATCTTATTTGTGGTCTTCCTCTTGGTCGTCTACTTTTATAAGGTCCCCAATGCTGTATTATTATAGAGCTCAAAATTAGAAAGATCAGATGTTACGTTTTTTCTGTTTTGCTGTGTGGCTGTGAAAATTGGACAATGGACTCTGAAACAGAAAAAGGAATAGATGCCTTTGAAATGTATATATACAGATGGATGCTGAGAATTCCATGGATACAAAAAGTTACTAATGGTGAGATACTTCGGCGCAAAAGTAAGCAAAAAGAATTACTCAGCATAATTAAAGAGAGAAAATTACAATACTTGGAGCATGTGTTGAGAGGTAAAAGATATAAATTACTTCAAAGACACCAGTTTTAAAAGCTACAATGGCTATTTGGATCGTCAACCTTCGAAACGAGACGGCACAGTAAGAAGAAGAATGTTGTATTGTGGCATTCCAACCTAGGCCTTTTTGCCTAGCAGTTTGAGTAAAGCTCCATTTGAGTTTGGCAATTTTTGTCGTGATGTCCTCGACTTGTGTTTTTGATCTTATCCAATCATTCCTCTTTTATCTGACATTCGTCTACCTAACATTGCTCTTTCCATTGCCCTTTCTTTTATTTATATTCGCCCTAGGTAGGATCCATGTTTGACATTCATATGTCATAATAGGAAGGATACACTGGTTGAACACTTTGTTCCTAAAATATTGAGGTATTTTCCGGTTCCTAAGTATCCAACTGAGTTTTCCAAATCCTTCTTATGCTAGTCTGGCTCCTCTAGTGATTTTTAACTCTTTAATTCTCTTTGTCAAGTTTGTCAGTACTTTATACTCCTATAAGTATATTTCTAGTACACAAACCCATTTGTGTACTAGGTACAACTCTGTAGCCTGAGTTGTAGAACCAGTAGAAGCTTCATAAATGTTGTTGTTGTCCCCTACATAGTTTTGAAAATGGCACTTTTTGGCTGCCCCTTTGGCCATCATACTACTAAGGCATATGTTATTGTTGGTTTTAACACCATGTTATAAATTCAATATGACGTGTCTGGCTTTAAATCCCACATATTTCTATGAGAGCGTCTGCTCTATACGCATATTGTTGCTGCAATATCGAATTTTCACTCAATATACCATCTCTATTGTTCCTACCTATACCATACTGGCATTACAGCAGCTTATAAAAGAAATATGGACACAGAAAGTCCTCCCCAATGATTGGAATATTGGAATACTGTACACCATACACAAAAAAGAAGCTATCTTTGAATGGCTTAACTACAGAGGAATTATGTTTCTGAATACAGCGTATAAAATATTTTCCACCACCTTATGCAATAGTACACAGAGCCAAAAAAACTGGACTACTGCATAGATATATAGACGCATATTTATAGACTACAGCAGCTTACGACTCTATAAATAGAAGTTAAGCGTTCAAAGCAATAAAAAAGCTAGGAGTACCAAATCAGTTGATAAATTTAACAAAACCAACTCTGGAAAAAGTTGAATGTAAAGTACGAATCCAGGGAAAACTGTTTAAACCTTTTAAAACAAATAACGAGTTGCGCCAGGGAGATTCTCTCTCCTGTATACTGTTCAATCTCGCTCTGGAAAAAGTAATATGTATGTCAATTTTTTTTATTTAAAATCCTTAATAAAAGGTATATAACGAAATACCCGAACGGGCTATATCATAATTACAGAACGTTTTCGGAATGTAAATTTCATCATCAGTGTAACTAAGTATACATATTTTGAGCCACTAAATTATATGGGTAAAAATGCGTTAAATGTTGTTTAAAATGTTGTAAAATGTTGTTTAAATCCGTTAAATCAGTACAAATCCTTGCCAATGCTGATGATATTAATATTGTTGGGATAACTGAAAACGCTGTACGAGAGGCGTAAGTAGTATAAAAAGAATTAGCTACAAAAATGGCTCTAATAATAAATACCAACCAAATAAAGTATACCAAAATAAGCTCGCAACCACAAATCCTACGACCACTTTTTATAGATAACGACGCCATCGAAGCAGTGAACAAATTTATATACTGAGAGCGGTCCTTAACACTGAAAATAAAACTACTGCAAAATTTGCACGACCAACAGATGCTATTTTAGGCTCAATCCCATCCTTAAATTCACAATTATATCGAAAAATACAAAATTAAAACTCTACAAAACGGTAATACGCCCAGTCCTACCTAACCTATGGTTCAGAAACCTGGACTCAACAGAACTCAACAGAACAAAAAGTAATGAAACTATGTTAGGATGTTTCGAAAGAAAAGTACTAAAGCGAATCTATGGAGCTACGGTTTCAAGAAGATCCTCCAAGAACGACTGAAGAATGTTCTTAACAAGAATGGAGATGACCCAAAGGCATTCCAGTTTCAATCAGCAGAAGAAATAGTTTTAACCAAAATGAATAAGAAATTTGAAAATGTCTCGCAAATGATTGAAGAAACTTGAAACTAGAAAAAATGATGATATATTCGAGAACGTTTCCAAATGTTTCAATGAAACATTCGAAAATATATCTAGAAGATTCGACGAGACTTTACAAATAATTAAAGAAGTATGTATTCAAAACAATGAGAAATTTGAAGAAGTTTCAAGAACATTCGATACGATACAGATAAATGTAAACGACAAGATAGAGGATTTAGAAGAGAAGATCAAACAATTAGAGACCATGATAACTAATACGAAAATGCTACCACCAGTTAATACAGTAGCTTTAGATCCGCTAGTAAGCGAAGAATCACCTAGAGACGAAACGACACATCATATGAGATTCAAATTGACACCATTTGATGGAAAGTCTTCTTGGTCCATATACCTTAGACAATTTGAAGCTATTGCGACAGCCAATCATTGTACAGAACAAGAAAATGCTGTTTCCTTGACTGCTGCTTTACGAGGTGATGCTGCGGTTGTTCACTCGACTAGACAAACGTTACAGAGATGCCCATCTATAACGCACAACTAAGAAGTAGAACTCAACGAATTCAACGAGAACGTTGAATCTTAGTTTTATGGTCTAAGTATGGAGCAGTAAATGAAGAGTATGCAGAAGACGATACAACTTCGAACTTTATAGAATATACCCCGAACCAAATATCGTAAAATGTAATAAGAGAAGACGTCTGAGGTGGATAGTACATGTAATTCGGGTGGACCAAAGAGACCCTAAAGAGCTAGAAAAATGCTCCTTAATAGACCCATTAGTCAGAGAAGAAGAGGAAGATCCAGAACAATAGTCCTTGATAACATCGATGAAGACATGAGATATACATATGAGAATACGTACTTGGAGGAGAAATGCGATGGATATAGATGACTGGAGAAAAATTCTTGAGGCTAGGACCCACACAGGGTTGTAAAGTCAGAATGATGATGAATGTTCCTACCGGGCAGTTTTTTTAGCGAGTCTTCAGAATAAATGGCTTTTATGGCTCAAGGACTCAGGGATGATTTTAAAAATATTGCTTAAATGATCGTTAGACGAACACATGTTAATATTTAACATGCGTAACATTTTTAAATTTTGGTATAGAATTAAAAAAAATTTTATCCATAGTTTAAAATTTTATTTTTTTAAAGATCAATGTGAGGGTTTACCAGCCTATTTAAAAAAATGTTAACAGACGTTATATTACTAAGTATATGAAGTGCGTGACGGATCAGTCAACATTAATAGTATTGCCATAAAATTGAGAGTATACAAATACGAATCGAGAAAAATATATAGTTAAAATGTAGTGCAAATTCCCAATCTGCATTTTATAATTTGTTTTTAAAATAACTTTAGTATTTTTCCAGCCGATAACTTAATCTTTAACCCACTTTTACTCAACATCGTTTTATTCACTGTCACTGGGAAAGAAACGTTTTGATATCAACCTCTCGAACACGCAAACAATTCAAAATAGAAGCAACAAATCTCTTACAAACTACAGGATTAAAAATTGAATCGTACACACAAAAGGACATAAATTGTCTCCACTATTCCACATATTTACGCATCGCTTATGCAAATCTATGCGTTTCCCTGCTGAAAGATGTCAAAAGGTTTGGTGGTCAACCATCAAAATAAAGTCTTTTGTGTCAGTCTTCACTCTTTCGATCCTGACGTTTATATAGAAA
Source organism: Diabrotica balteata (assembly GCA_918026665.1). Classification (NCBI taxonomy): domain Eukaryota; kingdom Metazoa; phylum Arthropoda; class Insecta; order Coleoptera; family Chrysomelidae; genus Diabrotica; species Diabrotica balteata. The sequence continues at coordinate 32,770,463 of OU898277.1, forward strand.
AGGTTACCGAGGAACTATATTTGCATGTAGGGGTTTTGCATATAAACAGTTTTTGTATTCAGATCGTTGGTTTATTTGTATAACATATATCAGCCTTAGGATCGATGCTTTCTTAACTAAACGTATTTCGTATTTTTTACTGCCGGTTTTACAGGATGTTTAAATAAAAACAAATACTTTAAAAACCATAAACAACATAAAATTAAAAACACGGTGGGAATTATAGTGAAGGAAAAAGAGTACAGAATACTGTAACGGAAAAAGAAATACTGTTATAAACTTCCTAAATGAAATTGTTACATTGATAGACGTTAATAGTAATAATATATATTATTTTTCTACCTAGTCGGTTTTTTGGTTTGGATATTGTGCCACTTTGAATACTCCATCATGTTTTAGAATTGTTTTCATCTTTCTCTCTCTTCTACAACTCTAAAACAATGGTTTAGTGGGGCTTCGACTTCTTTTGGAATCTCATTCACATATCTTGGTGGTGTTCTTCCATTTGCTCACTACTTGCACCGTTCACTGCAATGTCAGCTTCTTCAGACCATCTCTACGCACCAAGTGACCAAAGTAAGAAGCGACTTTTTCGGTAATAAACATTTTTCACCAGCAAAACATAACGACGCGTCTAAAGTGCGTTTATAGATTCTTTAAAAAACCAGCATTCAGAATCATAAAAAATGGGCAAGACCATTATTTTTACAAGCCTCATCTTTGTATGATTCTTCTTCCTCTTCTTTGATTTCTTGGGTGCATCCTCCACAATTGGTTTTGAGGGTACCCAAATATACAAATTTATTCAACTCTTCGATGTCATTGAATCTGACAATTTCTAGCTGGTTCTTTTTTCTTCTCAATGATCATTTGCTTAATATTTCCAAGACTGACATACGGATGTGAATCGTGGACCCTACGATAAGCAGAAAGAAGAAAGATAGACGCCACTGAAATGTTCTGTTGAAGAAAAATGTTATCAATTCCGTGGACCGACCACTAAACAAAGAACTCAATTTTAAATGAGTTAAGGGTTAGCAAACGAGTCTCTCGTTAAGTCCATCTACAACAATTAGTAAAATAGTTTGGATATGTTATGAGATACAGGAAATATGGAAAACCTTAATATTTAATATAAGGTAGAAAGCCGAAGATCACGAGAAAGATCCCCAACCAGATATATCGACCAAATTGCAGGAATATGCAGAAGATCTATGCATGAGTTAAAAGAAATGACCAGAGACAGAAGTCTTTACATACCAGGAAAAGAACACTAGGTCAAGAAATTGCCCACAGGATACAGGTTGGTTGATTTAACCGGAAGCGAACGAGCGGGGTACTTTGTTTTCGAAAAATCTAGGAAAGACTAAAAGGAAAGATATACCAATAGTGTGGTGAGAAATGCGTTGGTGTATGGCGGTGAAGTGTAGCCTATAAGTAAAATTCAGGAAAAATTGAGGAGGCATTTAAAATGAAAATGTTCATGATGTTGGGTAAGACTAGAAGGGACAGGATCAGGAACGACTTGATTGGGGAAAGAGTCGGGATGACTACAGTCTTAAAAAATATTTAAGAACAAAGACTGAAATGATTTGGTCATGCCAGACGTAGAATGAAAACTGTGTGGGACGAAGAATAGGGCTGTTAGAAGTTTATGGAAGGAAAAGTATAGGAAAACTGAGGAGAAGATTTGAGAACTGTGTGGCAGAAGACCTGAGAGAGAAAGGTTTAGGTGAAGAGGACCCGAAGGACAGAAATGAGTGGCGACGAAAAGTGGGGAGCAGCGACCCCTGAAAAGGTAAAAGCTGAGTAAGAAGAAGGATAGAGGTTGTAAGAGCTTAGGTAGGATGTGACGGGATTAAGATATGATTTGTATACATTTTTTGCTTATAGAATGGATGTACGTCGACGTTAAGTTTGGGTGTCCGTTAATATTTTGGAAGATCTCGTTACAAATATGTTGGTTAGAGTTTTTTGGGTAAGCCGTTGAAAAAGACCATAGACATGAGGTTAGTTATCGACTTCATGTCTAAAGTCAGTTCGTATGAGAGAATTTGTGTCTGTTTCTGTGTTGTGGAAGTGGTTTTGATGGCGAGGAGTTTGTGTGAATATGCCGGGTGTTTGTCGCGACAGTTTGGACAGGATGGTGCATTTCCCATTTATATTATTTGTGATTTTGTCCGCAGTTTGTAGAGAAAGTGGCTCTTTGTTGTTATTCTGTGTTGTTATGTTCACTTTGGCAGTATCTAGAACAGTATTTTAAACTCAGGGGAATGACGCTATTCCATACAGGAATCTCATAACTTATATTCTCCTCGTTCAGCTTAATACCTTACTACAACACGTCCGCGTTTTTTTGTTCTAAGTTCGCGAAAACTCGAACGAAGCATGCAGGGATGTTATTTGAGCTGATAATTATTTTGACGATTTTAGTGTGAGAGAAGTGGCCTTATGATAGACGGCAATGCCTCCTTTGTGAAAGATTTTTGGTTACTCCTGTCATTTTGTTTATTGTTTAAGAAGACTTTTGTGGGGTGTTATAGAAATATCTTGGGCCAATGGTGATTATGTTATCAACAATATTGTTTCTTAGTTTTGTCTGGAATTAGTGGATATTTAGGGGTTGGAATGTGTTGAGGAGTGCTGTTTTGTCTAATGAATAGACTTTTAAGTGGACTATGTTGTTGGGAAGTTTGGGAGGTTTAATTTAAAAATATTGTTGAGATGTTTTTGTAGGCAAATGTTTGATGGGATGTGTTGTATAAGGTATTTGTATGGGTTGTGTTGTCTTGTTGGGTTGTCTTGTGTATTTGTGCTGCTTGTGTGTGATGGCTATAGGGGATGGTCCGTATCGATTTTTTGAGTTGGTTTTTGAAAGGTTGAGGGTTAAGAATCTGTAGGTATTATTTCTGTCACAGTTAGTGTTGTGTGTAATTGTAGTGTTATCGTCTTCGATATGAGATATAAGGTATTTTTGAGGGACGATGTGTTAATTTTGGATTTGGTAGTAAGTGTGGCGGATTTGTCGGGAGAGTAGACTGTAAGTGACTCGAATTTTGAGCCGGGTAGATCTTGAGTTTTAAATATTCGGTGGAATCTGCGTTTATTGAAGAATTATGAAGAAATGCGTGTGTAGTTATGTTTATGTGATGTTTTCTGTAACTGGGCTGGGAGGAAGTGGGTTGTTTTTTTATTGGATCTGTTTGTGATGGTAAGGTATTTGGCTTCGCAGTAAGAAATTTTATTTTTTTCTGCATATATTTGGCATTTATATTTGGCACGTAGAATGCTAAAAAATCGTTTTTGTTATCTAACATGTCCAGAATGATTAGGATTAGTGGGGTTTGACTGCAGAATTTGGTTAGGATGTGGTTTATCGTGTATTTTGTGTCATGTTAGTGTGTATAGTCGAGTGATTTAAGGGACTATGGTTCCTTGATAGTCTAAGAGACTATATAACTGGTTCCGTATACTCACCACTGCTTCCCTGAGTTCCTTAGTTGTTTGAATCGGCCGTCCATCTATAGTAATAGATACTTGGGACAAACGGAATGAGCATAAGTATACCGAGTGGTTATCAATCGCCTGTTTGACCACTGAGGATATCTGTATGGACTCTCAATTGAGATGAGGATTTTGTGACATAAAGTCGTAGTGTTTATGTAGTGTGTCATGTCGTATGTAGTGTGTCTGAGAAAAGATGTAATTGATGCTCTGTGTATTTTGATATATAATGTCTTTGTGGTCTGTAGTTAAGAATGTGTGTATTGTGAATGGTGTTTGTTGTATTGTGTAGTGATTTATGGTTGGGTGCCAAGGAAACGGCGGTACCTTTAATTGTGAGGTATGTTTAGGCTGGACGGAGTTTTAATTAGAAGAGGGCTGTTTTTTTTTGTTCTTATTGCTACTGGTAACATTGTCGATGGCGACTCTGTTTGGGTGGAGGTTGGCGCGGACATTTATGACGGAGAGATTTTGATTCGAGGGCGGAGCGGAAGATATTTTCTTTAGGAGAGTATAGTACAATATTATGTTATTTAGACCTCGCTTAGGCGAAGCGCCTCTTCAAGGTTAGGGCTCCCTGGTCAGGGAGAGGAGTGGTAAGGGTAGACGCCAGTCTACAAAAGCAATTTATAAGTGTCGAGAATTTAGTTTTGACGAGTGCTGGTGGTCCTAAGAAGCAGTATTCAGTCAGTTGTGGATGATGACGATATTGGTATTTGTGCGTAGGTGTTGATGGAGGAGGTGGAGGGTGGTGAGTAATGCAATTCGGAGGAAGTACATTTGAGAACGGCTCTTTTGCATAGAGCAATTTTGGCTTGTAGATGATTATCTACGATATTTTAGGTTCTTCGCTTCTAGGATGTTGAAATACTCATTAGGAAGTTTGTTTCCAGCCAAGTTTAGAAGTTTTCCAGCAATAGCTCCCAGGAGTCTAGCCCTTTTCCGCACCTTGCTAAGGGTGAGGTTGAACTCAGTCTTCCAGTTGAGGTTCCTCTGAAATCGCACACCCAAATAGTTGACTAAGCTTTGATAAGGGAGTCTAGTTTCGAAGAGCTCTAGCTGGTAAGCATCCTCGTCGACCCTGTTGCCAGCGTGTCTGAAGAGGATGGCTTGTGTCTGGTTGGGGTTGAGCGTTACTGTCCATTTGTTGCACCACTTGACGATTTTGTCAAGTTGGGCTTGAGACCTACTGAGCGCGGAGCGGCTCCTTATGGTTCCCTCTACCGTGTCTGGGGCGAGCAATGCTGAGTCATAATAAAGGAGGATAGTTCCATTTTGATCATGGAGACGTGAGAGGTCGCTGGTGTATACTGTGTATAGGATAGGAGCTAAAATTGAGCCTTGTGGTACTTCAGCTAGTGGAGTGAAGTGGGTAGAAAGTTGGTCGCTGATTTTTATTCTTATGTTCCGATTGGAGATATAGGAGTGGATGGTCCTTAGAAAAGTAGTTGGCAGTCCACGAGGCGGAGTTTTTTAATTAGACCTGCGTACCAGACCTGATCGAAAGCCTTCTGTACGTCTAAAAATATGCCGATGGTAACTTTGCCTTTCTCGTTGATACTTCTGGAAACGAAGGTTGCTGTTTCGGTCAATGCATTTTGTGCGGAATGTTTATCTCTAAATCCCAATTGAAATTTTGGGATGCTGTTGTTGGTATCTAGTAATTATACGAGTTTCTCCTTTAGGATCCCCTCTCGTAGATTTTACCTAGTGTTTAAGAGCGATATAGGCCTATAGGATTCAGTGCTGGTGAGGGGTTTCCCTTGTTTAGGGATCATGATTGTGCTGGCCACTTTCCAGGGAGTAGGAAAGTAGCACAGTTAAAGCCATGCACGGACTATATTAGTGAGCAGCGGGATTATACTTTCTTGAATTTTTTGATGCATCTTCTATGTATGCCATCTGGGACAGGATATGTGTTCTTTCCCATGTTACACATCTGCCTGACGGTGTCCTCTTGCACTGGGGCCATAATTGGATGTTGTATGTTATAGCCCCCGAAAATCCTGAGTAGTAGAGTATGTCCTCCACCCTCCTTTCGGTGTTCGAGTTTGAATCATTCTTTAAAGTTTGGATTATCTGGAGTGATAAATGCTATCTAAAGTGTTTTTAAAGGCTTCAGCTTTATCTAGCGGATTTGAAATGATAGCATTATTGATAACTAGGTGGGAGTGAGGCATCGACATTTGTTTGGTTAGAACTTTTCGAAAGGAAAAAGTTAGGAAAATGCAAAAAATTTGTCAAAATTTTCCTCTTCCAGAATTCCAGAATCTTACGGAAGCAGAGATGCGGCAGTATTTTTTTTAGTAATAGGGTCTCGGAATCTTTTATACTCTCTGAGTAGCCTGCGCTTTAATCGAATTTTAGCGAGGATATGTTGTGGAAGAGTTGGAATATATGAATTATATTTTGTAAGTGGCATTGCTAGGGATGAGGCTTCACAGAGGAGGCTATACTTTACAAGAAAAATCAGTTGCTGTTAGAAAATTGATAGAAAACATTATGAGTTAAACTGGAAGAGTATTGAAGAACAAGTATATTTTGAACACGTTTTAGAACAAGACAACTTTGAAAAACATCCACCTGCAGACGAAGTTTAGAAATACATAATTAGTTTACTTTTAACAACAATAGTAGTAAAATAAACAGGTTCCACTGTTTTCCTGTTTATCGATACAATATGAATAAATATAAATAGTCAAAAAATGAATCGAAATATGGATTTTTTTTGGCTCTTTTATGAATTTCTTTCAGATATTAGAAGTAATTTATAATGCAGTATATCGTTGCCGTTAATGCAAAATGTCATGTTAAAAAATGCACTTTTCAGGAGACAAAAAAAACTGAACAGTATTTACTGTGTGAGTAGTGTTTTCCTTACAATTAGAAGATATACATATGTATTGTCCTTTGTTTTTAAGTATATCTTCTAATTTGGAGCAAAACACTACTCATACAGTAAATATTATTTAGTTTTTTTTGTTTCCTGAAAAGTGAATTTTTTAACATATGACATTTTGCATTAACGGCAACGATATTTCTTTTAATTTCTGAAAACTTGTTTGATTTTGGTTTGGTTTTATTTAATTTTAGAAGGCTTCGGATGTATCTCTTCTATTTTATATGCACTTTTCTGTAGAACGTATCCACCACATAAAACTATTTAAAAATTATACATAACATAAGGAAAAAATATTATTTCACCATTTCACGTAACCTTTACTGGCAAATCAGTTTTAATATAAGAAAAAAGTATAGAAAACATCATTGGAAAAATCGGCATAATAGTTACTTTTGCTGTAAATACTTTTTACGTTTGTAATATACGAAATTCAATTCTTTAAAAAATTTAATATTATTTTTAATATTATTCATTGGTATAGTCATCTAGTGACAACGCGTGAAACTACTACCATTCAGGACAAATAGGTGCTGAGTCAAGATTCTTTACATTGTTGAATGTGACTTAGAGAGGGCGTCACAATTAATATTTATTTTGTCCGACAGACTCTGTGGACTGTAACTCTTGTATTATAAAGATATCTACTTTTAAATAAAATTCTTTTTTATTTGTTACATTTTTATTCTGCCACGAGAGTGTTCTAACGAAAGAATATACAAGATTTGGTAAAAACGTTGCCAAGATTATTTCTAGAAAAAAACCGTTTAAAAATATGTGCATACCGCTGCTTTATAAATTAATAAAAATCAAAAAGTCATTCAAAAATTTCGTATTTCAAAAATTTCGTATTTCGTAAATCCATTATAGAAAGTGATGTAAAAAGACAGGTTAAAAAGTAATAAAGCCGTGCAATACTTAGTGAGTTCCTACCTAGAGTCGTTGTTAAAGCTGATTTTATAAATGTTTGCAATAAATCTGAATGTATTGGGATGATATACGTTGTTATTGATATACATATATCTTTAATACAATCAAAAATGATTGCGTTTTAAAAATGTTGGTATAAATATATTATGTAATACACGATGAATTACGGTTTAATACGCGAGAGAGCGTATGGTATGTTTATTTATTTATTTAGACACCTTACAAACACTATAGACTAATAGTAATTACATGTAAAGTGTTTGGGACAAAAAATACAATAAATGACAGAAACGAACATTAATGATACAATAAGAAAAAAAATACAATAAACCCCTTAAACCTAGTGCTGATGAGCAAGCAGTCTTAAGTTCACAGCTTTATACATTAAATAAATGTTAGGCTAATACTTAATTGCAAATTTTTAACATATTGTTTATTGGTGAATATGTTTCTATAGTAATTTGTAAAGAATATATTTAGGTTAGTTATCCTTAACCTACTCTTGGGTACTCTAAAGTAAATAAACTCAATTAAACCACAGTTTGTGTACTTAATACTGTTAACAATCAAGTATATGAATATAATGGCCTGACTGTTTCTTCTTAGTGGCAAGTGACTGCAACTGAAATGAGTCTAACATTACCCTGTATGAGACCACATATGGATATTTCGTATTTTTCCTTACGTATAGAAATCTTAAAAATCGTTTTTGCACTTTTTCAATCATTTCTGAGTTTGAAAATGCAGTAGGAGGCCAGATGATTGAAGCATATTCCATATGCGGTCTCACCAAGGCAGTATAGAGTTTTATAATTGTGCTTATTCTGAAATTTTTGCTATTTCTAATGACAAAACCCAAAGCACGATAAGCTCTGTTAGTTATTTCATAAAAGTGTATATTGAACTTCATGTTTATTTGGAATTTAACTTCAAGATCCTTCATAAGATTCAACTAACTAACTAACTAACTCTCTCAACTCGATCATCATTAATATAATAATCTTCAATAACACTATTGAGTTTTCGCGTATATGAAACTACTGCACACTTTTTAACATTAAGAGTCATTTTTGAATCGTTAAACCATTGAATAACTGATCTTAGATCATCTTGCAATTTGACTGCATCTTTCTTATTAGAGATTGTTTTAAAAAGTTTAAAATCATCGGCATACATTAAGCTGTTACAAGATTTAATACTGTCTGGCAAGTCGTTAATAAATAAAATAAAGAGCAATGGTCCAAGTTTGCTCCCTTGTGGGACTCCTGAGGTTGACACATATTAGTGAGAAAAGCAATTACCTACTTTTACTGTATTCTTTCTATCTGACAAATAAGATTTTAATAAATTAAAAGCTTTTCTTGAGAAACCAAACTGTACCAGTTTATTTAAAAGAATACAGTGATTTGCCTTATCAAATGCTTTTTCGCAATTAGTATACAGAACGTCCAACTGTTCCCCTGCCTCAATAGCCTTAGCAATATGTTCATGTAAAACACAGAGATTAGTTTTTTGCAAAACCATTCTGGAATTTGCAAATTTTACTCTTAACATGCTCATATATATCATTATAAAGAATACATACTTTCAAAAATCTTAGCAATACTATTTAACAGGCTGATAGGCCTGTAGTTTTCAATGTCATTTTTTTGTGTTTTTTATGTATTGAAGAAATTATTGCAACTTTTAAAATATCTGGAAAATATTCCTGTTCAATAGACATATTAAACAAAAACGACAAAGGTTTGCCAAGGGTTCGACCATTCTCTTATAGATATAGGGTGGTATTTCATCAGGGCCTGCAGATATTTTTGGCTTTAGGTTTTTTAATACTATTTACATCAAATTCTGTGATATATTTAAAGGTAAAAGAACCCCACTCAGTACTTTGAGAATGACAATGTGTGCAGTCAGATGTATCATACACTGACGCAAAATATTTAGCAAAGGCACTCGCAATACCAAAAGGTATATTAAACTTGGAGTCATGTCTATGGGAATTCCACTATTCTTATATTTTGACTTAAAGAAAGTCCAGAATTTGTTTGGGTCGGCAAGTAGATGGTTTTCAAGTGAACGTTTGTATAAGTTATGCTCATATTTGGTTTGGTTTTTAATGTCAGTTCTTAAAAGCTGAAATTCAACACTCTTTGGGCTCCCTAAGGCTTTTTTTACAAACACATATTTGCAAACATATTTACAAGCATACTTTATTTAAACACAAACGATACAGACTATTTTTCTTATTAATTTTATGGATCAAATCTTGAGAGAACCAGTTTAAAAACCTGGAAGTAGAATTGCTGGGCCTTTTTTTGGCTTTAGGATTAGAACAATTTATAAAAGTGTACATTTGACTCTAAAAAACATTAAAAGCATTTTTAATATCTTTATATAAGAATAATGAGAACCAATTAAACTGAATATTAAATGATAAAGATGCCAGTAGTTACCTTGAGCATAGTTGTATGTATATACCTCTTTGATGTTTGGTAAATCAGCTGATCAGTAATACATCATCAGTTATAGTCAAGAAGAATAGGTATTTATTATGATAAGAACCATTATATTCTAAAAAGCTAGTATTTAGATTCGAATATGTCGCGAAGATTGGTACTTTTCTATAATTTTGTAATAGAGTACTTATTACCTACATTTATAAATCAGATGTTTTATAAATGAAATGACACTTTAAAAACTCAGTATAATCAAAAAAGAATACTAAAATTTCACATCCAACTAGGTCTTGTTAAGCATACCTATATAATACTTATACAATTCCTTTTTTTATATGCAGAAAATGTTTGTACCTACTGATTTGAAGAGGAGTTTTGTCCTACCGCTAAGTACATAGGCCATTTGGTCTGGTTGTTTACGTTGCCGTTTTATTTATTTAGCAAAAATAGATAGATGCAAATTGATTTATTACTAAATTGCCAGGTTACTCCTTTACCAGCTCGAGTAAATTTTGTTGATATTATATTAAGCAATAACTTATTCTACCGCAGATTTAAACTTAATAATTTGGTTGTCTTAGATTCACAACCAAATTGGTTACAGTTTGCAATCAGCATCTTCAGTAGGCTGAAGTATTTTCAAATAATACTAGACACTCAGCACATCAAAACTCTAGATTACCCAGACCAGAACCAATTCGTGATATAATAGAAGGTTATGAAATGAAATTAAAAAGGGGTCAAAAAGGGAGAACACAACAAAAAGGGAGCCCTACAGTGACAATCCCGCAAAAATAATAGATTAGCAAAAGGCTTTAGTTTAGTCTAATGGATCTTAGCAGATACAAGCTAATTTGTACTTAGCCTTGGATTTCAGTGTACTAGTATAGTACACTGAAATCCAAGGTGTGTAAGTTTTCCATAGTTGACTTCCATTTCACGTTTATGCTCTGCCTCAGTTTTGTTTTCCTCTCTTATATCCATTCTGACGTATAATTTCAAGGGATTGTTGAGGAACCTCATTTGTATAATTTCGTAATAAAGAGTAGAGTTGAACTGGAATGTAGCAAATTTTAAAATACTATTTTTAATACAAATAGTTGATATGACTCAAGCTGTTTATTTTTCCAAAGAGTTTGAGGTTCATTTGACAAGAAATGCATCTGTTCGATTTCCATATCATTTTAAAATCTATTTAATATTTTCTGAATCTAAATTAATAAACTGTGGTTATATAAGCTCTACTGCTAAAACCTTTTCTTGACCTTATGGTTCCTATGTAATAAGATTTTATAATCTGCTTTGACTGTCACCATTTGAATGAAGTTTAAACCGTGGTTTAAACGAACTGTTACTAGATGTCGCTTGTATCGTTATTTTATATCTTTAAATATACCGTCAAAATAAAGTATTCCCAATTTTTATACCTTATATTTTTGGTTTTAACATGTGTACTTAATTTTTTTAATTATTTTCAATATAACGGTTAATTCTTTACTTAGTGGTTAAATTTTTAAATTAAAATAACGAAGATATCTATGTTGAATATTTATTTTGAAAATAAGAAAAGTTGACCCCAACCACGGAAATCGTGCAAAATTGTTTACTGATTTGTTAACTTTAACAACAAACCAAATTAAACAGTACCTACTGTTGTAAATTGGTATTTTAGCATTAGGTTATTATCGCAATAAATATATGTTTAATAAGTTCTTCGTGGGTAACAAATTAATATCTAAAAATAATTTAGCATGAACATCTAGATAAACAAACAAAACCCGACATTATTGTTTCTTTGGCAATATTAAATAGCTTGCTATTTTCGGATATACTATCATTTGAACAAATGAAGTAGGAGAAAGTCTTTAACAATAATTCTCAAACGTATGCAAAGATATTATGAGAAGTAAATATTATTAACATATTAATAAATCAATTTTAATTGTGTAATACTCGTTAACATCTATAGGAAAATAACAAAATACATGTCGCGTAAAAAGTGTTGCATACCATTCCAGGCTTTGGAAAGTTCTGTGATAAGTACAGCGCCACAAAAAATTGGTGTTGCGATATTTTGAGAAGCAATAATTATTGTTTTGAGAAAACTATCAACCTAATAGGCATACATGATAGGTAAATAAAATTAGTACAACAATCTTTCTTCATTTAAAGTATCTTAAATTATCCGATTGTACTAACTGTTAAAATCTTCTTGGTTATACTTTCAAATAAGTAGATCTTTTTGTTTTATTGTCATAAATTCTTAGTATTCTTAGTAAACTGTCATAAGGTAGTAATTATGTTATTTATCGGTTATGAATATGCTTTGAGGGTGGTACATATGAAGAGGAGGGCGAGATCGCAAAATAAAGAATACTACACAGCAGAATAATTTTTCTGTTATAGGTTTAAACTTCAGGTTTTATTTAGGTTGTAAACCTATTGCAGATGAAACTAGCTTTCAACCGTTGCTTTAAAAATATCTTATATTAGGTAGGTATTAGGTAGGTAATGAAAACAATATCATTGTCAAATCAAATATTATTAAACATCGTTCTGTTAACGCTTAACCATGTGTTACACCATGCGAACTATTGTTGAACAAGATATTCAGTCATATACGATATCGTGTTCCTATCTGTGATGAAAACTTATTGGTTTTTCATATCTTCTTCTTCTTTGGAGCATAAGGTTTCGGAGCCATGAGTAATTCTTATTTACCAATTCCTCTTTTTACTTCGATCTGTCCGTTGAGTATTAGCTGCAGTATGCAGAAGTTGCTACCTCCCATTGAGATTGTTTAAGATTAAACATAAATGGTTAAATAAACATAGATGGTTAAATCCATAATACCATATGACCACATCTCGAAGGCTTCTATTTTATCATCATATTAACCTTTATGATTCACATCCATATCCATATAATAATACAGGACACACATATAACATTTTAGGAACTAGATTCTTAGTTTTAAGTTCAAGTGAAAATTGCACAGTAAAGATCTAAGTTTCAGAAATCTCAGACGCCTCTTGCAATTTCGATACGGGTTTTAATTTTTTAATCAGGATTTAGTGTCTCTTATCCGACATCCTAGTTTCCAAGCAAAAACTTTATAGGAAAAAGAGATACGCTGCTGCTTGTGGTGGTTATGTCTTCATAGGTTGCTCAAACAAAGGTAAAGCTTTTAAAATGTTCTGAAGTTCAGCCCCTGGACGCCGGTCCGTTTCGTAAGACACTTTATTCCAAACCCGAAAAACTTGTTTAGGACCAATTAGTTGGTAGGTTTATAATAACAAAAAACGTTCATCGTTGGAGGTTCCTAAAATCTTGCTTGGGCCTAGTGCATCCAAAAAGCAAAATCCATACCAAAATCGACTTCCGTTGCCTACCGATTTTCTATTGCTTCTGGTGGTAGCGTAACTGTGTGTAAATCTTTCTTTTTGTGCCTTATTTATTTTACCCTAGAACAGAAGTATCAACGGATGATATAATAAGTCAAAGATTACTAGTTAAGAAGTATACGGTTCACCAGTTTATTGGAAATTTAAAAGGTACTGAAAGTCACTACAAACCCAACCGGAGAATTTAATGTTTGTTTCAAATCCCCCACGTCTGACATCTGCGGGTAGTGACTTGCAATGACTTCTATAATAAGAGAAACCAAAGAAAAAGAAAAACTTTAATGCTTTGAAATGCAGCAGGTGAAACCACTTCCTCGAACGCCTATCCAACAGGCTTTTTATGCCAGTCAACTAGGTCTTTAGAATGTTTGTGTAACAGATATTATGAATAACAACACCCTGTACTTTTATATTTGGACTCAAGAGTAAGCAGAACGTGGTTTGACTGAAGGCTTCTGCTTTTCTTAATTACCTTCAATCAGATGACCTTACAGATGTAATCTACCTGAGATTGTTTTGTGATATAAAAGTCAGAACAAAAACAACCATGAGCTTCATACCTTAACGTACTTTTTAGCAGCCCATGAAGCTTGACGCGTATTACTATTAATTTTGCAGCTGATAGGGCTTTTGAAAGAGAAAAAAAATTTTACGGAAGAAACCTACTCTTCTTAATAAAGAAGTATACCTTGAAAAATATAAAAAAGTTAGAAATGTGAAGGTACTTGCAACTGATTGGTCTCTGAGGGATGTAAAGTCACTTGCTAATAATTATTTGGAACACTTATCTAAAATCAGTAACACAAAAAGGATTTTTACTGAGAGAGTTATAACAAAGCACAGCTGATATGGGTTAAAGGCAATGAGTTTTATCGGTTTCAACCAGAGCTACACAAATACAGCCTTCTAAAGCAACACAGATATATCAAGGCAGATACGGGGATAGAAAAAGGGCCCCAGGACGAAGAAGAATATTCTGGCTTGCTAACCTGAAAGCATGGTATAGAAAGACCCCAACACAGCTATTTCGTATAGCAACCAATAAAGTTATCATAGCCAGAATGATCGCCAACGTTCGGAACGGACAGGCACCCTAAGTAGAGGAAAAGCAATACAAAATTTGGAAAACATACTGGAAAATCCTCTTGAAGAAAAAAGAAAAGCCATAGTTTAGGGATTATTTTCGTGATCTAACCTCCAAACACAATTTCAACATAGGTAAACGTATGGCAAACAAGAAGTGGTACTATGGATTTATGCAAGATATTAAGAAATATCGACAGCCGGAAAAAACATCAATGGCAAGGGCTGCAGGATTGAGCAAAGCATGAGTTGATAAATTCTATGAACTTTTACAAAGAATCTGTGTAGAGGAAAAATTGACCGACAATGCCCGAAAATATTAGCCAAGAAAGGAAAGCATCAAATTGGAGCATTTTTAGTGGAGAAAGGTGGTAAATACTATTGTAATTTGTTGTGCTAGTGCAGCTACTGTAGTTTTTACCACCTATGATAATTTTTAAGAGGCAACGTTTTCAAGAGGAACTTTCATTAGGTGCTCCGCATGGCAGTATTGTCACTATTAGCGATATTGGATATATCAGTAGTGATCTTTTTGTGACATGGCTTAATAATTTCATAGAAAAAGCTTAGCTTCCAAGCTCTGAGACCCTGTTTTATTATTGTTGGACGGCCACAGTACCTACAGTAAAAACCTAAAAGCTCTACAAATTGCCAGGGATAATGATATCAGTTACCAAGTCACACACACACACACACACACACAGATTTCAACCGTTGAATGTTGGATTCTTCAAAATGTTTATGGACAATGCATTCAAAAATGGTTGCGGAATATCGTTGTTCGAATTGTATCATATATGTTTCAGGTTTTCGGGATAATTGGAGAGGCTTATGGGCTTGCTTCAGCAGTGAGAAATGCACAGAACGCTTTTTATGCTAGTGGCATTTCGCCTATAAATGAAAATATATTTAATTGATAGATTCGATCGTTACTTGATGGAAATTCATTTTATGTAACAATAAAACACTGAAAATTTTGTTTTCAAACTTCCACAAAAGTTATTTGAAATCTTATCACTACAGCTGTTTCGGCTGATTGCCTTTCTCAAGTGATCTATTTTTGGCTTGGGTTTACAAATTTATAGTCTCTAACTAAATAGGTTGAGGAGGGGAGAACTGTTTGTCTCAAGTTGGTCATTCAGAATTATGGATCATCTAGAGACAAAGATTTCAAAACATCCCGTATTCAAACAGTTTTTATATTGGTGTTGATACGTAGACGACGTACTGGTATGTTTCACAGGAACTAAGAGGCAACTCGACCAATTTTTATCGTACATTAATTCACTTCATAGTCATATTGAATTTACAACAGAAACAGAACAAAATCAATCCATAAATTTTTTTAGATTTAAAAATTAGCAGACTTCAAAACAAACATGACTTCTCCATATTTCATAAACCTACCCATACTGACACGACTATACACAATTCATCATCCCATCCAACACAACATAAACTGGCAGCTTATCATAGTATGTTACATAGATTAACAGAAGTTCCGATGTCAAAATACAACTTTGAGACAGAATTGAATATAATTAAGCAAATAGCAGTAAACCACGGATACAACGAACAAACGATTAATAAAATGTTAAATCAAAAACTACACAAGAAAGCCCTGAAATTAGTATTTCCACCACCAGAGAAAAAAACCCAGTACTTCTGCTCGATTACATATACAGGCAAAATAACAACAAAAATTGCCAAACACATAAAAAAGAAAGGAATAACACCAGCTTTCCGAACAAATAACAACCTAGGCAAATATATTAAAAATAACAAGAGCCAAAATAAAAAACACTTAAATAGTGGTGTATACAAACTTTAATGTGGCGACTGCCTAAAAACTTACATCGGTCAAACTGGTAGAAACTTTGATAAACGAATAGCAGAACATAAAAGGGCTTTCAAAAATAGAAAAACAGATTTGACATACGCACTTCATCTTCTAGATCATAATCATTCTTTTAATGACAAATTTAAAATTCTTCACATTCAAAATAAAGGCCTTAAGCTATCTTTGTTAGAATCTATGGAAAGCAACAAATTAAAAACACAGATATAATTCTTAATGACCAACTTGAGACAAACAGATCTCTCCTTCTCAACCTATTTATTTAGAGACTATAAATTTGTAAACCCAAGCCAAAAATAGATCACTTGAGAAAGGCAATCAGCCGAAACACTGTAGTTATAAGATTTCAAATAAATTTGTGGAAGGTTGAAAACAAAGTTTTCAGTGTTTTATTGTTACATAAAATATATTTAACATATTGCCTGCCGTCTCGGTCTATGTGATCAAGAAAAAAATTGCCCTGCACGCCAGTGAGGTCTATTGAGTGAGAATTTTAATGTAACTGTGGTGCCGGCTCGGTCACTATGGCGTGAACGGAAAGTATTGCAAAGTCCTCTACGGCAGGCAACGTGTTAAAGAAACTGATTTTGCGTCTTTCATGATGTTTGACAGTGCATCAAACTTTAAGCATGAATCTCAACAGAAAGCATCCTCTTCTGAAGAAGATAATATTCCATTGGCAGAACGAACGAAGGGAGCAGCATCAACTTCTCTAAATACTTTTTCACTTCAGAATATTTCACCGTTGCCTATAAAGAAATCAAAATCATCTAAAGTTTGCCGCACCCAGGACGCAGTTGAATTGGCTGGTTCCCCGTACAAAAACGAACTTGAAAGCAGGAGCCGAGGCATTTAAAGTATACTCGGTTAAAACTACTTTATAACTGTCAAAAATTGGCTGTGAAAAAAGGTAGCAAAATTAGATGTAGCTAAATCTGACAGTTGATAATGTGAAATATGCGAGCCTGAATAAATAGAAGAAATGATCCAATGTTTTAAATGTATAATTTGGTTTTATACAAAATTTGCCAATGTATCGCTAAGAACTAAGATATTTTATTGTTCAAATTGTAAAACCTAAGATTAAGGTTCATAATATTACATGACAATAAAGATTTTTTACATTTAGGTTAAGTTTATCAATTCCAAAACGTTAAATATTAGCTTATGTTAGGTTAATATATATTTTTTAACACGTTTCTCATGTTTAAATATAGGTTTTAACATCAGTCCAATTTAGGACGCTAATGATCCAATTAAAGATACCGGTATCCCAAATTGGACTTTTGTTTATGTTTTGTTCATTTAAAAAATAAAAAATCAACTACCATGTAATAATTATTATTGATTTTTTGAAATATAAACAGTACCTAGTAAATGATTTTTATGATAAAATTTTGAAGTATTTATTAACATGTGTATTCAATAGATTTTCGAAAAGCGGTCCAAATTAGGAAACCTTACCCTATATTATATGAATTAAAACATTACTGTACTCGATTGTATGTATTACTCCTCTTTAATAGTAATTTTGGTAATTTTATTTGCTGATTTGTTTTGGATCATAAAAAAGATAAGAGTTATTAACATTACATAAAATATTTTGATGCATTTAACGTCTTCCAACTTTATTATATCTATATGAAATCAGTAAAAGAGGCATAGATATTTTAAAACCAATACAATTCGCACAATAAAAAACGAATGCAAACTAAACCAGTTTAACTCGATTCATACCTATCTTTTATTAGAAAATTCATACAATAAGCATCAAACTTGTCTCTTTTTAAAAGTGACAAGTAGCCATGATAAAATGGGCGGATGGAGGAACCCTCATCTCGTCTACGAGAATTGTGAGTGACAGCTGTTAAAAAGGGTCATCGGTGAATGACGAGATATGTATATGTTTATCGATTAGACTCGTGATATTTGTATGCGTCACAGCTTCTTTGGTTGGTTTCCATTTTTTTTCTTTTATAGGCAATTACAAATTCTAATACAACGTTCAAAATATATTTACTTTGATTTTTCTTAAATTGATGCAACATATTAAAATTAAAATTACATTAAATTAGTACTCTATACATTATTAATTAATATTTTAATTGGAATAAGTCAGAATTGAGGTTTAAAATAAGTTTATTCACGTTTCATATATTTTGTATTATATATTTAGCTTTTTGATCAGTTTTATTTAGGTCAAACATCAATGCAATTAAATGTTATAATAAATTAACATTAATCTTATATTAAAAATAGAGAATTTTATAAATCTCCAATATGTAAACATGCATGGGGAAATGAACATAGGGTTCTAATTATGCGGCTCTAATTATGATAAATGATAAGAATTGTGTCGCAAATTTCTCAGCAGAATGCAGTAGGATCTGGTTACCCATATTAAAAGAGGAAGTTAATGAAAGAAAAATACCATTATTAGTAAGTCAGTACACATATAAAATCAAAATTTGTTTGTTGAAAGTAAACTAAATGTAAGACCAAATACTTACCATGTCGGAATAGCATTATAAGTTTTATGAAGTAACAAAAAAACAAAATTTGTTTAATTTACTAATGTTTGTATTTTGAGAACGATTTCCGAAGTGGAAATTGAAACGTTGATAAACTTACTTTAACTTTTAATTATGGCTTATTCCCATTTCAATAGTAATTACATTAATGTTTGTATTTTGAGAACGATTTCCGAAGTGGAAATTGAAACGCCAATAAATTTATTTTAACCTTCAATTTTGGCTTATTCCCAATGAAACAATATTTAATTAATTTAATTACATAAGTGATTTCAACGCTGTTTAAATGATCTATCGTTTATTAAGGTTCACCAAATTATCCGAGAATATTCTATCAATAATATTTATGTTGGGAGACAGACCTTTTAAACAAATCTAAAGAGCGCCGAGCGAAATTTTTGGATAGAAATTGTTTCAAGCCTTGAAAATGTGTGTATTTTGCAGATTTTAAATCGCTTATAAATTGTTAACTTTGGAGAAAAATTTTTTGTTTAAAATGTCACAAAAAAAAAACTTAAAAAAATATTTTTTATAACAAAAAAAAAAAGGTGATTTTTAAAATTTATTTAAAAAAATTTCCTACACAATTTCTGCCCAAAAATTTCGCCTAGAACCTTTAGATTTGTTTAAAGGGGGCATTTTCGAATAAGAATCCGCAAAGAAACCGAACACACATTTTTCTACGGCAGCAATCTTAAAACACGGACTACAATATTCTTGATTAGTTTGTTCCTCTGGATTTGCCTTTAAGTGGCTCTAAATTTCTTTAGATGATTCCTCATCAGCCATCTGAATCTCATATTTTATAGCATCTAAAGTAATGACACAGAATAGTTCTGGGCATAAAAATTTTTCTTCCGAGTTTTGCCAACAAATCTGCTCGTTCGTACCCATCCATCCCTTTATAAATCGGCAAAAAAATATTAAAAACAGTTTACTATCTTTTGCCAGGTTGTTGATGATATTTTGCAGCTTGTCACCAGTTTTAATATTGTGATACGGTTCTTTACTGACAGAATAACTGCTTGACTCTCTGTATAAATGTAGATTCTTTTTTTGCATCCATGATTTTATCAATGCATACCATCAAAGCAAAAACTTCAACCTGGAATACAGTCAACTCGATCTATATATGGATCAAGTTGGTCTTTTGTAATAGTTCCGAAATATGCCAACTTCTTAACGCTTTTAATACTAGACTTAATTCGAGTTGTGCATTTGGATATGGATTGCAACTGCACCCTAGAATCTTCTAGTTTCGTTTCTTTTAATATACATCACTACTATTTCGTGAAAATAACTCAACGGCTTTGAAAGCCCTCTATCTATTTGATACAATTATTTATTAACCTCCTTTATTTATTTTTATTCAGTTTTTTTTTATAACTGGTCTGAGTATAAATTGAACAATTTTTGGGGATACACTTTAACTTTTGTTATAGATATATCGTTGGTACAAATATTTCCAACCTTTACGTTGGTGGTTTGACTCTAGCACAAATTTCTATGTGAATATATTTGTCGGTAATTCCTGTATTTTTCAGTATCACCAATAATTTATCAAATGTTTTTAGTCCAAAAAATCATAAAAGCATTTTTTCTTTAAACATGGCATCTCTATAACAGGACGTTCAGCGCAAACAGTGCTGCTCTACACTGAAATGTGTTTCTAAAACCAAACTACGTGTTTTCAAAATTTTCTTCAAAATTGTGTATTATTAGGCTGAAAATTATTCGTAGGAAAATCTTACGTCCTGGCTTATCAGACTAATTGCTATGAAGGACAAAACCAAACGGACTGAAGGAGATCATCAATGATAGGAACAAGACAAGAAGGAGAAATTCAAGGAGTACGGAGACAAACTTTCCTAAGAAATAGGAATAAGGACTTGGGAGTCTTACAGGAAACAAGTGGCACAGACCAATCTCACCACTGGAAACATTAAGAAAAATACTAAAGAAAATTATCTACAGAAGGCATATGACACGGTCTGGAAGAAGGTGCCAATCTAATAGATGGACAGAGCTAGATTACCTCATTATTTAGTTAATATATGTGACACATATCTAACTAATAGAACCTTTTAAGTTTTAGCCGAACAAAAGACATCCAGAATTCAAGAAATCCAAAAAGGGATGCCTCAGGGAAGTATACTCTCGCCCATTTTATATAACATTTTTGTTTAAGACCTACCAACAGATTCAAGAACCAGTGCAGCCATCTACGCAGACGACACGGTAATATATGCAACAGGAAAGGATGATAAATAAATAGTCCAAAACATAGAAAACCACCTCGGAAGAATCACAAAATACACCAAAAAATGGAAGATCAAAATCAAAGCCCAAAAAACGCAATTCATCATGTTCACTCAGGAGACAAGTCTACCAGTAGTAGAAATAACAATGGGAGGAAACAGGATCCAGTCAGAAGATTCAGTCAAGTTAAGGAGTCAATCTCGGCAGGAAACCCAACTTCACGAAGCACACTCAACAAATCAAGGTAACACAAAGTGCTGCTAAAAAACTAATACCTTCATGTATATTAGGTCCATTTCACTAACGAGAACCAAGAAGGTCCAGTTATACCAGACCTACGTTAGATAGGGCTATGCTATACGCAGTCCTAGTTTGGAGCTTCACATCGAAAACCAACTGAAAGAAACTAGAACCTACAGAGACATCATGCTACAGGATCATCGATGGATTAACATAGGAAGAAAGAATAACAAATGCAACCATCAAAGAAAGGCTCCAGTATACACCACTGAGCGATGTGGCTGAGAAATGGACAATATGCTTCGTCCACCAAGCCGCAAGAAGACTCCTTAAGACCAGAGAGATCCTCGCCAAGAATCGGATCCAGAGGATGTTCAGATCAAAGCTAGACTGATCAAGCATATAATCAGTGTCTAGCCGGGTATTTGCCAAAAATAGCTACTCGCGAAAGTAGGTACGATGCCAAAAACAAGTACGTACAGAAAAAGAGCCTAAGGAGTCCAGGGCAGAAAAATGCAAGATCCAAGAGGAAGCAGTCCAACCAGTAGGCGATACGGAGGCGGGACGTCAAGAAAGAAGGCTACGATATCTTAAGTTGAAATATTTTAGGTGTGAAATGTAATCGTATTAAGGGCAATAAACGGTTTTATTTTTATTTTTGCTATACTTTACCATCTTTATATTTTCTAAACAACTAGATGGTTGTTTATTATAAATAAAGAAATTTTCTAGCATTTGCATATTCTACCGCTTGTTCTACGTTTAATTCCATGATTTGTGGATCTTCAGTTTAATCTACAAAAACTTATAGATTAAATGCAGTTTCGTTATTTTCACATAGCTAAAACAACCTCATACGAGTATTGGCCAGTTTTTTTTATATACCTAGTTTTAATTAACAATGATGTTGGTGTTAATGACTTTTGGTGCTGATGAAACTTTTTTTTTGAATATTTTGCTCATCCCTTTTACTTTGTTTATGTAAATTAAATGATTCATGTTGAGTAATTACAGTTCAACTTTCTTCGCAGTTTTCCTTCATTCATTTCTCTTTGGTTATTTTTATAAAACTTGATACTTTTCATTTAGCTGTTTAAACATATTGGCTGTTAATTTGTTTTTCTTTTATCTGTTGTCCCTTTTGTGCCGTCTCCCATCGAAGGTGGGTAATTGAATTGGCTACAGTTACACATGAAATTCTAGCTCTAAAGATGTGGGAGGATGTTTTGTCGAACCATGGGTGTAGATCCTTGATCCAGAAATTCTGTTTTCTCCATATTGTTAATAATTTTAATATTACAAATGTACATTTCGACAACTTTAATGTCTTTTCCTAGCGAGCCGTAGAGAAGGACTGGGAACGTGTAGCATATGGATTCTGAGTATGTCTTAGTATATCTGTACCCCAGAATAAGTGTATCAAGTCCATAATATCCATTTTTCAGGAGAGCAGTTTGAAATTTATCAATATGCAGTTTTTAACTTAAGGCCTAGTATTTTTCTTCCTATGTGACACCAATTTTTTTGGCAATCTATGATCTATCAACTAGTGAATTTCAAGCAATTAAAGCACGAAATTAAAATAGTAATTTGTCAAACATTCATAATTTTTTTGGTTTTGAACATAATACAATTTTGTATTAATACCAAGTCAATTTTAAGGACTTAACATTATAAGCATAACTGTTATATTACAATTCCAAAGTTAAGTCCAAACAAGTTATGGTTATTATTTGAACACAGCACAAAATAAAATAACAATTTTTATTGATAAAAACGCTTTATAGAAAATATGAAACTAATATGGTAGTTATTCAATGTAAGTTACAAAATGAACACAAATTATTGGGTGCGGTTATCATCATCTTCATGTATGCTGCTATGCTTTAGGTTGACATAAAAATGATGGAACTGCTTTGGAACCCGTTTCAATCATATCTTATGATGCTTGTATTGTTTTTCGGAGATTGGATTATCATCACCCCTTACAGTTTATATTTCCTCAGGAAATACGACTCTCCTTCCAGTTCAAATTAAATTGACTGCCTGAAATTCCTTTTCTTGAAAATTAGTTTTATAGTACAGTCTTCCATACTTTTCTGCCCTTATTTGTAAATATACCATTTTTGACAATGAGACATCCATGCCATCTACATTTTTTTCTAGACAAAATGGAGACGTGATGTTCCTATATAATTGCTTAAAATCTTTGAAATCGCTTGTCTCCATATTAATCACGTCGAACAGATTAGTTATTCTAGCTAATTGTTGCCAGTCCCAGGGAGACACGATTTGAAAACCACTCAAGCACTCTTCTTTTTTTCGCATTCTATTAATGAATGGCAAGCATCAACTTCTAAGTGAGTATGACCATGCAATAAGAATTTATGTGTAATGGTTTTCAACGTTGGAATTTCTTTTAATATATAAAAATAAACTATAACCATAACAATATGTATGTTCGATTGTTGGAATGTTTCGATTTTGAGATAGACAGTTATCAGACCATACAATAATTTCTATTTGGTGAGGTTTAACATGTGTTATTGCCCACCTTAGCAATCCTGATGCAATTTCATTTGCACCGCGTCCTGATTTGGACTCGTCCCACATGAACAGTAGCAGTAGCATTATTAGTGGCATCATAAATTGTGGAATTATATGTCCAAAGTTTTAAAGAGTAAAAGCTTTGCGCGTTGGTTAACACTGAGGTTGGGAGGCATTTTTGTAAATCGACGCATATCATAATTGTTATAGAATTTTTTTTGTTTTGTGCATATTTTATCTTCTTTCTTTAAAGAGTATCTTCTTGTTGCTTCTTCCACATGTAAATTATATTTGGCTTGTAGAGATTCCTTTTCAACATCATTCTGTTCTTCACGTAGCTTCACTAAAAATGAATCACATTGATCGCAAGTATCATTATCTGGAGACTTGAAGGACTAATTGAACTCTTTCTTAAAAATGTAACTATACAACCATTCTTTGGCAATCAGATTTTCATGTGTATTTTTTTCTTCACACTGTGCTTTATAAAGTCTATACATTTTTGCAATAGTAAGGTGACTTCCCAGGTATTTTCTGGTCGATCTCTCTCGCGAATGATGTGATTGTTCAACAGGGAATTTCATAATATGATCACGAATTTCTTGTTTCACAACTTCAGGTACCTTAACATGGTTTTCATGCTTCTCCCTTTTATCTACAGCAATAATATCCCTGCTTGTTTTTTCTCCAAAGATGTGGTCACAAAAATTTGAGAAATATGCAGAGTGTTAACAAAAGATATTTTGCACACACGTACCATGGAATTATTTTTGTCAAAATAATACTGTCGTGTGTGAGCTCTAGAATCCTTTATTGCAGCAGTTCTACATATTTTTCTAAACTTTTGTACTAATTGGATATGCGATGATATAAACTGACGTTTATGGTTTATGTCTTTGGATGCATCCCAAAAAGTAGCATTTATGTTTTTGTCTTTCTTGCTCAGAAATTTTTATATTCATTTTTATTCACTAATGAAATAATTCTCTATGATCGGCTACTCATTTTTTTTTAAATAAAAATATACTGAAATCACGTTAAAAACTACTCCGAATTTACTATTTGAACTAACGTCTGTTCCTACAAACAGTCAAACTCAAACTTTTAGTCAGAAATTGTCGGTAAACATGTGCAAAAAGTTGGACAGTGAGAAACGGTTCTAACAGTTTTTCTTCACCGCTTGTTGGTACCTAGGGACTTAATAAACTGTTGCGCATTAATGTGAGGGAAAGTATGGACTTAATTTCAATTTAAAAATAAACTTGGACTTAATATTGTATTACTAAAAATACCAAACTAAAGACTGTACTATTAAATTTGATATTCTTTTCTCCCAGAAGACACAAG
Source organism: Diabrotica balteata (assembly GCA_918026665.1). Lineage (NCBI taxonomy): Eukaryota > Metazoa > Arthropoda > Insecta > Coleoptera > Chrysomelidae > Diabrotica > Diabrotica balteata. Next base: position 32,795,521 of record OU898277.1, read on the forward strand.
GACTTAAATACTGTTTAAAATTAGCTATCTGTGTTATTATTCGAGATTGAGCTTAGATCATAGTACCATATGAAAGAGGACTTAATCCTAAGTCAATTTCATTGATAATCCCGTTTTGCTTAAAATTGGACTTAATACACTTTTATTCTGAGGTACAGATATAGTATATGTACACAATAGGAGATTAAATGTTTTTATTATATTATAGCTTTATGTAATTGTATCTCTAAAATATTAAATATATTCTGAAGCCAATATTTAACTTTCATTTGAAATTTGTTAAAAAATATACGGGTTACAACTTATAACGAAAAACCATTCCTTTCTATTATAGAGCTTACTATTTTAAAGCATACTGTATATTTATAATATGTCCTATCAAAGTAAAACTTGCATCAAAACATGAGCACTGCAGTTTTTGGGTTGGTTTTTTAGTGCATACCCTGTAAATAGATGTGCTTTAATTAAAAAAAAAAAAATATTTGTCTCTGTCACCAAATTCCACAATCAAACAGTCAACCACATCGAATAAAAATCGTTTCTACAACTCGCAGGTAAAGATTCACAAGGTTCAAAAACATCCAAAAATCAACAATGAAAAAAGAAGAGAGTTATTCCGACCCTAGATTTCAAAAGCCCACAAGGTTTATGACCCAATATTCACTGTCTCCAAATAATTTATGTTAATGGTTTTCGAGCCAGCTTGTGTTGAGCTTACGGACGGGGAACTGCGAAACGCCAGTTGCTAACGAAACAGCGTGAACTATAGTGGTGTGCTTTTCACTGCGCGCTCGACTTCAAGCTCACAACTTTTTTTAGTCTTCTACTTTTTCTTGCCACACAGATCAGTCGTCTAATATGGAGATTTCCTTAATTTCTACATTGAGGGTAAGTTTTTTAAACTATTTTTAAAACACATTATGACAACAGAACTATTTAAAAAATGAAAAGTAAGTGGCAATATTTCACTAAAATAACTATTTTAACATACTTTTTAATAAAAATTATTTTAAACTTATATTAATTGTTTGTCGAATCCTTTAGCAATATTTTTTATATTTTTTGAATTTTTTATTGCACACTTTTGGTAGTTAGCACATCGATTGGCGCGAGAATGGACCATTGTTTATTTCAGTAGCGTGCGCTGAGATTGGACCGCGCATGTGTGGCGGTTTTCATGGATCAATACCAAAATTTTGCACATTTACATTAAGTGAATTTCTCAAGCATGGATTACTGCCATTTTCTACTTGATTTACTGTTTTTTGGGTGATTAGCACTTTGGCACTGGAGAATTATCTTTATATAATTTTGTTTCGGCGGTAATTGATTCGTTTATTTGAGAATTATATATTTTGACGGATGGGATTAACTAGAAAATTATGTGCTATACTTTTTCACTTATTATAAATATTTTATGTATTATGCTAAAAATCAAATGATTAGAAATTAATAAAATATCCTAAACATATTAATCATTGTACTACTCTTATCACTTTATAACAAACTTTTACTGATTTAAAGCTTCCTGTTATTTTGGCTTACATAGTACCTACTTGTTTAATATCGTTTATTCACTTATATTACGTGGGCGCTTCTCGAAGATAGCATTGATCTTCAATCAGTTATTAGCTTTATTCGTTTCTCGTTGTCTTGTTTGGTTGCAATTCATATTTTACCTTATTTTCCTATGCTCTGTTTTTTTCTTTAATGTGGCTTTAATGTCTTCGTTTATAATGTCACTGCTCTATCCTCACAATTTTTTTGGTTTTTTATAATTTTTATTTTATATTTAACGGCATAAGACAATTTGAATTCGTTGCTCTTATGTTCCATGCACTTATTTTTTATTGTACATTATAATCTTCCAATCTTCGTCTTCTTCCTCTTTCTAAGCAATTCTGCTTGTTCATTGGCGGAACCTCTATGGAAGGTTGCCTCTTCATCTTTTGCGCGGTCATCCGATACTTCTTCTGCCGATTGGTGACGTTATCTCTTGCTATTTTGACCACACGGGTCTCCTCCATTCTGCTTATTTGGATATTTCATTTTTTTCTCCATTTTGTGACCATTCATTTTTACACTGTACGTCACATTCTTGTAATGTCTTCACTTCTCTTGACTTCTTCTTCTTGTGCCATTCCTATCGGAGATTGGAAATCATCAAGGATATCCTGATCTTATTTACAGCTGACCTAAAGAGTCCATTAGTGGTACAGCCAAACCACTCTCTCAAATTACGCAACGATGACATTTTTCTACGGCCTGGATTCCGTTTTCCTTCCATTTTTCCTTGCATTACATTTTGAAGTAATGCATATTTATGTCCTCTCATCAGGTTATCCAAATATTCGAGTTTTCTTCGTTTTATTGTTGACAAAATTTATGGGTCTTTTCCTATCCTTCGTATTACTTCAAAGTTTGTGACTCTTTCAACCCAACTTATCTTTAGCATTCGATGGTAGCACCACATCTCGAAACTTTCAATATTTTTTATGTTGTTCTGTTTGAGTGTCCAGGCCTCTACACCGTATAATAGCGTGTTAAATACGTAGCCCCTTAGCATTCTTAATCGTAGAGGGATGCTAATATCTCTGTTGCAGAAGAATTTCTTCGTATCTTTGTGAAGGTGGCCCCGGCAATTTCGATACGTCTTTTTATTTCATTGTTTGGTGTCCAGTTTCGTTTATTAAAGTCCACAAATATTTGTAACTTGATACGTTTTCAATTTGAATGCCGTTTATACTAATATGGTGCTGGTTGTGTCATGTTTTTACTGAAGACCATATACTTGGTTTTTTTGATATTGATATTTATGCTATAATTGTTGCAGATAACATTTATATTTGTAAGTAGTCGTTGTAATTCTTCTACTGTTCTTGCAACTAATACAGTGTCGTCTGCGTATCGAATATTATTTACAACCTCTCTATTGATTACGATCTCTTTGTTTGCTTGCAAAAGGGTTTCCTGGCAGATGCTTTCACTATAAAGATTAAATAGCAGCGGTGACAAAATGCATCCCTGCCATACTCCTCTACATATTTCTATTGCTTGTGATATCTCATTTTCTATTTTGATGTTAGCTTTCTGACTCCAATATGGATTGAGAATTATTCACAGATCTTTATTATCTATGTCCTTTCTTTCAAGAATGTCTTATAACGTCTCATGGCGTACTCTGTCAAACGCTTTTTCAAAATCGATAAAAGGCATCTTTGTGTAAAAACATTCAAACCGAAGAGAGCTTCTCCAGTACCTACATAGTCCTTTTGTGAACCCCATCTGTGTATCACTAATATCTGAATATAACTTTTGATAAACTCGGTTGTGGATGACTTTTAGAAATATCTTTAGTAGATGGCTCATTAAAGATATTGTTTGATATTCTGAACATTCTTTTGCATTGGATTTCTTTGACAGTGTAACGAATGTAGACAACAGCCACTCTTGAGGTATAATACCAGTTTTGTATATTGTGTTAAATAAGTGCAATATTATACCAATTGAGTCATCATTCAAGAGCTTAAGCAATTCAAAAGGAACCTCATCAGGTCCATTTGCCTTTCCAGTTTTGGAATTTCTAAGTGCCATTTCTAATTTAAATTTTAGGATTTCAGGTCCCGTTTCATCATTTACCTGAACCATGTTATTTCTGTTGTCCTCAAACAATTTTCTTATGTATTCACTCCATCTATTAATTTTCTCTGTTAAATCTATAGTAATCTTTCTGTCTTTGTTCTTAAGCAAACTTATTTGATGTCTTCTTTGAGTTCATGTAATTTCTTTTACTTTTTTATATACATTGAATGTGTCATATTTTCTTCCATAGTTTTCCTTTTCTACACATTGTTCTTCAATCCATAATTCTTTGGCCTTCTTTATTCTTTGCTTTATGTTCTTATTAACCTCTCTGTATTTTTGTGCATTATTCTTTATTTTACGTCTTTCATCCATTAGTTCTAGTATTATTAGGAGGCATCGGTCAAGACATGGAAACAGAAAGCGGATTAATTAAAAACGTTGATCAGTACGAATATCTCGGAGTTACACTAAGCGAAGACGGGAGAGACGACAAAGATATAACAAGAAAAATAGGGAAAGGAAAAAACATGATAAAAACACTACATCCGATCCTGTGGAATAAAACTTTAACTAAGAAAACAAAGAAAAATATATATCAGGCTATGATTCAGCCGGTGCTGACGTATGGGTCAGAAGTGTGGGTCTTTAACAAGAATATGTCACAAAAACTCCTCTCAACGGAAAGTAAAGAACACAATAATGGATACGATAGCCGAAAAACAATTAAAATGGTATGGACACCTGAGACGGATGAACGAAGAAAGGATACCACGAAAGGTTTGGAACTGGAGACCTACACAGAGAAATAAAAGGGGAAGGCCAAGAAAGAAATGGATATCCAATATTCATATAGAAATGGAAAATAGAGGTCTTCAAGAAGGAGACTGGGCCGATAAGAAATTATGGCGATTGGGATGCGAGAAGCGACAAAATTAAAGTTGCAAACACTCGCTATATATATATATAATATAATATATATATATATATATATATATATTATATATATATATATAGTTCTATACTACGTTCCACGTTTAGAAAATAACATTGCGGAGATAGGACCATGTATTTCTTATGGACGATAGAAACGCGGCGTTGCCACGACACACACAAGTACAATTTAGGGTTGTATAATTTGTATTTTCGTTTCCACAAACACGAATTAAATTAATGTTTTTTAACGTAATTGACCAAAAGTGCCCATTCGAAACAAAAGATGAAAAGTAGAGAAAATGATTTTAATTAGATAAATAGTATTTACAAAAGATAATTTTATTTTATCTTATTTTAATTATAGTAGCGACAGTTTATTTGTTTTTTCGGTGAGAATACGATATGCCATTAATCATAGAAATCAGTAGAAAATATTGACCGCTTGGAATGCGTTTATCTAATTACTAATTGCAACTTAAAATAATACGATGTGCGTATGTCAGCTATTTTATGTCGTTCTCTGACTACATAATGATAATAAGGCTTTTATTTAGTAATTATTCTGATTTTACAGTTAAATGTTAATTGAAAATTAAAATTGAAAAATTAAGCAAAGGATATCTTGGACATCCGTGCAAAAGAGAGTGTCTGAGAGTTTTGGCAACACTGATCTCCATAAGCGTAATGTTATTTTCTTAACTTGAAACAAAGAATAGTATGTCTGGTGTCATCCACACCTTGTGTTTCTTTGCAGATCTGGTTAGTTGATTCTATCCCGTAGTTTTTATTTTAGTGTTTATATACTTTAGTTTTTCATCTATATGAAAACTAGTAGGTAGGTGTTCACTTTTAAGCTGGCTTAAGTCTAACGCTGGGATGATGGTTTTTCTATTTTCTTTGGTCTAGCTTCTATCACAGAAACTACTGGATTATGATCCGAACTGATATCAGCTCCAGGATAAGTTTTAGTAGATTTCACGGCATTACGGTATCTTTTTGTCACTATTATGTAATCTATTTGGTTTCTGATTACTTTTTCTTGACTGTGTTGAGGTGAAGTCCACGTATACGGTCGCCTTGAGGATAATTTAAAGAATGTATTAGTTATTATTAAATTTTTACTTTGACAAAACTGAACTAAACGACTTCAACTCTTGACTTCATCTAAGTGTTAATTTGTCTCTTTTGCCATATAGTGTTATTATGGCACCCTGCCAGTCTATTTGCTTTTCGTACTTGGTCTCTCACTTCTTTGTCCAGGTCTTCATAGCTAAACAGTGTAATTCCCAGGTATTTTCTGGTTAGTTCTTTACTGACTACTTTTGTTTTAGTGTTGTGAGATGAGATTGTCATATTAAAGTCTTTTGCTGTTATTTTAAATCTGTGGAGCAGTCTTTGCAGACATTTTCATGTTGGGCTATCAATATTGCGCTGTCTGTGTAACACGGTATTTGTATTTGTATATATTTTTCTCTGTATCCTCTTCCTTTGTTAACGCTTTTGATGATTTCATTCATGATCAAATTGAAGAGCATGGGGCTCAATCAATCCCCTTGTTTTATTCCGCTGCTTATTTCTATAGGTTCTGTAAGTTGTCCATCTATTCACACATAAATGCTGGTCTATTATACTCTAGTGATTCCTCAGTAGTTTGCTTTATAACGACTAGTGTATCTGTAGACGATCTTCCACTACGAAAACCCTGTTGATCATTTGCTAAACTTATCCTCTTATTTATTAGTACTTTTAGTTGTATATTTTAGCGTAGTATTTAACAAGTTTGTACCTCTGTAGTTTTCTGGCTGTTTTTTATCTCCTTTTTTTGAATAGAATTATTTCGCTTGTTTCCATTCTTCCGGTATTTCATTGTGTTTTATAATTTTATTAATTAATGTTGTTAATTCTTCTATCATTGCTGCTACAGAATATTTTAGTAATTCGTTTGGAATCTAATCTTTACCAGCTGCTTTTCTGTTCTTTAGGTTTTTAGGTATTTTCCCAAACTTCCTGTACATTTGTATTAAGTTCTTCATTTGTGGTAATTTCTGGTGTGTCCGGTCCTAGCGCTGTCTGTTCTTTTTCAGCTTTTTTAGGTAGTCAATCCACGTATCCCTTTCTAAGTGTTTTGGTTCTATTAGTTCCTTTACCTCCGTTCTTTGACCTCTTACATTTCTTTCCAAAACCGTTCACAGTGAACATTTTTTATTTTTCTGTGCATGTGTTTCGTTTCTAATTGTCTTGTCATTGTTTCATTTGACATCTTTGGATGACAATCTTCCCATCTATGACAATAAAATCAATTTAATTTTTCTCGATAACTCCACATACTTTGTCTGATACTAGATAAAGGAATCATTTTATGCTTAGCGCTTTCGTTGACTCTAGTGCTGCTATTTAGGTTTCATTTCAGATTACCTGCAAGCTTGCTTGCAGTTACATCACATAAGTTTGCGAAAAGGATTAGTAGTATAATCAAATTTAGAATTATACTGGAAAAATATAATTATTTTAAGTCAAGTTTACAATAAAAGCACAGATGATACATCTTCTTGATGTACCTATCCTTGATAAATGTTGGCGATCATCAAGGTAATTTTTATCTTATCTGCAGCAGCGCGGAAAAGCTGCACAGATGTTGTGTTGAACGAGGTTCTGAGAATGTTGTTCTTCCTGGACCTCGCTTTCCAAATATTTCCCTCCTTTTCGAAATCTGGTTATTTTAATCATGGACTCCTTGACTTCTTTTTCTGTAGGTACCTGTTTTGGCTTTGTACGTACTATCCTGATCGGTTATCTTTTTCATTCACCTAACTAGATCTTAATCTGTGGTCGATCAGTCTGTGTTTTTGTTTATACATCCTCTGTATTCGTTTGGCCCTGGTCTTTAGGAGTTTTCTTGTGACTTGGTGGTGTAAGAAGTATCTTGTCATATTCTCCGCCACCTTCCTCAGTGTTGTATACTGAAGCCATTCTCTGATGATTGCATTTGTTCTTCTATCTTCTCATGTTGCCCTGTCCATACGTCAATAAAACTTTCAGTTTCTTCCAGTTGGTCTCTGATGTGGAACTTTATACTAGGACTGTATATAATATCATCGATCTCACGTATTCCTGGTGAAGTTGGTTCAGACAGTTCTACTTTAGTATTTAAAAAGTTCATACAATCCTCCCTGGAGTCCAACTGATTTGGTACTCCTAGCTGTTGTATTGCTTTAAACTTTTATTTTCTATTTACAGAGTCGTAGGCTGCTTTGTGTCGGGTGTAGTTCGATTGAACTTTTTAGGCGCGCTGCTAACAAAGTCGCAGTGGCCATGATGATTTCCAATCTCCGCTAGGAGTGGCACGAGAAGAAGAAGAAGAAGGCTGCTTTGTAGTCTATAAATATTTAATAAGTATCTATGTCATGTTTCAGTTGTTTTTGTCTCAGAGTGGCAATGTGATGAATTGTCGATTTACCACCTCTAAAACCAGCATGGTATTTTTTTACTATTCCTTTCGCATATGGTGCCATACGGTTCCATGGTACTATGGAAAATATTTCATACGCTGCATTTAGAAGCGTAGTTCCTCGGTGGTTAGAGCACTCAAAAATATCTACTTTTTTGTGTATGGTGCAAATTATTCCAATATTCCAATTACTGGGGAGAGATTTATGTATCCATATTTCTTTTATCAGCTGCTGTAGTGCCATTATGGTATCATAGCCATTTTCTTTATATGTATAGTTTAGCTGGGTGATTTGTTTCTGGCTAGTTTTTAACTTAACAAGAATCGTTGGTGGTTCCTCTTCCCTCTCGTCTGTTCCGATTACATCTCTTTCATCTTAAAGGTTTTCTTCTTCTTGCTATATATTGTGTAATGGGTTAAAGTATTATACCTATTAATTCAATACACATTTCCTTGTTGTTAATAAATCACCATTCTGTCTTCTGTATTGGCTTATGGTTGCCTTGAATTCTTTTCTGTTGATGTTGTTTTCGTGGAGTAAGGATCTTTTTATAGGCTTCACTTTTTCTTGTGTTGCATTCTTACAATTATCGCCAAATCAATGATTTTACAAGCACAATTTTCTGTTCCTATTTCATCTTTTGTATCTTTATTGTATTCTGACTATAATGGTAATCCAACTCCAGAATTTTTTAGCTTAACAGTTTTTTCCTTCTTCTTCTTGTCGTGCCACTCCTAGCGAAGATTGGAAATCATCATGGCCACTGCGACTTTGTTAGCAGCGCGCCTGAAAAGTTCAATCGAACTACACCCGAACCATTCACGTAGATTACGAAGCCACGATATTTTTCTTCTTCCCACACTTCTTTTGCCCTTAATTTTGCCCTGCATGATGTTTCTTAAAAGTTCGTACTTTTCACCTCTCACAATGTGCCCCAAGTATTCCATCTTTCTAGTTTTTATCTCATTTAGAATTTCGCATCTTTTGTCTAAAGTTTGGAGTACTTGCATGTTAGTGACGCGGTCCATCCATGATATTCTGAGAATGCGCCTATAGCACCACATCTCGAAAGCTTCGATGTTTTTTATGGTCAACTGTTTTAGTGTCCAAGCCTCAACTCCATATAACAGGGTAGAAAAGACATAACACCGCAGCATTCGTATTCGTAACTTTATATTGCGCATGTTTGCGCATTCTATTAAAGACTGACCTAGCGATTTCTATTCTACATCTAATCTCTTTTGTTTGATCAGTATCGTCTGTGATCCAAGCACCTAGATATTTATAACCGGGCACACGCTCAATCGTTGTATTGTCTATTACAAGATTAGCTCTGATGTTCTTTGATTTCGTGATTACCATAAATTTAGTTTTTTTCAAATTAATTTTCAAGCCGTAACTGTTACAGTATATATTGAGACTTTGAACGAGATGTTGTAGTTCTACTAGCGTTCCCGTTAGGAGAACTGTATCGTCAGCATACCTTATATTGTTGATCGTCTCACCATTTATTATCAGACCAAGATCTTCTTCCTCGAGTGCTTGTTCACAGATAGCTTCACTATACAGATTAAATAAAAGTGGCGATAAGATATATCCCTGCCGGACTCCTCGACGGATTTGAATTTCTTCTGTTAGTCTGCCCTCAACCTTGACATTTGCTGTTAGTTTTTTCCGTATCTTCTTAAAGTTCCATCTTCTATCGGAGGTTGGATATCATAACGGCTATGGTCACTTTGTTGGCTGCTGCTCTGAAAAGTTGTAGTGAACTACAGTTAAGCCATTCTCTAAGGTTCCTCAGCCAGGAGATGCGTCTTCTTCCTATGCTTCTTCTTCCTTGGATCCTTCCTTGCATAATAATTCTCAGCAGTTCATATTTTTCTCCTCTGGTTATGTGACCCAAATACTCTAAAATGTGTCCCTAAAATGTATTTAGACGTTGTAGTACCTCAGCATTGGTAACCCTTTGAACCCACTGAATTTTTAATATTCTTCTGTAACACCACATTTCGAACGCTTCTATTTTTCTTATGTGTTGTTTCTTCAATGTCCAAGCTTCCATTCCGTATAGTAAGATATTTTTCCGTATACATACTATTAATAAAAAAATGTCTGGTTCCTTTTCCCGTACATCCGGTTTTTGATATGGTACAATATATCAATTTGGTGAGTATTTGGTTCAATTTTTATTTACGAATTAATCTTGTTCTGAATCGATATTCTAACCAGCAAACCCCAACAAATTCTTTTGTTTCGATGATCGTTTTATTTTTCCTGTATTGGTCATTTGTCCATTGATCACTTCAAACTATTACTCCAGTTCTGTGAAATACATAATTACTTGTTAAACGTTTAGTTTAATTTTGTTCTGTATTATTTCTGAATTGGAAAAAAAATCTGCTCAGAAATTTTTATTCGTTTTTGGTATCAGATTTAGTTAGCGACAAGGAAATAAACAAATGCAAATTGTGTTGTTAATAGACACTTAACTGTTTTAATAATTAAATTAAAATACTTAAGAAATTAAGAATCCCAAAACTTAATGGGGCTGATACCCAAATGTAAAATAGGGAACATGTGCAGCATTAAAATGTAAGCCAGAATTAGAGTGTCTACTCGGAGAATATTTAGCCGTTTTTGGGGTCTCGCAAAAACTTTGCAGAGGATTTTGGCCATAAATAAGATACGTTTTCCGAAAGGATATGTAATAAATGAATCCTTATATATAGGGATAACTCTAAAGAATACTTTGATATACCAGAGCTCTGAGACGTGCTTATTTTACGAGAAACCGTAACTGACTTTCAAATATTATTAAATATGTAATGTAAAACAAAAAGTAAAAAGTCCGGATAAGATGGGCAAGTGATGTGGTAAGATCAGAGGAAATAGTGCTAAATAATGTGTTTTTTAAGAGACCAGAAAATAGAAGATCGATAGGCTGTCCCAGAAGAAGAGGAAGGATGATTTTAAAGCTCATTTATCTAAGATTGGGGTACACCAATGGGAAGTTGAAGCGCAGTATCGTAGAAGATAGAGGGCTATAGTGCATGCGGTGAAGACTTACCCCGAATTGTAAAACCAGTCAAGAAGAAGAAGAAAGTAAAACATAAAGCAACTGCGAGATTTGCTGTCAACATTATAATTTGGTTTCTTCTTTTGTAGTTTGGACAGTGGTAGGTTGGATAGAAGTTAGAAGAAGGTAGAAATACATGTGTATCTGGGCCACGAAATAAGATTTACGCGAGATAATAAAACATGAGCTATATAATAGTCAAGTTAGCTTGGGGTATATTCGGAAAAATTAGAGACGTGTTTAAAAAAAAATCTCCCAAACCATTTAAAAAGAAAAGCTTTTAATCACTGTGGTCTTCCATTCCTCACATACAAAACAGAAACCTCAATTCTCACAAAAATATCTGCGAAAAAATTGAGAAGAGCATAACGTAAAATTGAAAGATCAATGTTTGGAATAAGTATAAGAAATATACTAAGATACGAGAGAGTTGGTAAACGAACCTGAGTGGAAGACAATGTCGAACGTATTGAAAGGCAAAAATGGAACAAGATTCCCCAACGCGTTGAACCGACAACCTTAAAGGAACTATGACCAATCGGACAGCTGAGGCGCAGAACAGAAATAGATGGAAATATCTAGAGAAGGCCTATGTTTATCAATGGACAAATCGGGACTGATTAACGATGGCGTTGGACAGTATACTGGTTAAGTTCGACAAGCTGGGAAACTATAAAATTCTTAGTGACGTGATTAGCGATATACATCGATTCAACAAGTATTAAGACATGAGAAATCATCTTAAAGTCGATTATATTCACACCAAATCCTACCCCGAACATTGCAGGCCAGTGGAAGGCGCTCCATTTCCGCTACTTCTAGTGACTTCTTATCGATGTGTATTGCTTTCTTGGGTCTCGAGTCTCCGCTTTAAGCTACGGCCAGTTCTTGCCCCTTTTTTGGGTTTTGTTAATATTTTTTGTGGTTTGCGCCTTTTGTTAGTGTTTTATTAGTTTTTTGGTGGTCTAAGGAGTTTTTTGTGTTGTTTGTAGATTTTTTTGAGGGCTGTTTGAAACATATAAAATCAACATTAGTAAATACACTGCCATGCTAAAAGTGAGCGAGTCTTCTTTTAATAGACTACGATTATGTAGACTTTCTTATACGTTTGTTGTTTGGATCTTCTGTGCTTCTATCTATAGTACAAATCATACCTTAATATCTCTCGCAGGATTCGGTTTGGGTGGTCTTCTTTCTCAACGAATTTTGTTCTGGCTTTTTAGTTCATCATATCTATTACCCATATTTCTTTTAGGTCTTTGAATAGGAACCGTTCAGCGACGTATCTGGGCACGTTTGCAGCTTCGCTAAAGGCGGAAATACACTATTCAATACGGTTGAACAATGTGGACGACTTAACCAAAATGAACCATGTATTTTCCAATTCAATAAATGCGTTCAACCAAATTGAACGTTGAAATGAGTTGAGATAATTTCTACTTTCGTTCAACTTCGTTGTACAACTGGGATGATTCATCCACATTGATTCGTCTATACAAGTTTTGTCAATTGTGTTCGATTCAACTGTTTATTTCATCGAGTTAGAATTTTTTCATTTTGACTTGTGATATATAATAAGTTCCGAACGTACGTACGTTTCGAATTATCCACGTTGTTCAACCGAATTGAATGAAGAATAAATTGAAGCGTATATATGTATGCTTTTCAATTTGATTGAACAATGTAATTGAATCATCAACATTGTTCAACCGAATTGAATGGTTTATTTCCGCCTTATAGTAGTTGTTGTGTGCTGATTGAATCTTCTTTTTATTGCTGTGACTTGTATGTTACCATGCAAGAGATGCATAGGTAATTATTGATAGTATGATGCTATTTATCAGTCTTAATTTTATTTTCATAACTAATTTGCTTCTTTTCCTTGTGAGTTCTCTTATTGAGATAATGTCTTCCTGTGAGTGATATTATTAGACCTTGGACCAGTGTGATTTATAGGTATTTAGCTTCGTTTTGTGATTTGATGGGTTTGTCTTACACTGTTAGCTGTATTAATACCTCTAAATGCCAAATTTTGACTCGCAAAATACTGCAATCTGTCTTTCAATGATGGCGCGCCATTACGTTTTCTCTCGATTGTAAACGTTTTATTGTTCTGCGTCAATAGTACAATTTTTTCCAGCCTTATCTTTAATTCGCACCACGATTTAATAGAATTTACACGTTTTAGAGTATTTTCGTGCTTATTAAGGTAGTCCAAACAATGACGCCAATCATAACAGCCAGTACTTACAAATTATATTGAACTAGCGGCACTAAACAATATACATGCAAAACAAAAAATACTATTAAGTTTTATGAAATAGGACAGTCACGCGCAATTTATTTTCTTTCCTTTCACTAAAGTTTTGTTACAATATGAACAGGTAAATTTTCTGCCATCCTCATCGGCCGAAAATTGAAAATTTGTTACTTGTTTGGGACCATGTTCTAATAATAAAACAATATAATTTTTCATTGAAATGTTGAGCCAAATACATGGATCATCTAGCGCTATCTGAGCAGAATCCTCGTCCTTTTTGATCTTATCTTTAGATTGGGTTTACTGGAAATGGAACTGTTTGATGATGATGATATCTTACCATTCCATCGCCTTCATCAGGTTTAAAATCTATTGATTTATTGTTTGTATCGTCATTAGTACAGGTGAATGTGAATAGTTGTGAATAATAAAACGCCGCATTTTGAATCAAATCTTTCTGTTCAGGCTCAGTTTTTTCCGGTTGTTTGAAATTTTCTGATGATTACGATTGTTTAAAAATTTCTGTTTTCCTATTCTTCCCTTTTCTGTAGAAGACAACTGACTGTCTTTATGAAAGAAATCTAGAAAAAAAAAACGCAAGAAGAACGATAGTACGTATTTTATACCATCATTCCCATCCTACAAAAATTTTGAAATTTTTCGGAAATAGTTATCTCTACCGTTGTTAAAAGAGTATATTATTTATGTTACTGAGTAGGTACAGCTCCAAATTGAGTGAAACCAGTTTTACCCGAATACTGTGCGTATTATCCAAATTGGCTAAATAAAAGGCAAAGGAAGTTGATAATTGATCGAAAGTAGTTAGTCGATGCAAAGAAACGCTATTCTATGACCCTATCCGTGGCGACGCTGTTTTGTGACTCTAATTCCGTGACGTTTACCTCAGCATTTCACTGTAGAGAAACAAGTAAAACACCGCCAGTATAGAAGCTTCACTTAAAAAAGCGTTAGTACTTGGTGCGTAAGTTTCGATTCGTATAAGCAAGGACTAGGTATTTTTCTTCTTCTGGTAGCTTTTTTTACGGTATTTGTTTGTCTTAAGGAAAGCGACCTAGAATTGTTAAACTTAAATTCTCTTTCTGGTGTTACTGTCAAGAATTTTGTCGGTGTACTCGACACTACATTAAATCGGTTCATTTATTAGGTTCTTATACAAAAAAAGGTTTGTATTTTGAGAACGATTTCCGAAGTGGAAATTGAAACGTCAATAAACGTATTTTTATCTTTAATTGTGTCTTATTCCCAGTTTAATAGTAATTAATTTACAATGCCACAAAAAAATAGCTTCAGAACGCATAGCGTAGGTTGCTAATTGGTATGCCGTTCACCTTAATGCCCAATTCCGTGTCTTCTAATGCTTACGCAAATATATTTTCAACATATAAATTAAAAAGCATCGGAGAGAGTATGCAGCCTTAGCGGACACCTTTCCGGATTTCAAATTCATCCGTGTATTGGTCTTGATCAATCCTCACCTTTGCCATTTGGCTCCAGTATAGATTCTGAATAATTCTGATCTCCTTCTGGTCAATGTTGGCCCTATGTAGTAGTTCCATCATAATATCATGTTTAACATTGTCAAATGCCTTCTCGTAGTCGATGAAGGTGAGGTAGACATCTTTTCGTTGATCTAAGCAGTTTTGTATTAAGGTGTTCAAACATAAAATTGCCTCTCTTGTTCCTAGTCCTCCCTTAAAACCAAATTGTGTTGACCAACCATTCTTGAGTGTAATATCCTAAGGAAGAGTTTCAGCAAGTGATTCATTAAACTGATTAAGCGGTGTTCACTGCATTTTGTGGCATTAGCTGTTTTTGGCATCATCACAAAGGATGACTGCAGCCATTCTTGCGGAATGTAACCAGTATCATAAATTCTATTGAACAGCCTTACCAAGATTTCGATATTCTCCTCGTCCTTTTATTGCTTCTATATTAATTTCATCTGGACCTGTTGCTTTATGCATCTTTGTGATTCTAACTGCATATTCTATTTCACATAGTATGAATATTTCACGCATATTCATACTACTGACTGCAGCGTGCTAAAATAATAAAGATTCGTCATCGTGGCGAATAATGACCACATAGATCTACACTTTTTAAATTTAGCTTAAAAAATCAAACATTAAATAATAAATTATGTCAAAAATAATATACAAATTGGACATTTTACACATTTAAACGAGGTGGGTGTTGATTGGTGATGTCTACGTGACAGAAATTGGAATTTTTTACGCGAGGCCTATGTCTAGCAGTGGACTCAAAACGGCTGATGGTGATGACGTGACAGAATATTAAGTTATACAGTTTTTTATTTCCACGTTGTCATAAATTTTGTCATCGTTACCTTTATTATAAAAATTCTCTGGTTTAAGAAAAATATCAGCACCTCTTTTTATTTAATATTATTGAAAAATAATTTTCTGAAGAATCATCGTATCTGTATGTATCTATCAATATCAAAATAATTTCACTGGACGTCTCTGGAATGTCTCCGAATTAGACAACTCTAAAAATAGTTTTTCTCATTGCGCCACACGAACTCTTAATTAGTAATTCTATCCCACTTTTCCTCATTAAAATAGATTCCTCTCCTGTACAATAATTGTTTCTAAACACCAGCAATTATTGTTGTAGGTGGTGGCATTGTTGAAAAAGAGTTAAATTGTTATTCATCTAGTTGCCAAATACCTAGACTATGAGGTCAGTTTTATATTTCGCGTGGTGAGTGTAAGTAGGATAAAATTTATTTGTCACATCAGTGTCAGTGTTCATTTTATTATTTTAAATAAGCTAGGCGACAACAATGAGACATGGACTTTAAATGGGATTTTATGTTGAATTTGATGTCAGTGGCGAACCTTGAAAAATCTTTTCGGGTAGGTAGTTGATGATGATTTATATTATGCTTTAGTTCTTCACTAATTTACTGTAAGACAAGTTAAAGCAGATGGGTCTTTAAATGTGCCTTTACATATTCTACTCCCTTCCATCTGTTTATAGTCATCTCATAATGTTTTGAACTAGCTTTAATATTTAGAATCCTTTTTAGGGTACGTTAATATCATTATTCCGGTCTTAACATCTATATTATTGTTGCCCAAATGCAAGAACAAGGCCAGACTTAGACATTCTTGGTCTTGGTCTTGCAGACCTAGCAGACCTTGCAGGTCTTAGTCTTTGTCTTGGTATTGCGCTCCCGGTGTCTTGGTCTTAGTGCAGTAAGAGTCTCACAGTTACCCATTAGCCTATTGCTATTAATTAAACGTTACTTTAGATCTTAGAACAATGTAATAGAGCAGGTACATTTTAAGCATGATTTAACATAGCCATAGTAAAGACCAACCAACTTAATAAATGTTTAAAGAACTAACACCGGGTGGACATGCAGTTTCTCAGTCTATTACGTCTTTATATTTATCATATTCTCATACTTTCTTTTAATTTCTTGGCGATGCTAGCGATTTAGTCAATGACTGTAGAGTTTTATATTCTTTATAAAGTTTATTAAATTTGCGCAGGCTTTCTGTTTTAATTTGCTTTCCTCATAGTGGCAAGTCAAAAGTCTGAGCCTTGCTTTGGATATAAAATTAAAGGGGTACAACGACACCAAATCCTAACTGCAAGACGCAAGAGTTTCGCAGGCTTAGTCTTGTTTTTGCTCAAATTTTGCATGGTCAGTCTTGGTCTTACTAAATTTAGGTAGCCCTTGGTCTTGGTCTTTAATGTGACGTAATGAGCGACATTTCTTAGAGAGTTACATTAATATCTAGTGCCAGAAGATGGTACAAACCCAAACGCACCCCTAATGATACCAAAGTGGTCATTTAAGTTAACATTGACTTTACAATAATGGAAAAGACTTAAAGAACTCTATGTTCGAATATATCACAAAAAGAGGCATTGCATATTTATCTATTCATAGGATTATTTTCATCTTTATGGCTAAAGTATATCCAGCTGCTAATTTAAGGAAAGTACACAACCTCTTTTATTATGAATAGTGGTATTTATACAATGGACAAGAATGACCAACATCTGCTGACGTCAGACAGCAGCCTTGTTTTCTTACCCCAAATTACTTAAACCACAATATTTGAACACGGTGAATATATGTTTGTGAAAGAAGATACAAGCACTCGCAGTATCTTACAAGTATTTAATTTTATCTCTTGAATGACGTAAAAAGTTTGAAAGAAATCTCGGTGCGCTAGTACCAATAATACTCGTTAAAATTTGAATAGATTTTGTTTTTTGCTCATTAATAATCAGTCGATAATATTTAGCCTTAGCTTTAGAGTTGGAAAATCCATAGCAGTTTTTCTTTTAGTTCTTGTTATTAATACTACATCGTCCGCAAAAGCCAGGACTTGGCTTCTGTTATCATAAATCATACCTTTCGTTCGTATTCCATTCTCTCTCATTATTGCCTCCAGCAAGAAATTGGAAGAGTATTGTGGACAGCAGATTTCCCTGCTTTAGTTCTCTTCGTTCTTCAAACTTTCTTGTTGGCTTCCTTCTATCCTTACTCTATTGCCAGTCTGCATTAAGGACATTTTTACTAGTCTAATCATCTTTTCTGGAATTGTGCTGTACTCCATTGAATATTAGTTAGAAAGTAGTTAAAAAGAAAAAAATATGACGCCGTATGTTGCATAATGTTTGTCTCTCTACTTGCAAGATATACTGTTAGCGATCAAACAAAGTATGTGGTTTTTTCGTGGTGGAGATTTATCTCATTATAACGCCAAGCTTCAGAATTTTTATTTTAACAATATCCAATAGTTTGGATTGGAAATGGGCCCGATGCACTAATTGAATGGACACCGCGCGGTCCATATCTTAGTCCAATGGATTTTCGTTTTTAGGTATTTATAAAAGATTGTGTTTATTCTGGGAAAATCAGTAGTGCAGCATAGTTAAGG
The DNA here is from genome assembly GCA_918026665.1 of Diabrotica balteata. Lineage (NCBI taxonomy): Eukaryota > Metazoa > Arthropoda > Insecta > Coleoptera > Chrysomelidae > Diabrotica > Diabrotica balteata. The sequence continues at coordinate 32,813,770 of OU898277.1, forward strand.
AACCAAGTTTTAGAAGCTGTTAATGCATTTCGACAGATATTTGATTTTTCAAAATCTTCGGTATTCATTGAAACGATCTAATCTAAAACCTGTTTACAGAAAAGATAATTGAATACTTTTAAATTCAATTAATATCTTTTCTATTCTTAACTGAAAGTTAATAATAAACTTTATAATAATAATATTTCAGGTTATTTCAGAAAGTTATATGTTAAAAATCCTTAAGTCCAAAATGATAAATACCGATTATGGATACCAAGCCCAAGAAGTTATCCAACATCTTACCGGGGACAGCCAGACGTTTGTCAGTACTAATTATAAAGAACGCTATGTGCTCACAGACGATCCAGTGGCACATAATAAACCATATCTCTACTAATTAATGAACGTACTAGGTACACAACACTTGATGTGGCGTGACACCAATATTTTGCGTGTTAAATACAACGTAAAGATCGCCAAGTACAGAGATCTAGAAATACAAATAAGGAGACAATGAAGAATGGAAAGTACTCAGACAGTACCTATTACTCTAACTTCTATTGGTGTTATTCATAGAAACCTCTTAGATAAAACAGCTAGGTCTAAATGAACATTTCTATAAGGCCATGCAGAAAGCTTTACTGCTCTCAACAAGATACTCCAGCAAGTCACCTAGGGCTCGATAATACGGAAATAGTCCTACCAAAGCTCACTCCTTTTGACATCCTAGGTATCTGGGATGAGTGAATTTTCCCCTTAGATGGAGGGTGAGCCGTATGGCAAATCTGGATAATATATTTTATTTAAAAAAGTGGGTGTATCTTCCAAATTAATGATTTTACAAAGAAATACTAGCAGGCAAAAAGTTGTAAAATAGGTATTTCAGTCTATTGGCGTCCCATTTTTAATCAACGTACAAACAAGTTGGAGGAATAGGCTTGAAGACCCCTCTAAACATCTAGAAAAATCGAGAAAATTTAAACAGTTTTGAACAAATTTTAAAAAATTAGGTTAGGTTAGGTTTTACCGTTTTTTGGGTTCACTTTTGCATATAGGTAATTTAGAATAGTAGGGCCAAATCTACTCAATTTCATCTCTAAAAATCGTGGTGTAATTTATGACCAATCTTTTTGGTACAACTTGTAGATAAGAGAAATTAATACTGATACAATCCGAGATTGAAATCTCTGTAAAAATGTAAGTAGTTAGAAAAGTCAAAGACGACAAAGGGATAACATCATCATCATCACGTGGCGCTACAACCCTGGGTGGGTCTTGGCTGACTGTACAACTTTTTTCCAATTTGTTCGGTAATTTCTTGGACAATTTCGGCGTCCTTGTACAACCAGAAGATTATGCCAGCCGTATGCAATTTTGTCGATGGATAAATAATAATCGTCGTGTTATATTCCGCATACTTTTTACCGATAAAGCAACATTTACCAGAGACGGTATTAATAATAGCCGCAACTCACATGTATGGTCAGATGAAAATCCACATGCAACAATTGAAGCTAGTTTTCAGCACAAATTTCGGTAAACGTGTGGTGTGGTGTGATCGACGGTTAATTGGCCCTTTCATATTTGAGAACCGCCTTACAGGAGAGGAGTACTTGAATTTTTTACAGAATGAATTGCCAGGAGTCCTACAGAACATTCCACTAAATATCAGAATGCAAATGTATTATCAGCACGATGGAGCTCCTGCACATTTTGCTCGTCAGGTCAGGCAACATTTAAATACAAAATTTCCCAGGCGTTGGATTGGTCGCAATGGTCCTATTAGTTGGCCTCCGAGGTCTCCAGACCTAACAGCATTAGACTATTTTTTATGGGGCTGGTTTAAAAATGAAGTTTACAAGGTAAAAGTCGACACTCGCGATGCACTAATTCGACGCATTAAAAATGTTGCAGCCACAATTAGAGCAAACCATGACGCAATCAGAAGAGCAACGTTGAATGTTCATAGACGAAGCAGAAAATGATTACAGGTCAATGGTGGTATTTTTGAAAATTTATTATAAGAACATTTAACATTAAATTAATGTTAAGTTACAACTTTGTGTTATTATCGCTATAACTCGAAAACAAATGAAAATCGAATATGAACAACATATGAGTTATTTTTACTTATTTTTACGTATATTATATAGTCTTAAAGTTTGGTGCGTTCCTCCCCACTCACCCTGTATATTTTGATCTTTGAACTTCTTGTGAGATTTTTTGATTTTATGAGCTTATCCAGTGCAAATAGACAGCGGTTTACAGATTGGATTCTGTCTTTTATTTCTTCAGTGACATCGTTGTCAGCTGTGATTACGGCCTCCAGATACTTAAAACGTTGTACTCTTTCAAAATTGAAGGTGTTGACCGTCACATTTTGTCCTATTCTGTCTCTTCGTGTCGTTCTATTTATACACATATATTTCGTCTTCTCTTCGTTAATCTTCAGCCCTACTTCACTTGTTGCTCCTTCCACGTTGTTGAAAATGTCTTTCGTGGATAGGATGGAGTCTCCAACAAGATCTATGTCATCTGCATATGCGAGTAACGGCTTGGGATCTTGAACCGATAGTAATTCTGTTTCTATTGCGACCGACCTCCTGGCTTTCTCGAATACAAGGTTGAGAACTCCGCCATGTGATTCCATACTTTTGCCCTGACTAAGTAATGATCTGTGTCTTCGTCTATTCCTCTTAGGCTTCTTACGTCTATAATATTGTTACCATGAAGGGCATCTACAATGAACAAAGGAATAAGGGAACAAAGGGATAACGACAAAGGGAATTATGTTGATCCTTTCCATAAGGTGATTTTCAAATCTACTATAAACATTATAGTAAGAAAATTGTCTGATGAAGAATTCAAAAGAGAAGCAAATTAGTAAACCAGAACTAAAAAAAAAACAGATAGTTAAGATAAATAAAGAAATTTGTGAGGCAAAATGGGAAGAAATAAAAATAAAAATTTTGAATTATATAAGTATAAACCATTAATTTCAAATAAAACTACTGTGACTAGAATCGTTAAAAAAACAATAAAATGGCAATATATGATCATTGTTCAGAGGCACAATGAAAAACAGGCAGAATGTGCTTCTATGAAAAAAGAATAATCAATAAAATATATTTTTTCGCGTACAATTCTCAGCGTTGTCACAAACCCCGTTTTCGGTACCTATTTTTAAAAATACGTAAGGGTGTGAACGATTCAAAGATAATATCGATTTCTACATTATTTATGAGTAACAAGCGAACCGAAAAGACAGAAACTTCACCAAGAGAAATCCGCTTCTGAAACGCAATATCATTAATCTTTGTTGTAGTTAAGGTAGGTCAAGAGTTATATTGAGCCACATCATGACATGCACTATCCATGTTTTCTCTACCTTCTTCTGACATTGCACATTTTAGCTTTTAAAGGTCAAGGTGCTTGAGTGAGTTTTACTGTAATTACTAAAAAATGATGGTGTTGTGTGTTTATATTTCTGTTCGTTTCTAATGTCAATGTCCTGTTAAACATGTTTTTGCTTAGTAATCTTGCTACTATATTTTAAAAAGTACTTATTTGCTGGTTGTTTACGATTTTTACGGTTTTCAAGTAGAGTGGAAAGACTATATAAGGAAATATTAATGGCACCTAGACATATTTCTGCACATTTTTTCGTTTTTTACATAGTCGAAGCACGCTGAACGTGAGTACTGAGTGAATATTTTAACCTTTATATTATATATATATATATATATATATATATATATATATATATATATATATAATAAGGATCACTCAGACGAGTGGTGGGTTCAAATATCGGTCTACTAGGTGGAGAAATAAAAGACAAAGTTGATACTACTTCATCTATTTTGAAGACGTTTCGCTATCGAATTCTGATAGCATCATCAATTCATCTAAAAATTTTACATTATGAGAACCACACATTCATGAAGAAGATGTTAAATAGTTACCTTAAAAAGACATGTAGTTGTCAATGGTATTAAAAAGTTAAAAAGTACAAAAACTCAAATAAATGGACATCATATGGTGATATTGTATAAACAATCAAATAACTAACAACATTTAGAGACTTAGTAAAAATTAGCAAAGCAACAGAACACGTGGTCTAATAAGCATATAATATTTTATATAATATTACCTAGTGAAAAAGAACTAAGAAAATCATCGATTCACTTCCAACTATGCAAAAAATTATTTTATGAATTCATCTTAACTTTTGGTAGCATTATTTAAGTCATCTACATTGAGATATAAAAAAAATATATATAAAAAAAATATAAAGTGAAGTTACCACTGTATGCTTGGCACCTGTTGCGGTTGAAATGGCGTTAATTAAAAGATACCGAGACATGAACAATGACATGAAGTAGTATCAACTTTGTCTTTTATTTCTCCACCTAGTAGACCGATATTTGAACCCACCACTCGTCTGAGTGATCCTTATTATATATTGGATAGACGGACGTACTCCTTTTTGCGATATATATATATATATATATATATATATATATATATATATATATATATATATATATATATATATATATATATATATATATTACTGTGATATTTAAAGTCTTAGTGCGCCAAGCAATTAAATAGCTAATTAATTAAAATTATTTAAATGATATGATTATGATTCTATCACACTTTTTAATTCTCTTATCTCAGGGTTATATTCGTGCTTCAATATATATGCTTTACATGTGAAAGGTCAGGTCCAAAGAATAACGGAATAATAAAAAACATATATGATATAACATTATATATTGAAATAAAACTAATGAAATAAAATTTACACTCAAATGTTTTCAATAAACAATATTTCATATAATGATTCTCAAAATTTTGTTCTACGTACGTGAACCTTCAAAATTAATGGTACAAACAATATTAGTTAAAATCTCAAAATCCCAATTATTATTCTAAATCTCCTAATCACAATATTTATATCCTTTCTAAAGTAATTGTAAAAATTGTGTTATCAATAAAAGAAAAACTGCAGAAAAACAAAAATATCTCTCTCTGATGATGAGGTATGAGGTTAGGTATCAGTTAACTAATAGGTTTAAGTATTTAAACTTCATTCATCTCTGGCTAGATAATCGACCCATTCATCTCGAGTTTACATATTGCATTTAATATTGTCATCCATTTTGTTTTAGCGACTGATATCACCGTGTTGAACGATTTGGCTGTGAGGTTAAATTTTGTTGTTCTCATTTTCCAACCAACGCCGCGTCATCGGCATAATACTACATTTTAATCATTAGTATCATCCTATATCCATTCCCTGCTGATACTGGATTCAGTTGTATGTGAGTTGTATAATGTCTATTTGTTGGACACGAACGAATACCTTCACTAGGGCAATGGAACATATGAATCGTACGACAAAGATTATAACAAACAAAATGAATGGTCTTATATCCTTAGAGAACGAACAAGGATTCCGATTAGGCAGATCTTACATAGCCTTTTTCCTAAGAAAAATAACAGTAAAAATCAATAGTACAAGTCCACCTATATATGTTTCATTGACCTATAAATATTATATACATTAATTAATATTTCGATTTAAGTTTCACCACCATACTAAAATTGTAAATTAATTTGTTGTAGTATTACAAGTAGGTCATATAGAAAGAAAAAAACGCTCTATAGTAGCTTTGGCACGATCTAGTGGTTTAATACAATGTGTTTTTGGAATAATGCCAAAAAATATTGAGCACTTATCAAATACTTTGTAACTGGAGATTTAAATGGACCACGAAAATCTGGGTGAATAAATAAAAGATATCTATAAATCAGAGTTTAAAAGTTTGAGCAAAGTGAAAATTTATAGAGACTATTACATAGCTACATTGTATGTCGATATACTACTTTGTTTTAGCCGAAGATACTCATTAAATTAGACCAAAAATTATGTTTTAAATCAATTAAGACTATAAATATTACCATACGGAAATTGTTTGTAGAAAATATTAAATAAAAAAATTGTGGAAATTTAGGAGTTGTAAAATAATACAGGACATAGCAGATATTTTAGTAAATATAAAAATAAATAGACATACTTTATTTCACGTATTCAAAAGAATGTAAGGTTAAGAAAAAAATACAGTTGGACTCAAAAATATTTACTAGATTACCCACGAAAATTTTTACGTTCAGATTCATGATAGGTGAAGAAACCTTTCTAGTTTTGATGTGATGATATGTAAGTGCAGGCTACTTCCTGTAACTTCCACAAGCCATTAATAATAAACCGGGGTTGGTGTCGTTAAGACCAAAAAAATCTCTAAAATTATTGTAATACAAAATTCGAGTCCCGTATTGCTTTGACGTTCAGATTTCAACTAGTTTCTAATCCATCCCATCGAAGAGAATGTTTGGTACTTCGGGGAAAGCTAAGAGCTGATCTTCGTAAGGCGAAGTTGCTGATCATTTCCTTGTCTGTCTATATCTATGTCTCACATCCGTTGTAGCTCAAAAGCTTTACTTGGCAGCCCATTGGCCTGGACAAACATGATTTTAACTCTGATTTCTTTCTAACGTGTATTTTTCTCATTGCTTCCCATAGTTGTTTTTTGCGCACGCTATCATATCTACTTTCTTCCAGTCATATGTGTTTTAATATTTTTCTCTTTGTTCTTTTCTATCACCTGTCTCATGATGAATATTTTATCTAGATACTACCTGGCTTTTCGGAATCCGGCTTGTTCTTGGCCATAATGGTACATGTGTTGTTCTATTTTTTCTATTCTAAGTATTCTTTTATTACTGTATAAAAAATTTTTACTATTCAAGACATTACACTGATCCCTTTATAGTTATTTGGTGACGTTTTCTTACCTTTTTAAAAAAGGAGGACATGTATGATATATTTCACCCTCTGGAATCTCCTCTCCTGCTTTGATTTTATTGAACAACACTGTATTTTTATGTTTGGTGCTTTTTTGTTTTTGATTTTCTTGAGTGCCTTAGTTTGGTTAGTTTAAACCAAAGACAAAAATTAGAAAAGTCTCAAAAAAAAAGAAAAATATCCAAACCTTAAAGTTCCCAAGACATTTCTTTAATATAAGTTTAACTTGATCACCTGCATTTTTTTTTAAATATTTTTATTATAACCCATTTATAATATATTATATTTTTCATGAGTTTATTTTGTGTACTAGGTAATAACTGTATCCATTATCTAAGTAAAATAATTAATATTTTAATATAAGGTTGAATGTTCGAATAATTAAACTTTGAGGGTATACAAGGCAACTATCGAACACGGTGATTAATTTAATCTTGCCCAAGTACTTTCGATTAATAGATCATCTTCAGGGGCATTTCGTCAGTTGTGGCCTATCCGACATAGTAGAATGTCATAAATGTAAAATTTGGACATAACAATACAAAATACAATACACTAAGACAAACAAACACTTTAAAATTTATGAGGAGAAGCTACATGTTGTATAGAAGCCGGAGACAGAATCTTTTTCTCGCTTCAGGCAAGCACTACAGGCAAGCAAACGTGCCAACCTCGTCTCTGAGAACTCTCATTTGCTTGAGCTAAGCCTAATTCTTTGTAGTGCTCCCAGTAAATTTTCTATTTTCTTTTATATTCATTACATTCCTGGTTATTTAACCTTTTTATTTAAATAATTATAAATTAATTTTAAATTCTATTTAACCATCCATTTTATTTAATTTTCTAATATTGACTTCACTATTCCATAATTTCTCCTATTTCATTGGTAACAATTCACCATTCCCTAGTTTTCCCTACTTTCATTGGTAACAATTTCGAAAGTACTTGGGCAAGATTAAATTAATCATCGTGTTCGATAGTTGCCTTGTATACCCTCAAAGTTTAATTAATATTTTGTTAGTTTAATTAAACAAAACTCTTTTAAATTTTATTCTTCCCGATAAAGGCCCAATATTATACTTATAAATAGGTCCTCTTTTTGACAGCTCGACAGTGTTGCCACATCTAATATGAAGGCCTGTTCAAATAAAAATGGCCATGATTTTAGATAATAAGTCTCTCCTTCACTTCTCCATCTTTCTCTATCTCGAGACATATGCATATGCATCCACCTCTAACCAGCATGATATTTCAGGTCAGCCACCCAACTCACAATTAAAAACAATTTAAACCAAATACAATTAAAACAAGAAAATTAGAATATCTCTTACATATTACACGTGGAGAGAAATACACCTTGCTTCAATTGGCTATGCAGGGAAAGATCCAAGGAAAGAGAAGCATAGGGAGGCGTAGAATGTCATGGCTGCCCAACCTGAGAGGGTGGTACGAATGTACATCCAATGAAGTGCCACCTCCGCCGCGGAGATGGCACTTGAAAAAGGCCCAACTCACCTATGGCTGTGGTCCCTCTCGTTTTTGTTTATATGTCCAATGTCTCCAATTTGGAATAACCTTAGTCCATCTTCCATTACTCAAGCTCAGAGTTTATATTTTTCATTTTAATTTTCAATTTTTGAAGAATTTCTTGTATTATTAATTGTTTTTCTTGATACAGATCAAAGTCCCTCTAGCGACTGTACTGTATATGGTTCGGATCAACTGAACATTCAACAGTTAAAGTAGCTACTAGATACGCATCAAACAAGGTACACATTTTGGTAAAACACAAGCAACGACGTTGTTTACCAGTTGTTATTAAGGATCATTGATAGTGTACACCCTATTAAAGAAACTGATTGATTGATTTTTTTCTTACAAATCCATCCCAAACCTTTCAAAAATAAAAATCATACTTTTTTAGACAGCTAACTTCTCATTCGAATCTCGAAAGTCATTAGAAACCACTTCTTTCATTCTGTATGCAAGACTACTCAGGCATCAACAGAAAAGGCAGAAAAATAGATAGAAAACAAATAATTTACTTAAAAACTGAACTCCAAGTATATAAAATTTGTCAATTGCTATTGGTTGTACTGAGTAAACTGAACTTACTAAACTGAAAAGCTGTAACTTGGGTCATACGAGTAGCGTTTTTAACTGCAGACATTATAATTTGGTTATATATTATAAAATAAAACACACACTTCTTAATAATTTGTCCATTTATTTAATCTTCGAAAATCATATCATACTCTTCAATTGATTCTATGGAATAAATTTGTATTATTCTTTTTTTACGTGTTCCAAGAAAGTTCAAATTAGTTTTTTTTATCGAATATTTTGGTCTAAAGAAAATAAAAGCAAAATATGTAAAATTTGTCAATTGCTACGATTTCTAATGAATGGACAATAGATCACATGCATGTAGGTGGCGCTAGCGTCAAGATTTGGTAATAAAACGTAACCTTATTTTATTCTGCCGTTTATTTACATCATTTAGTATTTGTTTCCTAGTAGTTTTGAAATTTTTTGAGTGACTTAAGTTTTATTAAATTATTTAGAACATTTTAATTGTTTGGATACTTTTACTAATACTTTACAGTATGCCTTACAATTGTTGTATTCCACAATTTAGTTTCCAATAAAACTGACAATGTTAAATGTCATAAATTCCCCTTAAATAAAGCATTAAAAAAATTATGGTTGATAGCTATCAGGTCTGAAAAAAGTATCAGCAAGCACACAAAAATCTGTTTCAGGCCCTTTTCAGATGAAAGTTATACCTTTATAAGTTTGGGTGAGTTAAAAAATACTTATCCAAATTTCTTGCATTGTCATTGTCTTGTTTTTCTAGGACAATGGAGGATCCTTAAAAAATATGCAGTACCTTCTTAAATTTACCAAAAAGAATGTTAAAAACTTCAGTGAAGGACTCTGGGAGAAGTGATAGATATAGAAAAAGATTTTGTGTAGCAGTAAGGCCACCAAACAAAAAAAAAAGAGCAAACAGAAACTGAATTATTACTGTTAAGAATGAAATACAAAAGTGTGGTTCAGCCGAGACACCTGCTAATGAAAAATCAGAGAATCCAAAAACATGTATCAAACTGTTAATAACGCTTATGAAATATAAATATACTTAATTTGTTTTATTCTACATTAAACTAATTTTTGCAGTAGACATTCCAACTGTCCGAAAAATATTTGTTAAGTGGACCAAGCATCTTTACACTTGCTTAAAAAAAACTTACTATTGGGAGATTGGAAGAAATTCAAAAGACCAGTACAAAATTATTCTAGAATGTACCGAAATTCCAATAGACCGAAATAATGATCCTATTATACAACAGGCAACATATTCTACATATTATAAAACCAATACCTTCTAAATACTAATACTCTGAAAAATGTAAAATTATGTGTATCTGATGTTTACAGAGGCAGTATTTAAGATAGAAAAATTACTGTAGAATGCGGAACTTTAGAACTTATTAAAGCAGGAGAATTTATTTTAGCGGACAAAGGTTTTGATATATCAGATCTTTTAGAGAAAAAAGAAATACATTTAAATATATCTCTATTTAAAAAAGGGGTTCAGTTAACAGAAGAAGAACTATTGGCTATAAGGGCCATTGTCTAACATAGAATCATTGTTAAAATATAGGACAAAAAGGTTAAAATTAGGCAAAAAAACATAAAATACTGAAAGATAGAATTTCTTCTAAATTATTCCCATATCTGAATGAAATCATTTACAACTGTTTCCTAATCCTACAATTAATTCCTGGTGGAACAGCATTTATTTTTTTTTATTGGTTTTACATATTATAATATTTGTGACTTGTTACTATTTATCAACTATAATTTGTTTTAAACTTGGAAAATGTAAGAAGATTTAAGTTTTGTATAAGACAAAATAATAAAAAAATAGTTATTTATTGACAAAGCAAAGCAGTTACATATACATATATCTGGATAAATATTCACCAATATTTCAAAAATATGTGAATCACTGAGGTGGATCTTTTTGTTAAAGCTTTTTTAAAATTATATAGGTACTTAGAACGTGGATAGCTAAAAGGAGGTTTATTTACTTGCTTACAGTTGTAGTTCAAATTTTAAAAATAATCGATAAATTATATTATTGCAAAGTTGAAAAATGTTTACCAAATTTTGGTCTAAAGAAAATAAAAGCAAAATATGTAAAATTTGTCAATTGCTACGATTTCTAATGAATGGACAATAGATCACATGCATGTAGGTGGCGCTAGCGTCAAGATTTGGTATTAAAACGTAACCTTATTTTATTCTGCCGTTTATTTACATTATTTGGTATTTGTTTCCTAGTAGTTTTGAAATTTTTTGAGTGACTTAAGTTTTATTAAGTTATTTAGAACATTTTAATTGTTTGGATACTTTTACTAATACTTTACAGTATGCCTTACAATTGTTGTATTCCACAATGCAATTCAGTTTCCAATAAAACTTACAATGTTAAATTTCATAATTCCCTTGAATAAAGCATTAAAAAAATGATGGTTGATAGCTATCAGGTCTGAAAAAAGTATCAGCAAGCACACAAAAATCTGTTTCAGGCCCTTTTCAGATGAAAGTTATACCTTTATAAGTTTGGGTGAGTTAAAAAATACTTATCCAAATTTCTTGCATTGTCATTGTTTGTTTTTCTAGGACAATGGAGGATCCTTAAAAAATATGCAGTACCTTCTTAAATTTACCAAAAAGAATGTTAAAAACTTCAGTGAAGGACTCTGGGAGAAGTGATAGATATAGAAAAAGATTTTGTGTAGCAGTAAGGCCACCAAACAAAAAAAAGAGCAAACAGAAACTGAATTATTACTGTTAAGAATGAAATACAAAAGTGTGGTTCAACCGAGACACCTGCTAATGAAAATCAGAGAATCCAAAAACATGTATCAAACTGTTAATAACGCTTATGAAATATAAATATACTTAATTTGTTTTATTCTACATTAAACCAATTTTTGCAGTAGACATTCGAACTGTCCGAAAAATATTTGTTAAGTGGACCAAGCATCTTTACACTTGCTTAAAAAAACTTACTTTTGGGACATTGGAAGAAATTCAAAAGACCAGTACAAAATTATTCTGGAATGTACCGAAATTCCAATAGACCGAAATAATGATCCTATTATACAACAGGCAACATATTCTACATATTATAAAACCAATACCTTCAAAATACTAATACTCTGAAAAATGTAAAATTATGTGTATCTGATGTTTACAGAGGCAGTATTTAAGATAGAAAAATTACTGTAGAATGCGGAACTTTAGAACTTATTAAAGCATGAGAATTTATTTTAGCGGACAAAGGTTTTGATATATCAGATCTTTTAGAGGAAAAAGAAATACATTTAAATATACCTCTATTTAAAAAAGGGGTTCAGTTAACAGAAGAAGAACTATTGGCTATAAGGGCCATTGTCTAACGTAGAATCATTGTTAAAATATAGGACTGGCAAAAAACATAAAATACTGAAAGATAGAATTTCTTCTAAATTATTCCCATATCTGAATGAAATCATTTACAACTGTTTCCTAATCCTACAACTAATTCCTGGTGGAACAGCATTTATTTTTTTTTATTGGTTTTACATATTATAATATTTGTGACTTGTTACTATTTATCAACTATAATTTGTTTTAAACTTGGAAAATGTAAGAAGATTTAAGTTTTGTATAAGACAAAATATAAAAAAAAATAGTTATTTATTGACAAAGCAAAGCAGTTACATATACATATATCTGGATAAATATTCACCAATATTTCAAAAATATGTGAATCACTGAGGTGGATCTTTTTGTTAAAGCTTTTTTAAAATTATATAGGTACTTAGAACGTGGATAGCTAAAAGGAGGTTTATTTACTTGCTTACAGTTGTAGTTCAAATTTTAAAAATAATCGATAAATTATATTATTGCAAAGTTGAAAAATGTTTACCAAATTTTGTTACAAGCCACTTGAATATTGTTTAATTGTTTAAGATCCTCTTATTGGTATTTGTAACTCAAAAGTTATCAAGCGCACCATTTTGAACATGGTAAGTATTTTGTTTAGATAAAATAAATATACTCTGAGACTTCTTAAAATTTTATTAAAACGATAAACGCAAGTTTATTTATTTCCACACCACAGTATCCTTAAGATAAATGTCGCGTTAACTTTTTTATTATAGTAGAAAGTTTTGCCAGTGGACTTATTATACCCACTGACTTCAAAAAGTCCAATAGATTACAAATTAAATTCTTCTTAGATATTGACTGGGACAGTTTAGATATATTTTCTGAACTATAGATTAAATAATTCACTAATTTCACAAATTTTAAACATTGTGAAAATCCTCAAAAATGTATTGAAAGGTGTATCTGAATCTAAGGAATAATATTATTAATATTAGGTTATGATTTAATACCAAACCTCGACGTAAGCGCCCCTTTAGCGCGATATTTTTTTAACTGACTTATGGCATGTGATCTATTGAAAAGCTGTGACTAGCGTCATACGATTAACATATTTAAATGTGGATGTTCAATGTTAGTCTTCTAAAATTAAAAGAAACGCAAAATGTGATATCACTTTGGGCATTTACCGCCTCATATATGGATATTGATAGGCGACACACAACATTTAAGCCAAGTTTTGTTTCGTGTTGCATGTCACATTTAAATATAATGAGCTTGCTGAAAATCTGTCGTGTTTTCATAATCACAAGTCCGTTGAAGAAGCACGTAACAGCACCGGCATGGTCTTCAACGGTACAATATAGTCCACGTTTCATTTCAATTCAATGGTATTACCAGTGTCGTAGCTCTAATCCGTAATTCCGGTATATGCCTCGAATATATTAGAAGAATTAATTGGGCCAACAGCTGTTACTTTTATCATCTTTGTGTGTATGTATAAGCCTCACGCTTTAATAATATTAAAATTAAAATTAACGAATGTGTAACACGGGTAGAGACAAAGTAGGGAATAAACATAATGTGTCCATTTAAATAATTAACAATTCTTATGACATGAGAATAATGTTGGCTTTGAAATATTTTAACTTTTATATTAATCAGTTTTAGTTCGCACATGCAATATGTCTAAAAATACGTGTCCTTTTCTTGATTTTATTAAAAGCTGTGTTTTTGGAAGTTTCTAGCAAAAAATAAACCATTTGTATCTTCAACTTAAAGTTGTCTGTCCGTATGCCTGTTCGATCGGTCATTATGATTGTTTTAAATCATCAGAAAATAACTATTATTTAATTATTAAAAAATGTAAGTTAGTTAAACAATTTAAACAAAAATGGTAATCAAGAGATCGGTCTTGTTTTGTATTCTTTTTATTTTTTTTTGTAATATCCGATAAACATTCTTTGCTCTTTTCCTTTATAATATGCAATATTAGTATTATTTATGTCAGCTGAAATGCATAAAGTTTTACGGAAAAAGCTTTTACATTCACGAATTTTTTGTGTTTTGTTTAAAGTAAATTTGTCTGTACAGCTTGTCAAATTTAAGGTGATACTTGACAAATTTGTCCACTTGCGTAGAAAATTAAACGAGAATGCATTCGGAGGAAAAGAGATACATAATGCGCTCGGTCTCTTCGCCTCGTTGGTACCCTCCATACTCAGGGTTGCCAGATAATTTTTTTTAATTCCCTAGAATTTTTGCCAAAATTTCCCTAGATTTCCCTAACAACTTGACAACCATATTTAGCCTAGAATGGTCCACCTCAGTCTGACGTCAGAATTAGCGGGTTTTTTAAAAACCTTACCAAACATTTCTAATTTGTGTATATTGGTCACATAAGAAGTTGGAAATATTGGTTTTTTAATTATTTGTAGAATAAATAACGACTTTTGGTTATGAAAATTCATTCTCTGCGATTGGTATTATTTGTTGTTCGTGAATTTGTGAGGTAAGAATCCTCCTCAATCTTTTCTCCTTCGTAAGGATTTAGTGGCGTCATATAATTTGTTTAAATATTTCTGTCTAATTCGTCTAATCTCTCTCCTGTGCGTGTTGTTTTGCTTCGGGTAATGAGTAACCAGTCATCTTCTTTATTTGGTCCGACCATCGTACTGGAGATCTTCCTCTGGATCTTTGCCTGTACGTTACCACCGAACAACGTTACCTTTAACTATATTTCGCTCCATGCCTTCTCTTCTTCTAGTTATATGTCCAAAATATCTCAGTATATTTTGGTTGATAGTTGTGATGAGTCTAGTTGTTATGTTAAGTTCTGTTAGAATTGTTAT
Source organism: Diabrotica balteata (assembly GCA_918026665.1). Taxonomy (NCBI): domain Eukaryota; kingdom Metazoa; phylum Arthropoda; class Insecta; order Coleoptera; family Chrysomelidae; genus Diabrotica; species Diabrotica balteata. Next base: position 32,828,926 of record OU898277.1, read on the forward strand.
TTGTGCGATGGGCGGTTCATGGTATGCGCAACATTCTATGGTAGACCCACATTTCAAATGCATTATGTTTTGAATCGGCTTTTTTTATTGTCCAAGTTTCTGAAGCATAGGTGGCGATAGAAAATATCAATGTTTGAACAAGGCGTAATTTTGTGTTTTTTGTGATGTCAATGTTCTTCCAAATTTTTGTGTGTTTGGCTGTTGCCGATCTGGCCATTGTGATGTCGACGGATCTCGTCTTCGCATCCTCCACTGTCAGTATTAACGGAGCCTAAGTAATTTAATTGCCTGACTAAATGATCATCACTTTGGTTTTCTGCATATTTATTTTCAAACCATATTCCGTACTCCCGTGCCTAGCCCATTTATAATTTGTTTCAGTTCTTCTGGTGATGACGCCAATATAACAGTGTCATCAGCATAAGATGTAGGTTTTTGATTTTTCTTCCTGCTATCGTTGCTCCACCTTGCCATTCCTTAAAAACTTGTTGTATAATATGTTCACTATATACATTGAATAGAATAGATATTATCTATTCTATTCAATGTATATAGTGCAGTGTCCCTGTCCCCATCGCTGTCGAACTCCAGGTTTTAATTTGAAGTTTTTCGAATCAGATTATTAACTCTTACATTAGCAGTATTATTTACATATAGTTTTTGTAATAAATAGATTAGATGTTCTGGAGTACCCATTTCTCTAAGTATATGCCACATTTTATCCCACTTCATGGTATTTAAGGCTTTGGAATAGCCAACAAAGTATAAATATGTTTCTATGTTAAACTCTCGAGATTTTTCGATAATTTGACGAATATTAAGAATATGTTCTCTTGTTCCTCTAACTGGGACGAATCCGCATTGTTCTTGAGGAATTTGTGGTAAGAGAATTAATTTTAGTCTTTCATTGATGATGGTTAAAAGTATTTTGCTCGCTTGCGGTAATTGCTGCAATCTATCGGTGAACCTTTTTTATATATGGGAATAAACGTGAGTTTACCCCAGTCATTTGGTCACTTTCCGGTATTCCAAATATCATTGCAAATTCTAAGCATTACTTCCATCCATAATTCTCCCATTTCTTTGAGTGTTTCAGCTGTTATTCCATCTTCTCCTTCTGCTTTTCTGGATCTTAGCTTTTTAATTGCTGCCTCAATTTCTGACATCAATATTTGAGGTTGTTTTTCATAACTTCTTTTCTCTGTATTATTGTCTGGGTCATTTTTAGAGAATAGTATTTCGTAATATTGTTTCCACACCTCTGTGATACTGTCTGGGTTTGTTATGATATTTCCACTATTATCTTTGATAATATGTGTTTTTGGTTTGAATTCTCTTGCTAGATACTTGACTTTTGAGAAAAGTTCTCTAGATTCTTGGTGGTCAGCATGTTCCTCTAGTTGTACACACATGTTTTTAATATAACTATTTTTGTCCCTTCTGCACAAGTGTTTTATAGTTGTATTTATGGTAAGAAGGGGTAAGAATATCAAAGTATTAAGATATTTTAGCCCAGGTGGATCCCTGACGTAATTCGCCCTTTGTGAAATACCACCACTCTAGTCATCGACGGGGAATGACATAAACAGTTAGAGAAAGACAAACTAGAAACCAAAAATCACCCAATGGGCGACGCCAATACATACTTTAGCCCAGGTAGATCCCCGACGTAATTCGCAGTTCGTGAAATTTCACCACTCTAGTTTCCGACGGGAAATCACATAAACAGAATTTAGTGATTCCACGAATAGTATGATTTCCAAGTAGATAATATAATATGTGCAATTTTGGAAAGTTTATTAAATAAAACTGATTTTTTAAAATATTCTTACAAATTATAAGAATTCCCTAGATTTTTCATAGAATTGAATAAAAATCCCTTTTTCACTAAGCTGGCTCAAAATTCCCTAGGTATAGGGAAAATTCCCTAGGTCTGGTAACGCTGCACAAGTTTACAGATAGTGACCTTATTTATTAATGGAACTTCCATGATATGTCTATATTGTACATTATTTTGACGTTTCAATTTTTTCCTTCGGAAATTTTTCTCAAAATACAAAATATTTTGTTTTTGTTACTTGGTAAAAAGATTCTTCTAATAATTATATTTTATTAGACTCATTAATATTGACCATTCAATCATGTTGAAGCGGCAGTTTTTTGGAACACTTCTATAAATGTCTCGTTCTGTAATTGTATGAAGAAAATTGGCAGAGATGAAAGCTTTACATTTGCGTTACAGTAAACTGTATATGAATAAAAGAACAGTAGGTAATCTTATACCTGGAACATATAGACGAAACATTTATTACTTAATGTTTATACTAGAGTTGTCGTAATATTTTATATTATAGTCATATACTTTTATTCTTCGGATCATCGGCATTTTAGCATTTTAATAAGTCATAAATATTTTAATCTGTTGTTTATGTCTTTACAATAGAATAATATCAGCCCCGTTGAGATGGCTGTCAATATCTGGTATGTAGGTACTAAACTGTATAACTTTATTAACTTTCCTAAATATTTTATTTTTGTAAGGAGATTTTGTAGAAATATATCGTATCAAATATATCTCAAATAGAGACTGAGTTGTCAATATGAGTAAGTCAGATAAAATAAAATTATTAGAAGAATTTTTTTACCAAGTAACAAAAGCAGGTGGTATTGTCTCCCCAGTATCTGTCATGGGTATGAGAGGAATGAATATAAGTTTCATCCATGTAAATTATGGGCCGATTTTCTTCCCTATATTGTTTAATATTTCTGAGAAACTTCCTCCGGAGCACTTGTATATCGGGTTTTTCCATTAGGATTTTCCTGTTATTCTTCGCTTTCTTCCATCGAAATCCCATATCTCTTATCACTTTTCGCAAAGTTTCATGCGACCCTGTATAAATATTGTGTTCATGAATTTTTTTTGTTATATGTCACAATGTAGGAACTCGTTTTTCCGTGACAATAATTTATTACTATACCCCGAAGTAAACCTTTGTCAAAATCGCCCAAGTTGGATTTTGGGGCAGAGATTATTCTTTTGTTAGGCATCGAAAATGATGTAGAAGCACCTTCTTCTATATTTTTCATTTCACGGAAGATCCGTTTATAGTGGCTATACTTACTTCCGTTGCTAAGGAAGCACGCTCTTGATCTTTTTTAAAAACTTTAACATGCGGATTTTGCATCGCTTCTCTCTGCATAAAAATAATTACATTTGCTATTACCTCTCTCGTTTGTCCAGACAAGACTTTGCCTTCTAATTTTGAATGAAAGTCCATGTTTATAATTTTAAATTCTTCTTCTTAAAGTGCCCTCTCCTCAATGGAGGTTGACTACTACAATTTTAAACTCTTCTCTATCTTCAGCTGTTCTTATTAGCTGTTCAAAATTTAGCCCTGTCCATTGTCGGATGTTTCTGAGCCATGATAGTCTTTTCCTTCCTAGGCCTCTCTTTCCCTCGATTTTTCCTTTCACTATAAGTTGGGCATATTGGTACTTATTATTTCTCAGTATGTGGCCTAGGTATGATGTTTTTCTTACTTTTACTGTGTTAAAAAGTTCTCTTTCCTTGCCTATTCTATGCAGCACTTCTTCGTTTGAGGTATGCGATGTCCATGAAATTTTGAGTATTCTCCGGTAGATCCACATTTCAAAGGCCTCCAATTTATTTACGGTTGATGTTTTAAGGGTCCACGTTTCAACTGCATATAGAAGAGTCGACCAGACGTAGCATTGTGATAAACGTTGTCGAATTTCGAGTTTTATTCGAGAATCACAAAGCAGTTTTTTTTATTTTTTCGAAAGATTTTCTAGCCTGTTCTATTCTCGATCTTATTTCTTGATCAGGATTTAGGCTGCTATCGATCCAACATCCCAGGTACTTAAGTCTATTGACCTGTTCTAAGATGTGCCCATTTATTGTGCAAGGTTGAGGTACGTTTTGGTTTTTTCGGATTGACATCACTTTGGTTTTTTTAATGTTTATTTTCATACCAAATTGCTCACAGGTCAAGTTGGTCTTGTCGATGAGTCGTTGTAGACCTGAGTCGGAATCCGCAATTAACACTGTATGTAATTTTAAATACTTAACAATAATCATTTAAAAAGTCAAATATAATAATACGATATTTCTTCAACACACAGTAACGGTGCACTTTGAAGGGCCAAGAAATAATAAGGACGAATTGTATTGTGGTCGAATGCGAATCGTGGGTGGAGCCTAATTTCAAATTTACCAAGTATCACGTTAAATTTGACAAGCAATATCTTCTTTCTTTGTTTAAACTCTCTATTCGCACTCTTCTTAATAGTGGTATACTTCTGTACTTCTGTAGTTTCAAGAATAAACTCTTTTTCTTTCAAATAATTACTAAATCAAAAGTTGTGATAAAGTGATATTTTAAGTTCTTAAGAAGAAATGTGTGCTACATCTTTCCGCAGTTTGATAACTTTGGTCATTTTTGTCTTCTTTTCTTCAGAGTTATTTTACAATTCGCAGACTCACTTCTCTTCCATCTACCTTGTTCTTTTTAATTTTTGGATTTATTAAATTTTGATTTAATATATTTTTTCCGGACTTTGCTTATGAAAACTGAACAATGTGAGTACAAAAATTTCTAGAGGTTGAAGCTGTAACGTTACTTTGAATTCATTTGTAAATAACTTTAATCCATCTATAGGAGGTATTCTTCTTCTTGATGTGCCTATCCGTTACGAATGTTGGCGATCATCATGGCAATCTTTATCTTATCTGCAGCAGCGCGGAAAAGCTGCACAGATGTTGTATTGAACCAGATTCTGAGGTTCTTTAATCAAGATGTTCTTCTTCCTGGACCTCGCTTTCCAAATATTTTTCCTTGCAGGATGGCTTGAAGGAGAGCATATCTGGATCATTTCGCATAATATGTCCGAAGAATTGTAACTTTCGAGATTTAATATTGGTCAGTACCTCTCGGTTCTTATTCATTTTTCTAAGGACCTCCTCATTTGTGACTCGTTCAGTCCACGGGATCTTAAGTATTCTCCGATAGAGCCACATCTCAAATGCTTCCAGTTTTTTGCACATATCTTCGTTCAAGGTCCACGATTCAACACCATATAAAAGGACAGAGAAGACGTAGCATCACAGCATTCTTACTTTTGTATCAAGAGAGAGTTTGTGACTCTTAAAGAAGGCCCCCATCCGATTGAGGGATAGGAGGTATATCTGAAAGAAAATAATAAATTTTACCCATCAATAGGGTATATTACTAAATTATATTACGATATTATAATCATTGTATCAGAAAGCAATAAGTAATACTAGTAAGGTAACATAAATCTAAAGAGATACCTATAAAAAGAGAAGTACGACAAGGATGTATAGTGTACTATTCCCTCTACTTTTTAGTATGTGCTTAGAAGAGATGTTTAAAGAGGCAATAGATATCATCAATGAAGGCATATCAATTACCATTGAACACAAAAAAAAAACAAAAATGATGATCGTCAGTGAAAACAATATTGAAGACAATATTCACATCTTTCCTTATTGGTGGTAAAAGCAGGACAGTGTTTTCCCAAATTTCTCAATCTAATGTTATTCAACATGTTGTATTTATACTTCCTCCTTTTATTGGGTGTAGATGACTTCAAATTTTGGAAACTTTACTACTTTGCTTCAGTAGCGTAAGTCCCATCCAGATCCCATCACAATCAATCTTCTTGCCTCCAACTGGCTGATTTTTTGAATAATTCACTATTATATAATAATTATATAAATATCGGCAAAGGCAATGTTCAGCATGCTCAAGAATAAACATTGATTTTCTGTCTACACAGTATGAACTACGTAGTTGGTCGGCAAGATCAATGCTGTCCATATTTTCTTTTTTGTAGTCTTGCACAACGCCTGGGCAAAAACATTATACTCGAACCATCTTTTTGTTTTCGGGAAATATGTATCCTTGAAAGTTAGATGCAATGTGACCTGCTCTATTACCCACCCACACAAAATAACCAATGTTAGTATTAGTTAAACCTAACCATAATCAAAATCTCCAAGCTGCAATTCCTTTATTTTTACATTCTGAGACGAGTTCTTCCTGTCCTGACGAATTGTACTACATGCCAATATTTTTCTAGTTTTAGTCCTTCAAATGTAATTTTTCGCTCGTAAAAAAATTATCGAAATAAATACTTCCTTGATTCTACTACATCTTGGCTAATGATAGGATTATTCTTACCCATAAACTATAGTTCTTGAATCTGGTCTGTAATTTTTTGTTTTTGCCTTGATCAAAGTCAAACTGTAAGCTTGTATTACTTCTTATTATAGTTTCATCCACACTAAGTTTTCTGGTACCCTGATAACACATATAGAAAATTCCTTGTTTAAAGTATCTATCATCGGTCGAATTTTTTGTTCTTGAGAATTTGATGGTTATCGTTTACATTTAAATATGTTAATATAATCTTGAAACAATTCCTTGACTTGGTCCTTGAAACAGGACTGTCGGTGTCTACCATGCTTATAATATTATTATACTGATCTCGGTCTTGCGCTACGTGTAGCAATTGGTCCGCTGTCAAACCTGTTCACTGCCGCAAATTCCTCAACCAAGAGAGTTTCTTCCGTCCTATCCATTTCTTTCCTTCGATTTTACCGTTGAGAATTAGCCGAAGGAACTCATATCTTGGTCCTCTGATTATATGTCCAAGATATTCTAGTTTTCGCCTCTTAATAATATTTAATAGAGTTCGTTGATGTCCCATTCTTCGAAGAACTTCTTCGTTTCTGGTTCTGCCAGTCCATGGAATTTTTATTATCCTTCGATACAACCACATCTCAAACGCCTCGATGTTATTCATGATATTATTGGATAATAGAGGCTTGAATTTTTGAAATGAGTTTTTTGCCTGTTCAATTCTACATCGAATTTCGAAGGATGGATCTAGATTTTGGGTAATCCAGCATCCAAGGTATTTGAATCTCTGAACTCTCTGCAGCGGTTGTTGGTTTAATATCAGTTGGGTTGCGCCGATATCCACTTTACTGGTCACCATGTATTTAGTTTTATCGATATTTATCGACAGTCCCCAATTTGTTCAGTCCATGTCAACTCTATTGATTAGCTCCTGCAGATCGTCGATGTTTTTAGCTAGAATCACAGTATTGTCGGCGTATCGTATATTGTTAATTATTTCTCCTCCTATGATAATTCCTTTTTGATCTTTTAAAGCTTCCCTAAATAGATTCTCAGAATACACGTTAAAGAGGGTGAGAGATAGTATACAGCCTTGTCTTACGCCTCGTTCAATACTGATTGGCTTTGATTCTCTGTTGTTGGTATTAATAGTGGCTGTTTGGTTCCAGTAAAGTTTGGCAATAAGTTTGATGTCTTTCTCATCTAGTTGGATGCTCTGCAAGGCGGCAATTAGTCTGGTATGCTGAACGCGATCAAATGCCTTTTCAAAATCAATGAAGCACATATATACGGGTTTTCTTACCTCCCAACATCGTTGAAGGTGACGAAAAAAGTTGGTGGGACCCTATTTAAAAGTTCATCTCGATAATCGCCAGTAATTCGCCTTTCTTCATATTCAGTATCTTGTTGTTCGGCGGTGCATACACATTACTTTGATAGGTAATTTTCTCCACAATATCTCCGAGTAGTCTAACAAAAACATCTGTTGGTGTTGTGCATCCTGTGAACTCGGGATTCACTTCTCCTTTTTCTAAGTTGCAATGTTCAAGAACTTCGACGACAGCTTTCTTCTACCATTTTCGGTCAGCTTCAAAAGGTTCAACGTCTTCAACCAGGAATTCCGCAATCTTACCTACATCATTTATAACTATTTTGCTTTCTTGAGGTGTAGATGCAAAAACAACTCTTATGTCATCATCGTCAGAATTGCTGTCTTATATTCACTAATTTTGACATTACCCTGGTAGGTCCAGAATTTGCATTGCCAATTCTTCTAGCTTTTTTTTGACATAAAGGCTTTTTGATAAAATCCTTCCAGAATTTGCATTGCCAATTCTTCTAGCTTTTTTTCACATAAAGGCTTTTTGATAAAATTCTTCCATTTACTTTTCATTCTAAAACAAAGTAAGTGATAGAATAACATTTGAATCCTGAAAGGATTTTGATTTGAGTTTGAAATTCCTAAAGAATTGGGTAGTAATATTCATCACAACAGTAACATCATCATAACAAAATAAATGTTTTGTTGAAAAAATATAAAATTCAATGGAAACAGTATAAACAAAGACACAGCCAAGGTTTTGCCGTAGTAAGAAAATCACTACGATCTTAATTTAAAATTTAAAAATATTTGCTAGTTAACATTTGTGGAGTTATGTGTTTTAGTGTTCTAATTAAAAAAATACATGCTTACTTTTTTTACATTATTTTCTGAATTCTTAGCTGTGCTTTTTGTGTGCATTTCAACACCTGTACAAACCCATAGTAGTTTTAAAATGATGAAATTGCTAAAAGAAACTAAAGTTGATGTTATTTATGGTGGAATTAAACTAATAGCATGGTTTGTACTTCTATTGTTGATGATAATGATAATTTCTCTTTCTTTTTAGCTGTGCCTTTGGTTGCGTCTCAGCACTTTGTACAAACTCATAGTAGTAGTTCTAGCATGCTCTGAAATCTTTTAAAGAAGCTGAGCTGGATCTATCATATGGTGATATTTCATAATTACTCAACTTTTTCTTTGTTTGGATTTATTTGACCTACCCGACTTATGTGATGTTCTTTATTTTCAGCCTTGCTTTATGTGTGTATTTCAGTACTTTGCACAAGCTGCTAGTAATTCTAAAATGCTATAATTTATTAAAAAAACTGAACTACTTGAACTGAACCTAACCTAACATAAAATAAGGTGAAATTTCAAAATTATGCTACTTAGATGGTAATACCTATTACATACTGATACATACTAATACTATCAATCTGTAGAACGGAATTTGTGTACTAAAGCTGATTTAAAACTTTTGTCAGAGATTCCACGAGTGAGAAGATACTATAATCCAGCAAAGAAATAATGAAATGAGTCTTATCCGCGTGATATCGTAAGTTATCGTATAATTTAGCTGTACTTATGAGTTTTAGCAAGAAGCGTATCAGTAGCGGAGAATTTATTTTTATTTAGCGTATGAAATATTAAGAGCACTTCATTAAAAGCATTATTTTTATAAAAAATGTTAAATCGAGTATTACAAGTGAACATCTAATATATCAATATTATCTCAAACATACCCGGCCTCATTCAGGAATTCCTGAATTTCTTATTTTCTTTGTTTCTTCTTAGTTTTTCCTGCTGTTCTATCAATATATTACCCTCCTTATCTCTTTACTTGTTTTGTTTGAATTCCTTTTTGCCTTTTTTCAGTTTCTGGTATAATTTTCTCGTCTCTATTGGCATTCTTCGATCTTGCATTTCTTGAAGGTCTTTGTTCATAGTTTCTCTCTTCTTTCTGAGGTGGATTTTTTTCCTCCTTGCGTAGATATTTATATTCCTCCTCTGCTTGGCGGGTTCTGTACCCCTATTGCATTATTAAATATGCTATGTTTTTTGTCTCTAGTAAAATCTGATATTTTTGTCAAAACAGTCATTCGTTCTTGTTTTTCTTTATTTACCTTTCATGCATAGTAATTCTTCTGTTGCTTCTTTCATGATGTTTTTGCACCCTTCCCAGTCTTCATTTATGTTTTCATGTTTTAGTTTGTTTTGTAGTTTATTGTTTATATTTTATGTTTTTCAGATATACACTTAAATCTGCCGTAAAAGCACTACGTAGAATTAATTGCGGAAAGTATTGTATTTGTAACAATATGAATCATCTGATGCATGACTCCATGTATAACTTATTCTTAACAAACAGGTTTTGGCATGTTTTTAAAAGACATTATGTACATACAAACCAAACAAGCATCTGGTTGCTAGTCCTGTTTCTATTGACAGACTAAATAATTAAATATCAGTCTTAAATAAATAAAAAATACTAATTTAAGTATTTTACATCTTTAGGTGTATAGTTGACTTCCACACATCTGCTCAGTCTACACATTATTAATGGGAAGAAAAATTATTTTATTAACTAGATCTAATGTATTATTTTTATTATTACAAGCAGAAATATAATATTCTATTCTTATAATGTAAGGTGACCAGCAATGAAACACATTTTATTACGCGCTGCCAACGATCGAATTAAAAATTTCCGAAAATGCATGATAGACACGTGATTTGGGCTACTTTTGACCATTTACTACGCGTGATCTGTAATTTATAGTTTCATTTAATATTTGCCAGACTATTGCTAACTTGGCAATAAAAACTTAATGTCCTCAAAATCCCAATTTTTATCACTGTCTCATACAGACTTCATTTCCTTTATTCGGGGGATTACGTGTTTGTTGCCTATTCACACATCAAACCCCATCTTTTTAAGTAGAGTTCTATACTTTTTGCATGCACAATTTGTTCAGTTATATTTTCATCTATTCTGTTTATATTTTGTTCCGCATTATTTTATTTTCTTATTGATCCTGTACATATTTGGTTCTTGTCTTCTTCATTTCTGTGTCTTTGTACTCACGAGTCACGAAAGCCTTGTGCTCCGCTTAGAAATTTTATTTCGCTAGCTTTTCTGATTATTCTTCTCATTATCTTGCCCAGAGTTTCATGAGCTGATTTTTTAATATGTTATCAAATTTTCTAAGTCTTTTTTTATATCTGGTGAAAGCCTGGATATTGCTTGGTATTCAAGGGTCGTTAAAGATCTCGTAGACTTTCTTCTTGTAGAAAATATACTTCCGTGTGATTGATAAATCGTTTGTCTAAATTTGTATAAATTCATTTCAATTTGGATTTCTTTCCATACCAGCACACCACTGTATGAAATTTAGCAAACTTCGGGTCCAATAAGGGAGACAAAAACGACGGAAAAAGATAGACATAAGATAAACCTCATCTAGACAAATGGGAGATGCATAATATTAGATGTCACATTGACATTTCTTATAGATCGAATCATTAACTTTTTGTTAATGTTAATAAATCACGCTGATGCAATTTTGACGATATATGGACATACAAATTAATAAATAAATATAATTTTATGTTAGATACTATTTTGTAATTTCAAATGCGATCCGATATTGCGTCATTAATGAAACTGATTCACGTAGAGTCTAGACCTCGTTTCTAAAAACATCGTTCATATCATTAATAAAATTAATCGAATAAACATAATTAACTCATGACTGACTCTATGTTTTACGACGCCCCACACAATTCTTAAAAACATAAACTGTCGTTAGCCAGACGATTAGTAAGTAATTACCAAAGTCGATGGCCCACAACAAATAAACCACTCATCACTACAGTGTAGTTGACAAATTCATGACAAGTGGAAGAATGATCCAACAAATTGTTAGGTGTTAACGACTTACAAAAAAATTCAGAATGTTACAGAATGACATACACTCACATACAAAATTAGTGTGTATTATTTTTCGACAACAAAAATTTATGTCGATAAATAAGTGAATATTATATAATGCAGAGATGTTCGGGACAATTATTCAAAGTTTAATGGAAAAATCGGCTGGAACCCAAAAACGTACAGCATTTACTACAAAAATATTTTTGAAAACTTATATGAAAAAAATTATATGAATACTTCTTAACATCAGTCAAAAATCATTTTATCATGAAAAAAACTTAAGAAATATAAAATAAAAAAATAATAATTTGTTTATTCTTCTGAGAGATCACATTCGTCACAAAATTGATATAACTCCAACCTATTTATATTCCATTATTTACAAATATAAAAGTGTTTCTAGCCAAATTTCTTATGACACCGAAGACATTTTCCCGAGAAAATTTTTATTCTTTCAAATCAAACAAGTTAATTAGCTTTACAAACACGTATACCCTACTGAACTCTTTGTTGCGTTATTTTTGAAAGAAATGATTTGTAGTCAATATTCCTACTCCCGTTACACCATATGTTGTCGCAAACCCAAACCTTTTAAGAATAGTCTTTTTGCTAATTTTAAGTCGAGATTATTACAATTAAAAATAGCCATCGCATTAATATCTGATAACTTCATGATACAAAAGAAACGGACAAAGGCTAATATGACATCGAAATCAGAAACTAGATTTTGCCTTTTTTTTGACCCCGCCTTAATTCATGTCAAAAAAATAGTGACTCAAAAAAAGTCAAAGTATCGCGAAGATTGTTGCATATCACTTTTAATTTTAAACGCTAAACCAAAATAAGTCTTCTTTGTACCCTTTTAACATCCCAAGTGGTAAAACTAACGATATTTACAACCCACCCAATAAACTTACCCTTTTCTAAATAAGAATTGACTCTAGCTCTATCCACTACAAAAATCTAAGCTTCTGGACCTAATGACATTCTCTAAATTTTCCTCAAATATCTCCATGAAGAAGCTATAAATAAATTGCTTCAGTTATGCAGCCTAATCTTTTCCCGACAAGAATTTCCTTCCAAACGGAGGCGATCCATTAGATTTTCCATAAAAAAGCAGCTCCCCTCCCAACTCTCCAAACTCGTTTAGGCCAATCTACCTAACATGTACTCTTTGCAAATTATTGGAAAAAATTATCAATAAGCGATTAATCTGGTATCGAGAAAAAAAACAATATCCTTAACCCTGCTCAATCAGGTTTTAGACCTAATAGAAGCACCACTGACAATTTAGTGATCCTACAAACAGATATAGCAAATGCTATGACCTTTGATATATAAATAAATATAGAAATAAATAATCTTTGATATAGAAAGTGCTTTCGATACAACATGTAAGTCGGTTATCCTTAAAAAACTGATAGAAAATGATCTTAAGGGAAATATATTCTGCTTTATAAACAATTTTTAAATAATAGAAATTTCAGAATCACAGTTAACGGAGTATTATCCGACAACTGTGTCACTGAAAATGGTGTACCTTAAGGTTCTACTTTGAATTCTACCCTCTTTCTACTAGCCATAAATGATATTTGCTCTAATATAAAATCTCTCATTAAATTTACCCTATACAAAGACGACCTTATTGTATACTACCAAGGAAAATCCACAGCTGCAACCTCATCTTTATTACAAAATTCTGTCGAGTACCTTACTGTATGGTCCGAGAAAACTGGCTTCAGGTTCTCTTCCAATAAATCCAAAATAATTAATTTCACCAGGAGCTAGAACAGCGCGAAAAACACAAAGTAACACCAAAGGAATAAATTTAGAGTTAATAGATCATTATAAGTTTCTAGAACTAACCGTTTGATAACAAACTCACCTGTCGTCGACATATTGATAAAATAAAAGGCAACTGTTTAAGCAGAATCAATTTGTTAAAACTTTTAAAACTTTTTATACCTTTTTATTCATTTTACTCATTTTGAAAAAAACCACAGACATGTAATATTGACATAATTATTGCAATTTTTAACATCTAATTTGTTTATCTTTATTAGACAACACCCTAATATGGGTTTTTATCATTTCAGCATTTATTTAACTTTGTATAAAGACCTGAATATGCTTTGCATATTGTAGAAAGCGAAACCGGTCGTCTGATAGTTAAATTAAATTGATTGTGAGTAAGTCTTATTTATTATTTCTTTACCTATTTGAAATGGATTCACACAAGCAACACATTCATGATTTCAACTGTATTTAATCTTCTGACTTCGCCAAGACCTGGACTCGTAAACTCGCCCAGATGTATACTTTCAATCCCACAGATCCAACATCCCTTGTACCAAAACACAAAATTATCTCAAACACTTAAATATAAAACCAGAATCAGCGCTATGGTCTAGAACACCTGCTTTTATAAACACTTCCCTTTGTAAATTTAATAAACAACAAACAAATAATATCATTTCTCGACAAGCTTTCAAGGATATTGTTAATACATCCCACTATGATATAGTGCAGAACTCTTTAGCATTCCAAAAGCCCTCGAGTCCCTTTTAACAATCATCAAAGTGCGCACTAATTCCTTATCCGTAATTCATTCGTTAAAAAATATTTACAATCAACAACACAAAAGAAGCATCTGCATCCAACTTACCCATCTTCAACATACAGCTCCAAAAAGATCAAAATCAAAATTCAAAAGGTATATCTAAGACAAGCGGCAGGAACTTTGGATTACCAAAGACACAAAGCTCAGAGAAATGCAACCTAATGTTAATAGCCATTTATCCCTAGCATCTTTGAACAGAAAAGAGAAGTAGCAGTAAGATGATTGAGGACAGAACACACACGTGTAACACACGGTCATCTTATGTCCTCTACAGACCAACAGTTATGCTCCAACTGCAACGATATTCCTATTACCGTCAAGCACATCCTTCCAGAATGTCAACACTACCAGGCCACTCGCATTCCCTGCAATATAACCCACTGTTTAAGAGAACTTCTGAACTGGTCAAGCAGACTCAAGAGCCTAATAAACTTAAGACTAAACAAATATTTAACAAAATATAAGTTACATAATATTGTTATTCTTTACTATTGTAAACTATGTATTATAACTGTTGGTACTATTGTAAACTTTTGCTCCCGTGTCAATGACCAAAGATGTCGAGACATGTTAATTCGAAATAACTGTTAATATCTGTTTTTAAAACTATTAAATAGTTTTGAAGGTTACTTCTTAAGTGGTTGAAAGTCTAGTTGACAGCGGTCTCTAAAAAATATTTTCATCAATGGTTAGATACTGAAATGATGTGTACAATAATTGTTTCCAGTTATCAGCAAAGTGATCAAAAACATCCCAAATTGACTCCATTTTATTAATATAAGTTCTTATTTCCCTACTACATTCTTTATTAAATTTACTAAAACTGAAACCTTTTTATTTACTTAAGAATTGCGATACATCGGAAGCCCATAAATTCACCAAATTTTGTCTAACTGATCGGATAATTCAACTAATAGATAACAGCCCTACGCAAGCCGTCACTTCTGGCAAAGAAGTTTCTTTTACCATTGTGTTTTTCATTCTACTTTTTTGGATTTTTTTTCAATTTTTTTTTATACTTCGGTCTTTTACTACTACATTAGTTTGACAAAAAAAAGAAACACTGACAGAGCTTCTTAAAACAGATGGAATACGACTTCTACGAAACACAAAAAGAAATATGGAGAATCATCTGAGGACACAGAAAAGAGATGAACGAGCTAATAAAAACGAAACACATTCAGAAGGAAAATGGGTAGACTACTTTCAATCCCTATTTGCTAAAAGTGACGATAATGAACCATCAACACTACAGGTAACGACAAACGAAAAAATAAATTGAAAATGAAAAATGAAACGAAATGAAATGAAAACAAAACTATTTTACGAAGAAATAAATATTGAGCATCAAGCATTAAGGAAATTAAAAAACAGAAAAAAACAGGAGAGGATAGAATACCGAACGACCTCCTAAAGTACGGAGGACCAGATCTGATCCAACAACTATTAAAATTAATCGAAAAACTAATACAATGAAACAGAATTCCTCAAGAATGGAGATCAAGCATTCTATTATCTCTTTTCAAAAAGAGAAACAAATCGGACCCGGAAAATTACAGAGGAATCAATTTATTAAACACAACACAAAAATTAATAACCAAAAGTAATAACAAATAAACTGAATGAAATTTAAAGACTAGCATAAAAACAACAAGGTTTTAGGTCGGGAAGATCATGTATCGACGCTATATTTATAATGAAACAAATGCAAAAAAATCATTAGAATACAACAAATCAACATATCTAAGTTTCGCGGACCTTAAGAAAGCATTTGACCGGGACAAGCTGAAGGACGTTATCCACTTATTGTACGCAAGAGAGATACCTCTAGGAATAATTAAAACGATCGAAAATATTTACCAAAACAACACAATACAAGTAAAATTGAAAGAAGAACTAACCGAACATATTGATGCTGACAATAGGATAAGGATAGGGTATAAGATCCTTAACGACAGTTCGTATGTAATACCATCATTCTTGCTTTACTTTCGAAATCAGTCTCTGAAAATTCTAATATAAAATTAAGTCTTTTGTCGAATTAAATTAGATCTGTTCCCTTGAATTTTGCCTAAATTCGAAAAACATCTTCTGTATTAAGTAAATTATGAATTCACTCTTTTTCCTATTGATTTCTTCACTTGAATTTTGCCTTCAATGATTAACCGAAGTATTGTATATCTGTCCCCTCACAATCAATGTCCGATACACTTTAGCTTACGCTCTTTGATCGTTGGAATTAGCTCCTTGCTCTTCTTCATCATGTTATGTACATTCCAAAAGCGTCGATGCGTTTCTCTAACGAAGAACATAGCATACGGATTCTCAGTTTTAGATCTCTAGACTATCTATCGCGTCTTATAAAGTAGTTCTTCATACCAATAAACGTCTGTCGTAACATAATCAATTATTGACAGAATTTCTTTCGTAGAATCGCAACTACTAATTAATAGCACACAAGTATCTGAAGGACACCTACTTGTTCAATGGTAGTGTTGTGTTTTAAGAGGATAGCTTTTGCTTGCATTTTCGAGGAAATCATTAATTTTGTTTTATTGATGATTGTATATAGGCCGTAATGCCGTACATTTAGTTTTAAGCTAGCGTCATTAAGATATTTTAGTTAAATTTTTAGATGTGTCTTTATAAGTGCAGCATGGCATATACATTACAACGATATTGTAAAGTCACGAAAATGTATTAACAAAAACACTTGGTTAGAGAATTAAACTGGAATTTAATACACTGGAGTGCAAAATTAACCAGACCCAGATTTTTCCTAAAAACTACCGTTTAAAAAATTTTGATATTTCTTTTTAGTATTTAATAAATAAACAAAATCTAATGCTAAAATTTATTATAAATCAATAGTTTTACAAAGAAAAATAAAATAATTAAAAAAACTTGAAAATCTGCAAAGAAAAAAAATTATTTTTTAATTTTGAACATTTTTAATTAAAAAACAATATTTAGTAGTGTATATTTGTTTCACGTCCCCTAATTACTGCGCTCATTCCATCAAGCATACTTTGGATTAAGCAGCAAATTCTTCCTGAGGAATTTGCTCCCATCTCCCTTTTGTCACAAACTGCTTGCTCCAAGTCATTGATGATTTGAAACTAAACATGTGTACGTCGAATACTTCGTCACAGAATATCCCATACATTCTTTATTATATGTAGGTCTGGACTCCTTAAGATCCGTGGTTATAAAGAAATCTTAATTTCACCCAAGTAATCCCGTGTTATTCTTGCAATGTGTAAACGAGTATTTCTCCAACAACTAGGGCCAATGACACTACATGATCTTACAAACATTGTTTAATATACCTTAAACAGTCTTATTAATAAAAATTGCTTAGTCCGAAGTTAGTCTCGGACTAGTTAGTCCCAGATTAAGCGAGTACTAACTTCATTTTCAGAATGTTATTAATAAACATGGACTAAGCTCAGACTAACTAATCCTTCCTTAGTCCTAGGTACAGCAAGTTTATGTTGGCAACCATTGCGAAAAAGAAGAAAAATGGAGAGAATTTTGTGAAAAAGAAGAAAAATATTTGAGAATTTGACAGTTAGCCTAAGTTGGAGCACGTAGACGTAGAGTTAATTTTAGTTGGACTGTGTTCTGAGAAAGTTTGTTTATATTTTATAGTATTTTTTTTTATCTGAAAAGTTTAAACTTCATAAAAGTTCATGAGGAAACTTTAAAAAATATTTTATTACAAAGGGAAAATATAAAAAATACTAATAAACATAATGAATTGTAAAATATTTTATTAAATAAATTTTATATATTTTAATATGTCTTAGATGAATATTATTTCACTGATTTCTATGGTCATTAAGTTGTTCTATTAATCTTAAGTCGTTAATAAAATAATCTTCCATTATTAAATAATGTATAAATAATCAAAAACAATTCAGGTTATGAATACCAAAACGAAACTCAACTCAATGTCAATTGTCAAGTTAGTCACTCTCTAAACCTGCCACTACCTCGGATTAAATGTTAGTCCGAGACTAGCCAAGGTTTAGCTTAGTCTGTCCTTAGTCGCTGTTTATTAATACGAAAAATGAATGTTATTGGTGTAGTCCTAGGACTAATGTTAGTGTTAGTCCGTGTTTATTAATAAGAGAGTTAGTGTTTAAATTGCCCCTAGCATTGTAACAATGTTTGTATGAGCTGCTAGAAAAATACATGTGCACCCCATTGTATTATTAAGAATTAAGATTATGATATGATATATGATAAGATAGGCGGATAGAGTCACGAATGTCGAGGTGTCGAGAAGAATGGGAAAAAATAAAGAGGTTTTAAATACAATTAAAGTCAGAAAACTGCAATATCTGGGACATGTCATGAGGGGCGAGCGTTATAACTTATTGCAATAATGCAAGGAAGACTACAGGGTAGAAGGAGTCGCGGACCAAGACGCATCTCCTGGTTAAACAATTTAAGTGCTTGGTTTAACTGCACTTCTGCTGACCTCTTTAAAGCAGCGGTATCGAAAGTGCGAATTGCCATGATGGTTGCCAACCTTCTTAGAGGAGATGGCACATGAAGAAGAAGAAGACACCATTGTACTGTCTTCACCAAATTAAATTCTGGCAGTCAAACAAAATTGGTGATAACGTTTACAAGTTCTTCTCCAAATGCTGCCCATCTGATGAGTATCTGTCAAATGTTGATTCATTCGTGAACAACAAGGCACCTCATTCTTCAACACCCCAATTAAGATGTATGCGGGCGAAGTGTAACGTTGCCTCCAATGTTCTGCTGTGAATAAAAGTCCTGTGGCAGCTATTCTGGATCTGGATCTTCATCCATCTTCAGTTAAACGTATTCGGACGGTATAAATGAAAACTGTGTTGCTATGGACAACTGATCGTTAAATAAGAACTGGTCATGGTAGTGTGCAATCGGGTAACGCTTGCAATCGAAAAAAGTGACCTTCAAATAGACCTGTGGTTTCTTCGTGTATCTTGACTTGACCTGCTTGTGTATTGTCCTGTTTCCCGAAATCGTTCTATTTCACCAAAAACTGTACTTTGAGAAATTTCTAAAGCACTTGTTTTGTTACAAATGCTTCACCCATCATCCTCGAAAACAACAATAATTCGTGCTACTTCTTTATCATTTTTCTATTGCAATTTTGAAAAGGAGAAATAAAAAAAAACTAAAGGCAAACTTGCAAATACATAGAATACTTAAATAAACTTAAAATAATTCCGTTTAATTTAAAACACTAATTCACATTAATAACAAAAAGTTTGTCTAGAACGGTTGTTCGCAAAATCATCTAAACGGGTTCAAAGGAGAAAAAAACGTTATCGTTAATAAGGCATAAAATAGAATTCAAAAAAATTTAATCAAGTTTTTTTGTAAAAACAAAAAAATACATAAAAATCTAAGTGACCGGTTAATTTTGCACTCCAGTGTATTAAAACGAACAACTTTTTGACAACAAATATCGACCTTTATTTATGTGCAATTCGACTAAGCAAAAACTACTGTTCTGGCTTAATTCTGAAAACAAAGCTATCTAAGGTTACTGTACTGGTCTGTTTGTATTTAAATAAAAATAGTTGCAAGTTGTGTTAGGTAGTGTACAATAAATAATAACCTTCCAAGAAAAGAAGTTCTTAAAAAACTCGTACAATATACGAGGTACGAATTTGCATATAAATAACTTTGTAGTAAAAGACCAGTATTTAATTGTTCATTGACTTTTGATTTAGCTCAGTGAGGCTGTGGTAGCTACAAATTTTAAATGAAGTACTGTTATAATTTTTTTATGAATCAGAAATAACACCTGGTATTTAGCATGTTTGTTAGAGATGATTAATACATAGGTGATGATAGTGTGTTATTTTAATAGTTAATGTATTATACATATATCAAAAGTAGTACGCGCACTACCGTTTTTTATCTCGAAAAAATATTGTGATGTTTTTTTTTATAAGAGTCTGAATTCTAAATGTTTTGATTTTTTTTTATTTCAAAATTCGTTAGTAGTCCACTTTTCAATAATTCGTTGGTTTTTATGTGTAGCTGTTCAATCATTAGTTTTTGCCTCAGTAAGACGACGGGTTTTGCCTCAATGACTTTTATAGTGGCACTAAAGCCCACCTAAGTGTCGATATTCTTTTTTTCGAATTTTACGCTTTTATTTATGTTGTATGTTGTATTATGTTGTATGTTGTATTTATGTATGTAATTAGTATTATAAATTATATACTCGGTTTGATAGTGTAATGTTTATTTTAATTTATTTACACTCTCTTAACACTAAAAACACAAATAATTTATAACATTTATTTACTTAATACAAATAGATTTATTAGACTAGCTTCTACAATTGTAATCGCTTTTATATATGGTGCGACTGTGTTTCTAGAATTTATTTAGTAGAAATCTCTGGGCTCTGGGTGTCTTTTTGAAAGCTTGAATCCTTTTCAGGGTTTCTGAACTGGACGTAACTTCAGAACGTCTTAAAATCGCCTTATCTTCACACCAATATTATATACAGGAGAAATATTTCAATTATATTCGTAACAGAAGCTGAAAGATCTTTTGCGAACAACGTCTTTTGTTTGATAAAACTAATGAAAACATTACCAAATAGCAATATAAAAACTCATTATATGTTCATGGATCTAAGGAAGATGTATGATAAACTTCCTGTAAAAATTCTATGAAATACACATTAACCATATTTTCAAAAAAGGCTTTAAATAGCTTTATTCTTGGGTGTCGTTCATTCTTTTTTGCAATGTGTAAGCTTTCATGTTGATTGTCAAATGGCGGGTCTTACTTCAGTTCTTCTTATTATTGTACTGACATCAGGTATGAAGCACGAGTTTCTTATGTCTATAAACCATAAATGTTGTTTTCGCCCAGGACATTTTCGACCTTGAATTATATTCATTAAGATTACATTTATGAGATAATACTTGCCATTTCGTAGAATATGGCACAAGTATGAATCCCTTCACTGCTTAAGATCTAACAATCTTCTTTGGACATAAGCTCTTCTTTTCACCTCATCATTTGTTACGTGGTCCATTCATGGCATGCTAAGCAGTCTTCTGAGACACTACGTTTCGAAAACCTCCCTACGATTCAGAGATCTTACCTTAAGTGGCCAAAACTTTGTAACAAAATACCTGCGAACAAAAATCTGCGCCAATGGACAATGTCTATTATTATATTCTATTCTTTGTCTATTCTTATTATTGTACTGACATCAGGTATGAAGCACGAGTTTCTTATGTCTCTAAACCATAAATGTTGTTTTCGCCCAGGACCTTTTCGACCTTGAATTATATCCATTAAGATTACATTTATGAGATAATACTTGCCATTTCGTAGAATATGGCACAAGTATGAATCCCTTCACTGCTTAAGATCTAACAATCTTCTTTGGACATAAGCTCTTCTTTTCACCTCATCATTTGTTACGTGGTCCATTCATGGCATGCTAAGCAGCCTTCTGAGACACTACGTTTCGAAAACATCTCTACAATTCAGAGATCTTACCTTAAGTGACCAAACTTTGTAACAAAATACATGCGAACAAAAATCTGCGCCAATGGACACTGTCTAAAATATATATTGTACGATCGTTAAATGAGTGGAAGAATAAATATAAGGAAATAGAGATTGACCTTGAAAGAAGTGTAGACATACGTTTTGTCTAGGACCAAGGTGTATTAGCAAGTTAGTAATGACCAAGAGAAATGAATATTCAAAAAACAAGATACCTCATAATAAGAGCTGAACCAGAAAACATCCAGCTAGAAATAAAAGATACAAAAACATGTAGTCACTACACAAACCTTGAACTTAAAATTAAAAAAATAATAATAACAGGCTGGAAAAACAATAGTCTGCTTAAACAGAATATGGTAGTGCTCCGATATGGGAAACCATATGTAGATATGATAAGATTACTATCTGTGAAATTTTTGTCAAAAGCAATTCAAACTTTGGACAGACTGATGGACAATCAGGAAAATGACTGAAGAATAAGACTGAATGTGTAATAAAATTAGAAATAATGACATCAGATATCGTGGGAATGTGCAGTTCATTGACAGCAGATATTGACAACAAACAGCTGATACGGGCATGTAAAAAGCATGAAAGAAAACAGATTATCCTAAATGAGTAGAAGGCATAATTAACGCAACGAGTGCTACAAATTTGAGGGAAAGGCAATAGAATAATAGAAACCAATGGAAGTTAGTCATCGGAAAATTTTTACATTAGTACTAACTCACGTAAATATCTAACTTAATGTGTAGACCACAAAATAATTTGTCTTAAAATGGGTATATCATTTATACAAATTTAAACTTAAAACTACCAAAAGTAAATAGCACTAAAGTGAATCATCTTCTAATTGGAGTGTCTGGGACTTAAGTGATCTATTAGGCAACAATCAATTCAGTAAATAAGAGAAATTATTTAACATAAGTTAAAGATACATTTCCTGAAACACATTTGTTTCACAGTCTAATAAAAAATATGGTTATGAAAAGAATTATCCAAATGATTTAATTTTATATTCGGCACTGTCATAAATCATAATGAATATGTTTAGTTAAATGGCTTGTCTGGCAGTGGTGTTAGCTATTTTCATTTTTAATTTGTGCGTTTAAAATTTTTTATTATCATGTTGTAAAATATCCAAATAAAATTGTGTATTTTATTTTGACAAAATGTGTAGATTTTCTTGATGTGTGTAGATTGGTGTTACAGACGTATCTTAAGAATTTCATGGGTGGATCGTGTGACTAATGTTAAGGTCCTACGTAGAATAGGCAAGGAATGCGAGATTATTAACACCATCAAAGAGCGCAAACAGAAGAATGAACAGAGATACGGCTTGTTGCAACTCATTCTTCAGGGCAAGAAATTTGGAAAGAGAGGACCATGGAGAAGAAGAATATCTTGGCTTCAAAACCTGAGAAAATGGTTGAATATATCGACAACCGCACTATTCAGAATAGCAGCAAGCCAAGTTAGAATAGCCATGTTGATCGCCAACATCCGGAACGGATAGGCACCGTAAGAAGAAAAAGTAGATTTTCTTGTAAAAATTGGAAATTCTTCTAATCGGGTGATTATTATTTCAACGTTCCAAAGTTCAAAATGTCCTTTCTAGGGGTATGCTCCTTATCTTCAGCGCTCTAAAATGGGAGTTTCTAGAAACTTTTGTTGGTTGAAGAACAGTTTACAGCAAAACTTGTTTTTCAGTTTCTGTTTCATTTTCCGAAAAGATAGTTTTCAATGTCGTGACTTTTCTATTTTCTTCATGTGATATCTCAAAAGACACACTTACTTACTTCGTGGGTTTTAGCCGACTCGATAACATGCCTCCACTGTTTTCTGTCTTGAGCAACCTCCATCCAATTCTCCACGCCCATAGTGCTTAGGTCTCCTGCTATATTATCTCGCCACCGGAGACGAGGCGTCCGCGTGGTCTCCTTCCAGTTGGGACTTCCTCCCACACCAGTCTTACTGTTCGTTCGTCAGAATGTCTTCTGAGGTGTCCTGCCCATTGGAGTCTTCTGGACTTTATTTCTTTTATGATGTTGGCGTCTGGGTAAAGTTCTTCAAGCTCTTTATAAGTTCTTATCCTATATTGTCCTGATGCTTTATCAAGCACCGGACCAAAGATCTTCCTTAGGATTTTTCTTTCCCAAACACGTAGTCTCTCTTTATTTGCCTTTCTTATCGTCCACGTTTCGCTTCCATACATCACAACGGATCGTATGATTGTTTTATAGACCTGTATCTTCGTACGTTGTGTTAGTTGTTTTGATTTTATAAGGTTTTGGAGGGCAAAAATACATCTGTTGCCGGCCTGAATCCTGTTGTTTATTTCTTGTGATCCGTTATTGTCTTCAGTTATTGTTGTTCCAAGATACTTGAATTCTCTAACGCGCTCAAAGTTAAAGTCATCGATGGTAATTTTCTGACCGATTCTGTCTCTGCTTTGGGTATTGTCAAGAAAAGACACACTTAGATTTTACTAATATAGTATCTTTTCCGACTCATTAATCCAGAGCTACCATAATTGTGTTCTCAGCCATCAAGTTCTCTTTTTACGAGGATTTCTGTTAGTACACAGTCACAGGTATAACAAAGGTAATTTCCTCTGATCAAGATTAGAGGAAATTAAAGGATCTAAGTCAATCAATTTCATTTTTTTTTCACAGCTCCCACTCATCTAAGAATTCTCATTTCTGCAATACATATTCGTCATGCTTTTTTCTTTTTAACCGGTCATCATTAATTGAAGTGCAGCATAGCAAGAATTACGATACATTTTTATATAGAAAAATATATTTTTCTTCTTTTTATATTACATATTTTGGTCATATATCATATGACCTGTAATTACAGCATTATGTTTAATCTTACCGATTTCGTTATCTTTTCGATGATTTCCTTTATGCTGGTATTCGGTCTCTTATAATCTTGAATATTTTATTGTCCACCATTCTTATTACATTTTGTTTTGACTTCCTTCTTTGTTTTCTTCAATTTTTCATGTTTCAGTAAATAATCATTGTCTAACAAATTTATTTCTAAAAGAAAGACAGTTAAGATTTGATTTCACGTTTAGTGCCTCTGTATATTTGCTTATATGCATTTCATCCTAAAAGGAATCATCAGAGCGACTATTTACAGAAGCTCAAAAGGAAGCAATAATAAAATGGCTTCAGTATGGACGCTATAGTGTCCATACAGTTACTATTTTATTTTTTAGTATGTTGTATTTTAGTACTCTGTAGTAATTTACAATTTACTTATGTTTAGTTTCTTTTACAGGTGGTTCGATTGTTAAAATTTGAACTTTGTAGCTGAAACCGTAATTGCTGCGTACTAATTTGGAACAGGTGAGGATAATTCTATTTATTTTCGTCATTATTACTGTTGCAAATATTTCTTTATCGGCAAAATATATTTCTTAAAACTGAAATATAAGATAAATTGGTCTGGGACCTTAATTAACAAAATTAAAAAATTAATTGATTTCTTGATTATTTACAAACCGATTTTATTTTTAATAAATCTGTTGAATAGACGATAGAAGACCACATCCAAAACTATAAAAAGAATATACAGGGTACTATTAAAAAAATTAAAGTTAGGGGTTGTAACTAAGGGATGAATTTTTGGGGGATGATTTTCTTTACCCTATATTAAAGTGTTTTACAAGTAGACTAGATCACTTTTTGTCCCATTCGAAAATCTCGATTCGTTTAAGAGATATAGCGTGGGTAAATTAGTCTGGGACACCCTGTATATAGTCAAATCATAAGATCATTTTCATAATAAAAATAAATTAAAGGGAGAATCTAAGTGATCGGCTATATACGGTACTTTAAAAATAACTTACAATAAAGTAAAAACTTTTGATGATTCCAAACCATGACCAAAAGGATTAAAATTATATTCAAAACGTTTTCGATCCAGTTGGACCATCATCAGAGAAATGTCTCAAGAGTAGTTGAAACTAGATACATATTTAGGTATTAAAACCTTTGGATTACATGGAATTTCATGAAAAAGATATTAGATTTTAAAAATGTGGTGACACGATGTCGATGTTGTTGAGTATCACTTTAGGGAAACATAGTTATCCGTGCTCGAAAAATAGACAACTTGGTCCAACAGTTGATGAACAGCCAACTGACTGGTTGACTGACTGTCATATTGCTGTATGCACTAATTCTCTTTCCTCAATTAATTCTATAAGAAACATTTAGGTACTGAGTAAATCCCCTAATCCAAGAAAAACACAATTCTTCTTCTTAGGGTACCTGTCCGTTCCGAACGTTGGCGATCATTCTGGCTAAGATGATTTTGTTGGTTTGCTATACGGAATAGCTGTGTTAAGGTCTTTCAATACCATGCTCTCAGATTAGCAAGTCAGGATATTCTTCTTCATCCTGGAGCCCTTTTTCCTTTAATTTTACCTTGCAAAATATATTGGAGTAGCTCGTATCTGCCTTGATCTCTCATTATATGTCCCAAGTACTGCAGCTTACGGTCCTTCACGATGTTGACTAAATCCGCGGTTGTGATCATCCTCCGCAGTACTTCTTCGTTGGTGACTTTGTCTGTCCATGGTATCTTCAGGATCAGGATCCTTCTGTATAACCATAGCTTAAAGCCTGAAGTTTTGATAGAGTTTCCGCCTGCAATGTCCACGTTTCTACTCCGTACAGAAGCACTAAGTACACGTAACATTTAAGCAGCCTTATTTTTGTTTCTAGCGTGATGTCATGGCTCGAACACAGAGCTCATAGTCCAGAATGCACTTTTTCCTTTCCGATGCGACATTCAAACTCTTGGGTATTGTCCCACGACTCATTGATTATAGTTCCCAAGTAGTTGTACTGTGAGACACGTTTAATTCTCATTTGGTTCACATTCAGATTTGCTTCAGTTATGTTTTCCTTGCTGATGATCATTAGCTTCGTTTTGCTGGTGTTTATATCCACGTCCATATGTTTCTATCTTTGTTTCATTAAGTTTTGCAGTCCTTATATGGTATTGGAAAACACTATTATCATCTGCATACCTCAGGTTATTGAGCTTGACTCCATTTTTAGAGATGCCTTCATCAATATCTTTTAGAGCCTCTTTAAAAATGTGCTCCGAGTACAGATTGAATATCAGTGGTGAAATTATGCACCCCTGTCTCACTCCCCTTAAGATTTTGACCTGATTAGTGATGAGATGAAAGACATAATAACTAAAAACAACTGTATACAAAAAACGTCATTATCACATTTATGTGGACTGCGTCTCATCTATACCAAGAACGAAAAAGCAGACCATGTAGCTGAAGCAGACTTAATGGACAAGAAATAAAATCCAAATAATAATAGATTCTCTTCCTTGTCGAAATTTCGTGCAATATTTAACTACTGGCGCATCAGAGCCCATGCCCTCATTAACAGCCCAAATAATGCCTTTCGTCAAGATTTGTTTATTTAAAAATTTAGTTTAATAACTGCGTACGACTTGAATTTATTTTGAGTTTGAGTTTAGAAACGTTACTAATAAAAACTTCATATACAACGCAAAATAAGTTAACATATAATCCAATAGTGTACAAATAAATAAATATGATCTATTCTAAATAAAACAATAATCACCACTGCTTTTTTAAAATCAAATTCGCTCCACCCTGTACATCGTCAGGTAAACTTTTTATTAGACATATTTACATCGATTGGGAAGATTGTTTTGGCAAAACGTCTTTGATTAGGTCGATTCGGCAATTTCGGAGTATAGGTGGGATTTGTTATGCGATGAATTCACAATTCTTGATACTCTGGGGTCAGATTCCTAAACCAGTTTTCGACCGTCTGGTATGGCCAACTTCCCGGTAAGCGGCACGTTCGAAAGACCAGCGTCATTCGTTGAATGAATGTTTTTTAGTACTCTAATTTTAGTACAACAGCTTGAAATAAGTTTAATTTTTTAATATCAGATTGGGTTAATATAATAAAGTGTATTTGAAAAGGAGAATTTAAATCAAAAATTTCGGTGTATACATGTATGCAAAAATATTTTTGTTACATAATAATTAAAATTAGAGCTATACAGAGAAACCTGAGTAACTTGTCCTGTCTTACACGAAATCCTCTATAATATGTCAATAATTTCGGTGATTATTTCCATATTTGTTGCTACACATATTGAACTGTATTGTACGTGAAATATCCGATTGGAGCTAAAGTGTCAAATAGTCCGAGTAGTGCAAGCGCACTGGCTAAAAAATATTCTTTATTTTATATTTTTGCACAATCTTACTTAAGATAATCCCCTTATAATAAAAGTGTGTGTTGCCCAGAGAAAGTGATGGTCAAAAACTGTTTAAACAATTTTTTTTAAACAAATTGTCAAATTTTTTTCCTTGGACGTTTTTTTAGGTTAACTGGCACATTTCGAACAAAAAAAGGCCTTAGTAATTTTTTTCTAAAATGCTTAGTTTTCGAGTTATAGACAATTTAATGTCTGAAAAAGAAAGATGGCCACTTTTAAAGCTCGATAACTCAATAAAAAATTAATGTTCAATAGTAAAGTTCAACCAGCGTCAAATTAAAAATAAAGCTCTATTCCACAAGGTCCCGAAGAGCTTTTATCCATAACTTTATTGCAACTTAACGTTTTTTAATTTTTAATTCGCGCCACGCCGAGTTTTGCCAACTTTTAATAAACGAATAGCAGAACATAAAAGGGCTTTCAATAATAGAAAAACAGAATCTACATACGCACTTCACCTTCTAGATCATAATCATTCTTGTTTGTATTTAATATTTAATGTTTGTATTTTGAGAACGATTTCCGAAGTGGAAATAGAAACGTCCATAAACGTACTTTAACCTTTAGTTAAGGCTTATTCCCATTTAAATAGTAATTACTTTAAAATGCCATAAGAAAATAGCTTCAGAACGTTAATAATCATTCTTTTAATGGCGAATTTTAAATTATTCACATTCAACATAAAGGCCTTAAGCTATCTTTGTTAGAATCTATGGAAATTAACAAAAAAAAACACATATATAATTCTGAATAACCAACTTGAGATAAACAGTTCTTCCCTCCTCAACATATTTCATTAAAGACTACACAGTGTAAACACATGCCAAAAAAATATCACTTGAGAAGGCACTCTGCCGAAACAGCTGTAGTGATAAGATTTTGTATTCAATTTTGTGGAAGTTTTGAAAACAAAGTTTTCAGTGTTTTATTGTTACATAAACTAAATTTCCATCAAGAAAAGGTCGAATCCATCAATTAAAATATATTTTTTCGTATTCCCAGAAACCTATTTTTTCAATTTACTCTGATATTGAAAACCTATATGGTATACCCTGGCCGCTTAAAACATGGAATCCAAGGTCGCATGATCGCTGAATGCAAGCATCGACAGTCGGTCAAGACTAGATCTTCTGAGAAACTGTTATATTATTTTTATCTATAGTCATTATTAATTTGTGTTTCACTTTCGCTGGTGAATTTTGTTGGCAGTGTTAAAAATGTTTTGTAGAGTTCGCGCGTAGGTACGTATATTAATTTGTATTTTTTTGTATTTTTGTGAATAAAGATATTCATTCTATTTTATTCAAACGAATCGCATTCCATCAAATTTATAAAACGAATTTATCTCTTAATTTTATTTAAAGTTTACTTTTGACATATTTACACACGCAAAAGCCAATAAAATGTTTAAATTTAATGTAAATCAATAACTTATAAAAAACGGTATAAATATATTATAGCGAGAGTATTAGTTCGTTTTTGTTGAGCGGTGTAAACGTGGGAAAAGTGATAACATAAGGAGAGGAATATTTAAGAGTGCGTGCCATTCTCGTGATCATTCCATCTTTTCAGCGGCTCAACTATAGTATTTAATAATTGTTGAAAACCAAATTCCTAGTACATGCTCAATAAAACGGTATGATTTCAGTCGAAAAACTAGGGAAACAACAAAACTACAAATCAAGTTTACTTTAATGGAATACTATCGATTATTAATAGATTGGCACCCTCCTGTGTCATCTGTTCGTTGAAAGAATGTAGCAAAGTTATGCCATTCGGTTTACTCCTTGCACCCTTAGGAACGAGAACCTTTTTATTTGAACGGAGAGACTATTAGCATTACAAGAACTATTTCTTGCTCTGAAAATAATGCAATGAACAATGAAAACTAGTAAAATGCTGCAGTGTTACGTATTCCTAATTCTCCTCCAAGGATCAGAAAGTTGGATCTTTAATATAGAAACAACAGAAAACTAAAATTGTACAGAAGTGGGTGTATAGGCTAATTTTGAATTTTCCTGGGTTACAACTAATAGGAGCTAGAGAAAATTGGTAAGGAAAGAAAATTCCTTTAGTATTGAAATAAGAAAGCTACTGTTTCTGGAGAATATTTCTCGTCATGCAAGCAATAACATACAACCTTACATTCTAAGGTAAAATCGTGGACCGAACCAGGATGGTTTGAACAGTTGCCAGTGAAGTATTCCGTGCTTCAGTATCTAGAATTTCCATGCTGATTAGCAACCTCTAAAGGAGAAGCTGAACGGAAGAATTCAATTAAATATATAATTTAATTACTATATTATATCATTCTACACAATAATAACTTTCTCTCTATCTTATAAAACAATATTTTGATTTGTTTGTAGCCGTAGTCGATTTTTACCGCACCAATATTTCTTGATTCGCAGCCATTTCATTAATGCTGATTCACAGTCTCCATTCACTTTCGACTGCAAAACAAAATATTGTGATAATTAAGAAAGCTTGCACGCCAAAGGTATATAATGCTGTATTGGCCGTCCTTACAATGTAAAGGTAACATTTGCAATTACAATATTCCCTAATTAATAAAAGGAAGTAATGTGTCCAGATATTACTAGCCCATAAAAAAGTTGTTATAAATCTTGTTAATTAGGTAGAATTGCTTGCATTTGTCTTATTAGATATATTAAAGCTGTCGACATTATTAAAAGAGCGTAATCTCACGGTGATCTTTTTTATTAGTTGTTACCGTCTTGTCATCGGCTTTTGCGAATACTCTTTTATAGCACATGACATTATTAATGATTTATTTATTCATTAGCAGTTGTAACTTGTTGTTGGTATTTTCTATCACAAGCGTCACGAGAAAATGACTAAGAGGTACTACAGTTTGTTTTATGGGCATACAACAAGTCAGGTCTATCCGCTTACAGAGAATGGAAAGTTAAATGTTTCCTATAAAATTAAAGAATCGAAAAAAAAAAATAATAGATCGGAGAAGTAACCTAAGTGAGAGAGTGGTTAGACATTACAGAGAAATTGGTTACTTTTCAATGGATTTGCACGCTATATCGTTTGACACAATGATGAGTGATTGATTAAACAGATGATATATTTGCAGCCTTGACCGATTAGAAACCTAACGTATAGAGGTAAGTTTACAACGAACTGTAATTCAAAATAAATTTGAAATCTTGGACTCCTACATTCACGTTCGTAACGCTTCTCATAAATATTTTTCTTGATTTACGTCAGCTGGTTCAAATTTAATACACCCTCCACCGTGCTCCAGAAGGCATGTAAAGAGCGACGTATGTAGTCGTCAACACTAAAAACTGAACCAGAAAGTAACGCGACTGGAAGATGTATAATAAACCAATTGGCTGCAATCGGTTATAACAAACGGCTTCTGAGAGAAAAACAACCTTAGTTGTTTTATCGGTGCTTCAAAATCCTTTAGAACTTCTGTTAACTTCCTTCTATCCACGGAATCCTAGGCTACCTTATAATTGATGAATAACACGTGTTCTGGTATGTAGTATTCATAACAATGGATCAGAATTTGTTTTACGAAGACATTGAAGATGAAGAGGAAAATCGGCGAAAATAATAGCTGGAAATAAGACTGCGTGAGCTATAAATAAAATCAAAATTATTGAAGCAGAAAAGTGAATGTGATTATTCTTTAGAGTAATTATTTACCGATGGATCGGAATCTTCTTCAGACAATGAAGTTTTCACTGCATGGAGAAAACCTATGTGTTTGCCAAGTTTTTCTATTAATTTGGAGCTTTTGGTTTTCATTCTTTTGTTGGTGTTGTATGGATGTAGTTCCGTTAGAAACTTTATAAGGGCATTAGAGTCTTCTGAGTACAATTTTGTTACGCTAATTATGTCTTTTGATCCTTGTATATTTTCGAATAGATCCACTACTTGATAAAAGCTTAACAATTGCTTTTCCCTTTCTACATATTATTTAACTTGTTCTAGTAATGTTTGGAGATTTGGTATCTCATCTCTTAAGTTTTGTTTTTTTCTTTAATTTAAGCTTAGGCTTTTCAAAGTTTTCTTTGGCGGGTGTCGTGATTGCACCTTCTAGGCTTCTTTTTCCGGTTGCTTTGTTCGAAGTTATCTGGAGTTCGTGAGAATTCATATGTGTATTTGTATTGGGAGGTAAGTGTTGACTTCTTTTGGGTGACGTTGATTTATGTTTTTGGGTATTAGAGGATGATTCAGACGATTTAGGTGTTGCGAATGTAGTGTTAACTGAAGAAGTGGTCAAATTTATAGATGTATTTTGTAGTGAGCATTATTGGTTTTGGTTTATTGATAAATTTGGAATTGCTACTGTTTGTAATGTGGTTTGAGAAGACGTATTAAGTGTGGAGGGAGTGGCATTTGAGATTGTGGTAGTATTTTGTAGATTATCTTATTGACTATGATTTATTGATGAATTTTGTCTCATTTCTGTTTGCATTGCACTATCATTGTGAGGATGGTTAGAAGGTGAAATATTGGGACAATTAGTTGCTTTGTGGCCAGTTAATTTGCACTTGAAACATGTTTCGTTTTGGGCTATAAATATGCGGTATAATGTTTGTTCCAACTGGATGATAAGAGATTCAGGTAGTGTAAAGTTGTCTGGAAAAAGTGAAACGAAAATTTGTCTTCGGAAGGTTAGAATATGACTGAAGGCAGGATTGGTTGCTCCTATCCGTAGGTATGATATGTCTGAGAGAGGATTTAAACCTAGTTTTATTAATTCGTCCATTATTAAGTTCGTATGTATGCTTGGACATACATTGGACATAATTAAGCGGACTGATGAAGTTATTAATCTTCTCGCTTCTAGTATATTTTCATTTGCTATTGTTATATCTTCTTTGTTTCTGCTATGAATTTATCTACTAGGTTTTTAGATGATAGATATATGCATATTCTACCGTTTGATGTACGGGATGTAAAAATTATATTTTTTGGTTCTATATGCTGACTCAATCCTTCAAGATAGTCATTAATTGTACAATTCTCTAGAGTGTTAAATATAATAGCTTGATCTATGTTTGGGATTAATATATACCGTGGTTGACTAACTGCTTTTGAGTATGAATCATTTTGTGGTAGCTGATTGGAAGATGACATCTTTTAACTGGATTTAAAATCCGACTAAAACCAGTGCTGTTTTACATCTATCGCTGTGATATCAGTTCATGGAAATTGAATAATACTTTTAAATAATTGCAGTGATTTACTTAAATATCTGAATCCAAATAGATGAAAAAAGTGTATTTTATCTACTCACGATTCCAATAGTCAGTATACAAATCACTTTCACTTGGTTTTATACTTAATTCATTTTCAAAGTTTAATATCCTTAATTTTTCCAAACAATATTGGTCAAAATATAGACAAAATAATAATTTTTTACCGATATATATTTTGATCTGCGATTTTATTTGGTGTTTACTCTCTATATCGCTGCCTGTGTAACATAACAGTATTTTTTTTATTCAAAACGAGTATTTGGTAATATCCTACTACCATCGTGTCGGCACGAAAAATCCATTTTCCGACATATTTGCCAGTAGAAAATTAAATAGTGTCATCGTTCGCCGTTTAATCAGAGTGATGGAAAGCGGAAACATCAAAAAGCGTCTCAACGACTGGAAACGGGAAATGAGAACTTCCCTCAAGGACTTTTACAAGACTCCAAGGACAAGTCAATGGACTTTGGAAAGGCAAATATTATCGTAACAATGTTGTTTTGTTTTTGTAAAGTGGTTGAGAGACGCCGGGGCATTAAATTTCAATCAGGGTGATGGCCCTAGAGATGCTGTTTATTAAACAAAGGAATCAAATTTTTAATATGTTTTTCTTGATAGCTTGTCTTCGGTCGTAAAATGTATTTAAGTTTATAGTAAAATAGATTCCTGCTATTTTGTGATACAGTACTTTAAGTTTTAAATTAGATATACACCCTATAGATGTCTACACTGCGTGCCGTCGACTTTTCAACAACCTGCTTTGTTGACCAGTTGCCAATAATTTGTCGTTATACAGTGGTTTTTAAAGCGTTAACAGCCTAGGTCTTTCTTATTTTTGTAAACAACATGTCTGTTTATAAGCCTGCAGAAAAACTTCCAGTAATAAAATGGTTTTATGGTGGTAATTTTGGACAACAGTGTGTAGATGTATTTTCTGTTTAGGGGCGACCAATATCTACGTCAAAAGTTACAGAAAATGTCACGCTTAAGTGTCACCAGAAAAAGTTGAGGAAAGAAAATAACGGAAAACACAAATTTGTGCAACAATCGAGGTAGATTCAACACGTTCAAGTAATAGTGTTGCTAGAGAGTTAGATGTTATCAATGTTTCTTCTTCTTATAGTACCGTGCGCCTACAGTGCGTTGGGAATTATCTTAAGGCCAGACGTCTGCCTTTTGCGCGGCTTGCAAAAATAACTAGTGTTATTTATGCCTACCCAGTTCTTTATGTTTCGAAGCCACGACATTTGTTTGCGACCTACTCCTCTCTTGCTTATTATCAATGTTACTGTGACGAAAGTATGGGAAAATCACGGTTACAAGAATTTTCAAAATTCGAAAACGAAGCAGCTTTATCCAGACGATTACTTTCGAAGAATGGAGTTTTGTGAAACTCTAATAGGCTAATGATAAACCAAGTTTAATTCACTAATGAATCTACTGTTTCGTTGGTAGGGAGACACAATCGTTCCATTACTAGGTACTGGGCGCGGGAAAATTAGCACAGAAGTGTTGTGTACCGAACTCAACGTCCTCAAAAAGTTAACGTCTGGACTGGCATTTTAGTAGACCACATAATAGGTCCTTTTTTATTGAGGACAACTTGAATAGTAGAGTATACCTGAATTTATTACAGAATCATCTTCTTTCCGCTATTCTCAATCTTCCTGATGTAAATCTGGAGAATGTTTGATTTCATCAAGACGGCTGTTCAGTTCACAACGCTTGACTAATTGAAACAATACTTTCCCAAATCGAGTTCTTAGTGAAACAGGCGATATTAAGTGGCCTGCGCGATCTCCAGATCTTACACCCATGGACTTCTTCTATTTTTCAGGACATTTAAAAAGCATCATCTACGGTCATCCTGAGGCTAGAGCTCAAAATTAGGATGAATTAAAAAATCGAATAAGAGTTACAGCTGAAACTCTTTCATCTGTCCGCAGAAGTTTCTATGGCAGATTGTGACACTTTTAGAAATAAAAGGTCAATATTTGAATGATTTGTGTAGGGTATACAGAATTAATTCTTATTTTAGGTTAAGTTTACCAAAAATACAAGCTGATTAGAGCCGCAAATGTAAAACATAGAACAAAAAACTTCGATTGCTGTATATGCCGTATGCTTCAATTATGAAAAGACAAAGCTTTAATAAAGTACATTTTGTTTATAGTATGTTAGGAATTGTTGCAATTTTTATTTTATATGACACAAGAATGAGTAAATATTTGCTTCTTAACTCTTTTGTGGAGATAAATTGCAATTAATTATTAGAAAATTTTTTTGGCACTCACCCTTTGATAAATTAGGGGATAGATTTGCAATCGTCAAATCAGCAGTTACCAGAATGCAAAAGATGTTTGCAATTAATCTCGAAAGAGACAAGTATTTAGTCGTTATTGCTTCATATAAATTAAAAATTGCAGAATTCATAAAATAGTATAATCAAAATGTACTTTTTAAAATCTTTCTCTTTTTATATTTGAATCATACAACATATGTATTATAAAATATCCCAACACTGCCAAACCGAAATATTTTATTTATTGGTTGATATTTGCTGCTATATTTAGCTTGTACTTTCGGTAAATTCCACCCTATTTTATTATATTCTGTGCCCTAACGTTTCAGTTTCTAACCACCTTTGTTTCTAGCTTTCTTTTTCTTTTCTTCTGGGCGTAGGAAATTTCGACACTAAGCAGGTAGCGACTAAAATTTAATGGCAATTTTCGACACCAGCCCCAATTCCCGTTTTTATCTTACAGGTATATTCGACACCAAATAAATATAGCTGCGACATAAATAAAATACCATAATTAATTAATTTATTTATTTTAATAAAAGTAATGTGCATTTTATTTCTTTATAACTGTAATAATATCTAAATATAATACAACTAATACCTAATTTTTGTACATTTTACCGTTAATATTACTTGTATACAATGATTTATTTGCTATTATAGGAATGATAAGATACAGCTTTTATAAATTCTAACCTACGTATTTGTTGGGATCGTAGTTTATCCATAATTTTCTCCAAAAATGCCAATTTAGCCTTAAAAGTAGTATCTTTGATTTTTGCTGGTATATGTAAACTATTTATTTTGACATACTTAAGTGTCTACTTGAAATTCTTTTAACTTTTCAATAAAAATAAAAATAGAAGGATGTGTTGAATAAAAAGAAGAATTAAATCTCGAATGAAAGGATTCACAGGCATTTGTGGTCCTCGCAATAGACGGATTCTGGTTAGACCATATGTGTGGTGGAAATAGAGCGCTATCGAAATAATCTGCATTTATATCAAGTGTTGCGTTTATAGGTTTATATGACATTAAATCATAAAGAAAGCATTCTTCAACTTCTGCTGGATTTAAATAAGTTAAACCAAACGTATGCCTTAACCTTTTTCCAATTTCTGAATTTGTATCCTTATATTCTTGTACCAAACCCAAAGATTGAATTTTTTTAAACCAGTTTTGGTGTAAGTGAAAACGGCATCCACTAATTTTTGCATTGGGCCACATATACAATAAAGCACAGTGAATTGCTTTTTCAAAGTCCACAAATATTTCAGTTGGCTCTAATGATAATTGAAATGTTTCAAAAATCTTAGACCTTAATAAAGAAAATAAATTTTTGTATGTCATTGACAATTTGTCCTTTAACAAACAGTATGCTAAAGGAACATAATGTCCATTTTGCAAGCCATGTATAGTAAATAATTGTAGAAAATATTTGGTACTGTATGAAAATGTACCATCCATATACAAAGTTTTTAATTTACACAACAAACGAATATTTGTCTCGCATGAAAATACAATTACATTTAATTCAGGATGATTTAAAAACAAAAAACTTTCATTGCGACAGGTTTTAGGAGAATAATTACTAACCGCGTTATGGACTTCTGATATACTTCTTGGTAACGGACCTGGTAACAGTTTACGACGACAGTTGTAAATGTTCTTTCTTATGCTAGCTATGTCAGGAACCGTCAGCAAATTGGCATCACACTCAGCAACAGCAGTTCTTGTAATTTTGGCAGGCTTTTCCGATATGTCCTCTTGGGCTTTTCTTTTACATGCATTGGTTACCATCTTTACTTTTTTGGATCGGCTTCATGATTATGTACCAAATCACTTCTTGTGATGGTGAGGTCCTCACAGCCTATTGTGAACACTTTTGCGAAACACTTAGTGTTTCTTTGGATGCAGCGCCAAAATATCTCGCCGCTTTTTAACACTTTTTGTTTCGAGAACGAATGATGCTCCTCCACTAATAAATCTCGACCACGGGAACTTTTTATCAAACTCATTTTTTAAATATCCGTATACGTGCACAAGTCAACGTCAAACAAGAAATAAATTACAACTGAAATAATTTAGTCACAAGTACACAAGTGCCACGCCCCCCGCCGTGACAATACATATTGGGAAAACCCGCTTGTCCTGCTTGGGTGCAAATGTCCATCGCCGCTACTTACCTACCTACCTGCTTTATGCCGCGGTGTCGAAATTTCCTATAATAAAATTTGACCCTTCGATTACCCCAGGTACAAAGACAATTTGGTGTCGAAAGCTCGCCCGCCGTTCCTTCTGATCTTATAATTCCTATTCTTGATACAATCTTTGGCACTCTTGTTTAATGTATTTATTCTCTTTCTTTCTCATTTCTTTTATTAAAATTTTATTTGACCCAATGGAGAAACAAACATTTTAATTTAGGCGAATCAACTGTAAAAGCAACTAAGAAGAATGAAATTGCTATAAGAAAATCTATAATTTCTGATACAAAATTAAGCAACAAATTTTCATCTTACTCAAGGGAAGAATTATTACAAAGAACAGAAAAAGCCATTGCAATTTGGATTGAGGGACTAATTCAAAGAAGAATTCCTATAAATAGTTATTTAATCCAGGAAAAAGCTCTTCAGTTAGATGAGCTAATTGGTGGCTAAATCAGAGCCACCAACTTCCACTTCCTAAGCTGGTAAAAAATTTGCAACTAGCAAAGGATGACTAATCGGATTTATAAAAAGAAAATAATTTTATAATATCAAGATGACAGGAAAAAGTGCTACAGCAGATAAAGCAGCAACAAAAATATTTCCACAGGAACTGGTGACTATTGTGCCCATCAAGTATTTAACGCTGATGAAACGGGACCTTATTGGAAAAAAGGCGTAACCGTATGTACATCGCAAGGGATGAAAAAACTGTAAGTGGACGTAAAGCAAGTGAAGACCGAGTAACATTATTACATACTTTGTAGCAATACATCAGGAGATAGGATGTTGAAACCACTCTTAATAAATAAATCTCTTAGAGCACGTGCTTAAAAGGCAAAGATTTACTTTACAAGTAAAACAAGAAAAAGCAGTTGATGTTAAAAATTTATTAGAAAACCAATATTATTCAAACTGAAAGAGTATTGAAGAATTAAGCTATTATAAACACGTTTTAGGAGATAACTTTGACAAACATCTACCTGCAGATGAAGTTCATAAATAATTAGTTCACTTTCAACAACAATACTAATAAAATAAACAGGTTCCCCTATTTTCCTGCTTATCGGCACGATATGAATAAATAAAAATTATTTTATCTACTTTATTCCACCGTAGGCCTCTTTAAAGTCAATAAATAGCGCATGTTTGGCCAGGTTTTGTTCATAACTGCTATGTATAAATTGTTTTACTGTGAGAATATGGTTTGTAGCAGTCAGTCTCTTCTGAGGCCTTCCTGGTAAGCTCCAACTATATTCTCATTCTGTGTGTTAAACTTTGTGCTGATAATTTTGACAAGTATGTATCAGTATCTTATATACTTCTTCTTCTTCTTCAAGTGCCCTGTCCGTTGCGAACGTTGGCTATTAACATGGCAATTTTGATCTTGTTTGCGGCGCTTCTGAATAGTTCGACCGATGTGAGCCCGAACCACTTCCGCAGATTTTGGAGCCACGAGTGTCTTCTCCTGCCTGGCCCTCGCTTACTGTCTATTTTTCCCTGGACAATCAATTGTAGCAGACGGTACTTATCGTATCTCAATATGTGGCCTAGATATTCAAGCTTTCTTTGTTTAATTGTATTCACGATTTCTTTCTCCTTTCCGATTCTTTGGAGTACCTCTATGTTGGTGACATGTTCGGTCCAGGATATACGAAGAATGCGTCGGTACACCCACATTTCGAATGCTTCTAGTTTTCTCGTTAGCGTCTCCGTCAGCGTCCAGGCCTCCACGCCATACAGCAAGATCGGCAAAATGTAGCATTTAACTAGACGTAGTTTTAGGGGAAGAGACAAATCCTTGCTTATGAGGAGCTTTTTCATATTGCTAAATGCTGCTCTAGCTCGTTCTATTCTCGCCTTAATTTCTATGGTCTGTTCCCATTTTGCATTTACGTTGGTGCCAAGGTACACATAAGGTTCTACATGGTCAATTAGTATGTTACTTATCCGTAATTGTCGAGCAGGTTGTTGCTTTTTGCTTATTAGCATCCACTTTGTCTTCTTGAAGTTGAGGCTCAGGCCGTATTCCTCACTAACTGAATAAAGTCTTTCTATTACTTGTTGTAATTCGTCTATGGTACTGGCAAGGATCACCGTGTCGTCGGCATATCTTATATTGTTCGTTAACTCGCCGTTTATTTTTATGCCCTCATTTGCATTTTCCATACATTTGTTAAATATTTCCTCGGAATACATATTGAATAGGAGTGGGGATAATATACACCCCTGACGGACACCTGTTTTGATCTGCACGCTTTCAGTGAGTTCGTTGCCAATTTTTGCTCTTGCTGTTTGACCCCCGTATAGGTTTGCCACAATTCGAATGTCCTTGTCGTCAATACCTGTCTTTCGCAGAATACCTATCAATTGTTCATGATTGACATTGTCAAATGCTTTTCTAAAATCTACAAAGCACAAATACACGTCCTTATCAACGTCTCTACACCGCTGTATAAGCACCTGGAGAGCGAAAATTGCTTCTCTAGTTCCAAGTGCTTTCCGAAAACCAAACTGCGATCTATCAATATTTGACTCACATTTATCATATATTCTTCTATGAATGATCTTAGTGAACGCTTTAGTGACATGATTGATCAAGCTTATAAGCCGGTAGTCATCACAAATCTGGGCATTTGGTTTCTTCGGGATTGTAATAAATGTTGACTGCAGCCAGTTCTCCGGGATTTTACCGCTATTATATATGTTGTTAAAAAGTACAACTAGATTATCAAGGAACTGTTTGTCTGATTTACATAGGATCTTTAATATTTCGCAGGGTACATTGTCCGGACCTGCTGACTTATTGTTTTTTAGTGCTGCAATGGCATCTTCTATCTCCGATTTAAGGATTGAAGGTCCTGTTTCTCCTTCTCCATATAGGTGATCATTAGTCCTGTCAGATGCAAATAATGTTTCTATGTATGATTTCCATGTTTTTAAGATCGTTGATGGCTCCGAGATAAGATTTCCAT
This sequence comes from Diabrotica balteata, assembly GCA_918026665.1. NCBI lineage: Eukaryota > Metazoa > Arthropoda > Insecta > Coleoptera > Chrysomelidae > Diabrotica > Diabrotica balteata. The sequence continues at coordinate 32,869,576 of OU898277.1, forward strand.
CGCTATCTTTTATGCTGTTGGGTGACTTATTGAATTTCCTCTTGTTTTTCATCGATTTTATTTTTATGTGCTTATTGTAACTGTCGTATTTTCGTTTGTATTGTTCTATTTCCCTGCATTCGTTGGAAAACCATTTTTCTTTGGCTTCTCGAATTTTCGTTCTTATGGTTTTGTGGATCTGCTGGTATTATATGGTATATATCTTATATACTATATTTAATAATGCAATTCCTCCAGCAGAATTGTTAAAACAATTCTTGAACATGAAGTTAGTGACACACAATTTGGATTTATAAATTGTATGGCCTTAAGAAATGCTTTGTTCGGTTTGAATAGTTTTGATGGCCCAGTGATACATGGATATGACTATAAGAACATTTGATAATGTTTAACGTAAAAAGCTTGTAGATATATTAAAAAGCAAAAATATTGTTAGTCGTGATCTGAAAATATATCTAATCTATATTGAAATCAAACCGCTAAGGTAAAAGTTGACGACCCGAACATCAGTTATTAGAGTTGATCACATCTTTATTAAATGTCGAGATAAATATTGCCCGTTACCATTTTGTCACTATTTCTTACGTTACTACTTTTTTCTGTATTCATTATTGGATTATATCAAGCTTTACTCTACTCTTTGACAATTGCATTTGCGCCTGGTCTCTTCTTACTGTGTATTAAGATGACTAAATACTTTATTTAATTTCCCATTTATCGTTTATGGACGACTTATGGATATACATTTTCTGTTTAGTTGAGGACGTTGATATTTAATATATTGTCAAAAACCAGTGTCCTTTGGATGGCCACTTCTGCTACCCTACCAGATTCCCTTCATCGTCCTGACAAAATAATATTCTGGTTTTAATGACTTTTTTGTTAACTTTCTTATTCTTTATTAACCTTAATAATTTACTTCCGGTGGTGAAATTATTTAGGACTCTAGTGACTTTTTTAAATCAGCTCTTCTGTTTATCCATAATTTTTTATATATATTATCGCCACATAAAATTGCATACCTTGACAAAAAAAAATAATTTTAATTGTTCGTTAATTCCTTTCTTCATTAAAGAGACTAAAAAATAATAAATGTCATATATAAACACGCGGGAATCATCAATGTTAATAATTATTTTTTATAGCGCTAAACTCTTCATAAAATTACCACATTAATTACAGCACAGATGGTGCCAACCCAGCAATCCATATTTAAATTGTGATGTGTAACGATAGGGAGCCTCGGTCGTTGCTAAACGGATACGACCGTTAAAAATTTCAGATGGATTTAATTAATTAGAAAATATGCATCTATGTAAAAATTTTAAACAACACCATCAATATTTCTAGTATTTAATGTCCAAAACAACGCAATATCTCGTCATACTAATAGAATTGAGTCTACTAACTGGGACCTTAGACAATGATATATTGTCATATTATTAACAAAGGTATTCAATTGATATTGAACGGAGTCCAACGAAAAAGTTATTTGATTTGAGAAAGTGATGGGATTTTAATAAGTGCATTCTAAATGCCCTATTATTTCACTACAAACATGGATATATACTAAAATACAACATTCAAAGAAGATAAATCTAGTGAACACCCCACTTTAGGTTACCACAACAGTCCAAACCAACAAAATCTATAAACTAACAACTTTATCAGATGAACAACAAGGATTCAGATCCGGAAGATCCTGCGTATCAAGTACAATATAGAAAAGGCCATCAAGTACAATAAACCAGCATATCTATGGTTTATAGACCTGGCAAATGCTTTCGATTGCATCCAAGTCGAAGACGTCTTACACCCACTGTATAAAAGAAACATACCAATCAATATTATACAAACCGAAAACATCTACCTCCATAATCAAATACAGGCAAAGATAAATGGAAAACTAACACAGTGTATACCAGTACAAAGCGGAGTCAGACAGGGTGACTCGTTAAGCCCACTTTTCTTTAATATAAGGTCATGGCTACCGAATGGGGAACAAAGAAATCCAAATATTATGTTATGCAGACGACGTCGCATTAATTGTAGAGACAGAAGATGAGCTCCAAAGATTAACACATATCTTCAATACAACAGCTAAGAAATCCAATATGATAATATCAGCTGAAAAAACCAAATGTATGGCAACATTTAAATACCCACCACGGTGTAAAATCGATGTAGAATTGATGGGAAAATAATAAAGCAGGAAGCAAGGTTTAGATATCTGGGAATAGATATAACTAGTTATGTTGAAGAAGAAGTACGACAACAAAGCTTAAAAGCAAGTAAAGCGACGGGTTCTCTTAATGACACAATCTGGAAGAACAAACACCTAACACAAGAAACAAAAACAAGAATCTATAAAGCAGCAATTAGACCTATATTAACATACATGGCGGAGACAAGACCTGTCACATCTAAAACGAGACGACTGACTGCTAGAAACAACAGAGATGAAAATACTCCGACGAATATCAGGGAGAAGTCTCTTGAATAGCGAGAAAAGCGAAAACATAAGAAGAGCATGCAATATAGAAAACATAAATGGATGGGTGACAAAACAAAAACAGGAGTGGAACAAACAAATCAGTAGAATGGCAGAGGATAGAATAGTACGAATAGCAAGAGATAAGTCACCAAATGGACGAAGAGGTATTGGCAGACCAAGAAAAAGATGGTGTGACAATTTAAACAATTTAAGAGGCTAATATTAAAGAAGAAACAGGCTTTAAAGCCTACATACTAGAAGGAAGAAGAAGAAGAAGAAGAAACAAGATTTAAAAAGGTTCTGAAACTGTTTTCTTGTCACATGTCGTAAGTTAAATATTATGTTTATATGGGGTTAAGCTATAATTAATTGTAACGAAAATTACATAGTATTGGCAACCAAAGGTTGCTACAATTCTGCTAATGTCTTTGCTACACATTTTTCTTCATAAAGTAAGGTGAGAACTGCTTCTTTGTTTTTTTTTCATATCTGTTTCTGTTATGATTATTAATGCGTCTTTCCATCGTACTTTGGGCTCATTATCCCAGGAATGTTTGCATATCTGACAGTCCCTGTTCTTAATCTATGTTTCATGCTCATTTAACTTTACACTTAGTGGTCTTGCAGTTTCTCCCACATAGAACTCGTTGCATTCAAAGCATAACTATTGTTACCAGGATCTAATATATAGCCATGCAACATCCTCATTTTTCATCCGACTATGAACTCCAGCACTATCCAAAGATAAAATCCACCAAAATTTCATAAACAGAAGCAAAAAAAATTTCGGCCTCCACTAATGACTTTATTACATCAGGTCATAATGAGCTTAAGATACACTTCCGAAGACCTTCCGAAAACGACTCTAAAAGCAGGAATGCAGGTAAACTGGAATGACACTTAATATGCTTATATTTATATCCAGAGCAAGCAGAAGAAATATTAATCAAAACACATTCCAGAGAAGTCTTCAGAGCTTCGGAAGGCACTCAAGTATTTAAAATTAACCGAATTTAATTATATAAGTACAGAGCTAGAAATAAGGTCATCATTGTACAAAATTCGAGTAAGACCCATTGTGACATGATTCTGAAACATGGAATTTACAGAAAAAAGATGATACTAGCCTGAAACATGTCCATAGTAAAGTGCTGAGGTAAATCTTTGAGATTTCTGTAAAATCCGTTGGTAAAATTGGCAAATAAGAAACAACAAGAAGTAGCATTGGATGGAAGTCCTGAAATAAGTACAAGAGGACGTCTTAGAATGCTTTGCAAATTAGTAGAGCATCAAAAATTATTTAATAGTTATAAAAGCCCGAAAATAGAGGGATTCGCACATGATAGAAAGGAAGGGATCAAAGTTGCCATTTAACTCGAAATGCACAAAAGCTTGTAGAACTAGAGTAAGAAACAATAAAATTAATGTATATTGGGATATGCTTAATTTATGTAATGTACCTTCACGGAATTTTTTTAGATGTTTAAATAAATTTGTATTCGATATGTGTTTATACTTTTATACCCTTCAATATTTTCTCTTTTTTACAGGGTTTTCATTAGAAAATGAGGAAATAATGAAGAAATATAGTTTAATCGTTTGTGGAAATATATTTCATGATACATACTACATTTTTTAAAACTAATGTGGAACATAGCGCATAGTCAATTAATTGGTAAGTATAATATTTTTTTATTAAATACTATTATGTACATAGAGTGTGGAAACTACTATGGAATAAAATAGTTGGTATTCCAATTTTAAAAAATTATACAAAACGCTGGGGATCCCTCGACTTTAAAACATAAATTTAAATGAACAGGGTGATTTACAAACGTCTCGCACAGTCCATCGTCTTCATTTAAAACATTATGTATTTTTTTACCACCTGATCTTCATTAGCTATATTATTTGAGGTCTATTATGAATAATACAAAGTGAAATTATGAAATTAATAATTTATCATGGTTTAAATATTGACATTTTTTAAATGGGCTAAATATAGACATCAATTTTCTAAATAAGTATTGATATATTGGGTTTTGTATTTAAAATCTTGACAAAAATTATACATAATTTCAAATTGCGAAATAGTAGACCCTACATAATATATATGGGATCTGGTTGACCGGTTGTTAAGGAGCATTTAAAAGCGTATTAGACTTGCGTGAATCAACCCGTACATTTAAATTTATATTTAAAAAGCGTACATTTTAATTTAAAAGTTGACAGGTCCCATCGTTTTTAAAATTTTTTTTAACAACGTTTTTACAACAATTGTAATCCATAAGTGGTTTCCACACTGTATAATTTCAAAATTTCATCCTGCATTAGAAGGTTCATTACTCGCCATTTAGGATCAGGTTATACCAACCAAAAATTACCTGAAATATATCGTCAAAGACCCTCAGGTCCAAAACGAAAAATGCCGATATGAATGTCAAGCCCAAGAAACTATCCAACATCTTACCGGAGGCTGGCAGGCATTTGCTGCAACTGAATATAAGGAACGGCATGACTCGGTAGGGAAGATCCTCCATCAAGAGATAGCTTTTAAACTGGAACTTCTACAAACAAACCATCTCCCATATTATCAATACGTTCCTGAGAGTATGCTTGAGAATGACAACTACAAGCTATACTGGGATCGCACTGTGCTTACAGACCAAACTGTAGCACATAATAGACCAAATCTCGTGCTAGTTAATAAACTAACAAGACAAACAACTCTAATCGATGTGGCGATACCTAACAACAGTAATCTGGGTGTTAAGTACAACGAAAAGATCGCCAAGTACAGAGATCTGGAAATACAAATAAGAAGACAATGGAGAATGGAAAGTACCCAGACGATACCTATTATTCTTTCTACCACTGGAGTCATTCCGAAGAACCTCCTAGAAAACATAAAAAAGCTGGGTCTAAATGAACATCTATCTAAGGTCATGCAGAAAGCTGTGCTACTTTCGACGTTCAGATGCGTGCGAAAATTTTTAGGAGATACACCGACGTACCAAGTCACCTAGGACTCGATAACATGGAAAGAGTCCCACCAGAGCTCAATCCTTTTGATACCGTAGGTATCTGGGATGAGTGAATTTCCCCTTAGAGGGAGTGTTAGCCGTATGGCTAAATCTGGATAATAATAACAACAATCAGGGTGGCAGGCAGATCCCTGTCATACAATCAGCTACAGTCCAACAACGAGAAGAACCACAAATGAGTCAAACAACAACAAGAGCTCAACTTGCTGAATGTGCTGCGCTGGAACATTAGCTGGCGCTCACTCAAGGGGGACGACCGAGGCAGCGCATGAAATGGGCTGCGTCCATAAACGAAAATATTTTGCGCTTTTATTATAAGGTGACAAACCTCGGTCAAGAAAGATCGGCTATCGACAACAAAACTGTATGCCGAATTTTGCAGGGAGTACCCAAAAATCCAAGTATCTAAACAAAGAGTAGCAAACCAATACCGGGTAATTTTAAGAAACAATCTTATCCCAGAGACTAGACGCGACATTATCAGAAGCAAAATTGAACAGGAGATCCATAACCAAGAGCAAGTGGCAGACCAAGTCCCTAATGAAATCCCTAATCAGCAGATTCCTGAGCTTCTCATACAAGAAACTTAACCTAATAATACACAGCATGATAATACCGAGTTGCACAATAGTCTGGTAAACGAGATGACACGCGCTATACAAGAGTTTAGAGCAACAAATCAACTTAGCAGACCACCGCTACCAAAAATAAACTCTCATAAGAAACTAGGAGCGCTGTTACAAATTGTGAATACTGAAGTTCTACCCAATTATATCACAGAAGCCCACACATTAGAATATTTGCATATGCTGATTTACTGTGCAGCAACAGCAATTGCTAATGTTATGAACATTAAGATCAGAACACGACGGGGTACCAACATTGGAACGACTGATAACAGAATAGCACCCTGGGAAAAACGACTTCTGAGGAAGATTGAATTACTACGTAGGGACATTGGCCAAATAACAGAATATATTTATAAGAGGAGTAAGAACTAGAAAAATCATCAAAAAGCTGAAGAAATATTGTTTAAAAGACACTCACGACATGATCCAGAAACAACATACCTCAACAATGCCTGGACATATTAAAACAAAAACTATCTGTTTACTTAGGCCGCCTGAGGACATATAAAGTGTAACAACCGGAAATGCGACAATATACTTTTTCAGCAAACAGAGAAGACTTCCTATAGGAAACTTAATTCCACTGTAGAAAATGCAAATAGATCCTACCCAAGCCAAGAAGAAATTCATGAGTTTTGGGGAAACCAACCTTCGACGCCAGCTACTCATAACAACAATGATGGATGGATTGAAGAAACGACGAACAACTGTTAACACTGCAGTAATATTCCTAATGAACTTTTCACCACTGAAGAAGTCTCGAACATTATCAAAGAGCTTCTGAACTGGAAATCTCCTGGACCAGATTGAGTTCAAAACTTCTGGCTAAAGAAGTTTTGGAGTGCTCATGAACTTTTAACAGTATTTATTAATAATATTATTTTTAATTGACAAGAAATACCATCATTTCTTACTCAGGGATCCACTTATCTAATACCGAAGAGAAGAATCAAAATAACACCCAAGATCCAGCCAAGTACTGCCCAATTACTTGTCCTCCAACTTTGTACAAATTGGTCATTTTCTGTGAGGCCCAGAGTATCTACCAACACTGTGCTCTGAACAATATCATAGAGCCTTAACAGAAAGGATGCGCTAAGGGCTCCGTGGGCTGCAAAGAACAACTTATTATCGACTCGGTCATTTCTAACCAGGCATACACCAAAAAAGAAACCTTTTTACTGCCTCCATTGACTACAAGAAGGCATTGAATTTGGGAGATTGAATGCCGCATAAATGGCTTATAGATATATTGAAAATATAGTAAGTCGATGATAATCTCGTAAACTTTTTGAAGCATATAATGGCAGAGTGGAAGACTAAAATTCACCTTCAAATACCTGGTGAAATTAATATCGAAACTGAAGATATCCCAATTAAACGGGACCTTTTCCAGGAGGACTCGTTGAGCCCACTTTGGTTCTGCCTAGCGATGAACCCACTATATCAGCTGCTGAACTCCACTGACTCAGGATTTAGCATCAAAAATAATAACACTGTTGTGGCGCAGCTTAATCATCTGTTGTATATGGATGATTTAAAATTAATGGCTTCCACTCTAAACCACTTAGATCAGATGCTAAAAACTGTAGAACATTTCTCAAATGATATCAGTATGTATTTTGGACTAGGCAAGTGCCGTATACTAAATATAAATATAGTCAGAGGAAAGGTTCAGTCCGGAGGTTTCGATATGCAAGATGGCTAAAACATCGAGGCAATGGGTGAAAATGATATGTATAAATATCTTTATGGCCATACAGAAAGCCAGGTGTGTACGAAAATGTTTGGGAGATACTCCAACATACCAAGTCACCTAGGGCTCGATAACACGGAAAGAGTCCCACCAGAGCTCAATCCTTTTGATACCGTAGGTATCTGAGATAAGTGAATTTTTCCCTTAGAGGGAGTGTGAGCCGTATGGCTAAATTTGGATAATAACAACAACCCTATTTTATGTAAATACTATAATTTATATACTGTTTATAAAATGCAGGAATTAAAAAAATCAAAATTAAGACTTTAATGAATTAACATAATATAATTAATTGTTTGTTGTTTATTTGTTTATTTTATTATGTGCCTGTCATAATAAATATAATATAATGTCAGACCAATCAAATACAGTGTTTAAAATGATCAAATCTTACTAAGAGTCGCATCAGTTTTTTTAGGAACCGGCTGTATAATGCTAGAAGTGGGCAATATTTTTCGTACAAAGCTAGTATTGTCCAATTTTCAGATTCAAATTCTTCCAAATTGCTCTAAATGTCATCACTGCCAGTTGAACAGAGCTTTCTATAGAAATTTCGTAAAAATACAGCCGATATACATAATTATATAGTTGTTTTATTGGTGTTTAGCCATATTATTAAGTCGCTTATAATTTACACGGGGTTTTAAAGTATAATACAGATTGCCCACGCTGAAATATTCTAAACGAAAAACTTTAGCACATTGCTTTAATTAAATCTAAACCTACGCCGCATATAAACCAGAAATGAAATAGTTTCAGCACCCGCCTTTTAATCAGTCTGGAATGAGGAAGCAAAAGGCGACGCTCGGCCAGGAAAAGGGGAAAACGGCAAAATTCGGGATGGAGGAGTCTCAAAGGGGCTCTCAGATTACAGACTCCAAGGACTCGGATATATAACGCGCCTTAAACGCGGCGCACCATCCAGAAAACAGGGCGTGAGAGAGGATCGATCGAGCATCAAGGGGTCGCCATCCCGTCCCTCCACCCCCTCCCTCTGTACGAACACATCAACCTCAGCACCTCGGTCTGATATGGCACAAGCTTCGTCCTCTGTCAACAAGATGCGCGAAAAGTGCCTGAATCTTTTCTGTTTCTGTGATTTCCTCAACTTCTTTATCATCTAATCCCGTGGACAGGTGAGTTTAATCATTTCCTTAATCTTTTTTATAAAATATTACTAGTTGGCCTGCGATTTTGATTTGCAAATACGGGATGTTTGCACAATAAATATAATTTAATTAATGTAATTACTAGAACAGTTTAAAAGTCTTTTTTTATTCATCTACAAACATTTTATAATGCTTAACAAATTTATTATAAACTAATTTGATATAAAAATTTTGCAAAAGATGAATTTAGTCAGGGATGTTTCAACGGGTTTTTAACAGATCAGGGATTCTGGAAACCGAGCAATACCGAATCTGTTGCTAAGGGAAACACCAATCGCATATCAGCTGGTAAGAGTTTTATGAGGTAGGACAATTTATTGCATATCCTGTTATACCGTTACTAGAGATGTTTAAATTTTTTGATTAATTTGAAATATTTTTTCATTTTTAAATGGTCATGTTCACTCTAGTTAAATAAATTTTTATTATATTTATTCATATTATTTATAATTTTTAATAATTATAGAAATATCATTGACCCTTTTTATGTTTTACATGACTTTTCTTATTATGCCAAAAGAATAAAATATTGATTTTAAAATTACTTTAATTTTACTAAATATCAATATCCTTTGCCTCTTTTCTTCTTCGTATATCCTATTACACGATAATTTGCGAACCTATTTTTTACTTTAGCTTCTTTTCCACTTTCTTCGTAAGTTACGATCATTTACAATACATTTTATTTTTTTAACCTTTCTTTATTTCAGTTTCTTTTTTAGTTTCAGTTTTTTATTTCTTGACCTTCTCCTTGCTTTGAGTTACCTTCTTTTGCTTACTATTTTAATTTCTATCTTCTTTTTTTCATCTGCACTATCTTACCTTTAAGCATTTTTACTAAAAATCCATCTAAATTGTTTTATTTTTGTTATTCTTGTTATTTTTATGTTTCTTGTTATCCTGTTTAGTTGTTGATTATGTTTTTATGTTGTTGTTTAGTGATTCTTCTATTACCTCAATTAGGTATCTATCCCACATGTCTCCCTTCTATCTTTCTCTATTACTGTTAATTTAGCTTTGAGTAATATTTTTACCAAACCTCAACAGTATCTTCTTTTTGAATTTATTCCATCGTTTATTTCGTATATCTGATTCCTATTTCCCCTTTTAAACATCTTGCCTATTTCAAAATTTTCTGGAAATGAATTTCAATTTTGTTATTTCCAAACTGTTTCAATATTTTTTTATTATATATCACTACCTCCTATTTTATCCCTTTTTGTCGGTTGAATATCTCTTTGCAAATATCTACTCGTTTTTATCTTGTATAAAAAAAATTATAGGACATTATCTTTGTTAAGGTTTTTGCTAGTAAGATCTTCTTCTCTTCTTCGTTTTATGTACCTAGTCTCTGTCTGTTGTTCAATGTGCCTCCAGTAAGTTATCGTATTTCTAGCTCTGTTTCATAGGGTCTTGCCATTAATTTTTTTAAGTGTTTCAATCTCTGCTGTTTTTATCATCCTTTTTATCCTGTCTGAGTCAGGTTATGTTTTTGCCGGGTATGTCATTATTGGTCTGATGACTGTTTTGTAAATTTTGCCTTTCATGTCTTTCCCGATATTTCGATTTCTTCATATTATTTCATTCAGGCAGACTGCGGCTCTCTTTGTTCTATTCACGTTATTTTCTATCTTGGATCACACTAATTCTAATCCCCATTACCAACATATCCTGCCTGCCTAAGCGTCTCCGCCTAAGCCTTTATCTGACTTCCTTTCCTACCCCTTCCAGTAATCTGCACATTAGCAATTCTTCCTATTGAATGATTATTGTCTCGACGTTGAACATGCTTAAACCATCTTAAACTATGCTCTCTCATGTTGGAATAATTCCTAATTTTATCCTTTTTTGTCACTTCACTTATTTATCCAAGCATTACCATTTCCACCACATGCATTTGTTGTTCCTCTTTGGTTTTACCTGACCATCATTCCGTTTTATATATCATAGCTGATTTTAAGGCGATTTTATAGAATTTTCCAGTCAGCTTCAATGGATTTTACTACAACACAACACACCACTCTCTTCCTTTGGCCTCATCCATCCAACCCAAATTCTCTTACAAATATCTCTATATATTTCCCCATTATCATCATCATCTTTGGTTCGACAATCCTCTGTGGATCTTGGCCTGCTCTAAGATTCGTCGCCATTCTGTTAGGTTTTTGGCAACATGTTGCCATCTTCTGATTTTTAATATTCGTAAGTCGGTTTCAACTCCATCTAACCACCTAATTCGCGGTCGGCCTTTGCTTCTTTTTCCTACAGGTGTTCCTATGGTTAGCTTTTTAGCAATCATATTTTCTGGCATTCGTATTATGTGTCCAGCCCATCTAAGTCGCTGTATTTTAATGAACGTTATGACATCTGGCTCATCAAAGAGCTGATACAATTCAAAATTATATCTTCTGCGCCACTGCCCTTGGTCGTTTACAGCTCCAAATATTTTGCAGAGTATTTTACGCTCAAATATTCCCAAAATTCTTTCATCTTTCTGCGTTAGAGTCCATGTTTCTGCTCCATATGTGAGGACCGGCCTCAGCAATGTTTTGTATATAATAATTTTAGTTCTTCTTTGAATGTTTCTTGAGTGGAAATGCTTTTGGAGTCCATAGTATGCCCTATTTGTAAGATTTATTCGTCTTTTGATTTCTTCGCTTGTTTTATTGGTAGCAGTCAATAGCGACCCAAGGTATGTGAAGTTGTCAACACGTCCAAAGGTATGACTTCCAAAGATTGTTTTTCGTTCCTCATTTGCTATCGGATTCTTTGTAACCAACATGTACTTGGTTTTGTCTTCGTTGATGACTAGACCGACCTGTTTCGCCGCTGTTTCCAATTCTAGGAGATATTGCTCAACATCTCGCTTGCTACGCCCCACTATGTCAATGTCATCAGCATATGCTAAGACTTGTATCGATCTATTGTAAATAGTACCGCCATCCCTAATTCGTGTATCTCGGACTGCCTTTTCTAAGGCAATATTAAATAGAAGGCAAGCCAGAGCATCCCTTTGTCTGAGTCCATGCTTTATCTCAAAGGATCTAGAACTCGGAAGGTTAGTCGGAAGAAAGTTAGTTAACTAACCTAACTAACTCGGCTAGTTAGTTAGGTTAGTTAGTTAGAAAGGAAGGTTAGTCGGATAAGTTTCCCTGGTATACCAAACTCATGTATTGATTGGTATAGCACTGTTCTCTTGACACTGTCGTATGCGGTCTTGAAGTCGACGAATAGGTGATGGGTTTCAATATTTAATTCTAATGTTTTCTCGAGAATCTGTCTTATTGAATGAATCTGGTCAATTGTTGATTTTTCTGGAGCGAATCCAGCTTGACATTTAGCAACTATGCTCACTGTGTAAACTTGCAGCCTTTCGTAGAGAATATTTGCTAGTATTTTGTAAGCAGTTGTTAACAGGGTTATACCTCTATAGTTGTCACACTGGAGCTGGTCACCTTTTTTATGTAACGGGCATATCACAAGGCATGGTCTCATTATGCCAAACAAGAAGTAAAAGCTTATACAGTGTCTGTAGTAGGGCATCGCCACCATTCTTGTAGAGCTCATTGCAAATTTGATCAACTCCTGGTGATTTATTATTTTTAAGCTTTTTAATGGCTTGGGCAACGTTTTCGATGGTAGGTGGTCTTTCGTTTGGATTGAAAGGATTCCTATCATTTCGATTTGCTTGAGTGTTATTTGCTTCTTCGATATGATGGCCATTAAATTTTGCATCGAAAAATTCAACCCATCTGTTTAGGATTGAGGCCGTATCATTTAGGATGTTTCCGTCAACATCCTTACAGCTCCTTATTCTTGGCTTAAACTCTTTGCGCATTTTGTTTAGATTTCTGTAGAACTTTCGAGTTTCATTTTGATTTCTTAGCCATTCTGTGCTTTTCAACTGCTTTTGCTCAAATTGTCTTTTTTTTTCTTCTATGTAATCGTTTTTCTTCTCTTCTTAGGGTCCTTTATTCTTCCTTTGCTCTTCTTCTGCATCCAGCTTGATTTGTCTTTAGGTATGCCCTGTTTTTGTTATCTGTTGCTTCTTGGCACTCCCTGTCAAACCATTCGTTTTCTTTAACTGGTTTGGTTTTCCCCAATATTTTTGTTGTGTTCTCAGTTATTATGTTTTTACATTTTGTACACAGTTCCTCTACATTTGCCCCCACCTCCAGGCTCTCCATTTCCTCGTTATTTCCCCATTACTTATTCTTAATTTTATCCATTTTTGTCACCTCACTTATTCATCTAAGCATTATCATTTCCACCACATGCATTCGCTGTTCCTCTTTGTTTTTACCTGATCATCATTTAGTTTTATACATTATAGCTAGTTTTAAGTCGGTTTTATAGAATTTTTCAGTCGGCTTCAATGAATTTTTCTGTCACACAACACACCACTCGCTTCCCTTGACTTCATCCATCCAAACCAAATTCTACTACATGCATCTCTATATATTCCCCCATTACTCTGTAGTTCCGATCCCAGCTACTTAAAAATATTACTTAACACAATCACTTTACCATCCAAAGTTATCATTTTATTTGTAATAGCTGATGCTGTTAAATGAACATTAAAAATACTCCGTTTTTGTCCTACTAAGTTTTAAACCCTTTTCCTCAATTTCCTCAAGAGCTTGTCTACACTGTGTCAGTTTTTGTACTAAATCGCATTCACTGTTTCTTTTTAACACTGCATTATCAGTATACGTTAAGCACCTGGGAATGTTACCCTGTAGTTTCGATTTTATTTAATCCAACACTAATTAGAATAAATAAGGACCAAGCACCGAGCCTTGATACCATCCTTCTTTTACATGAAATTTATTAGTCTCTCCTACACCTGTCCTAACAATAGTTATTACTTCATCATACATGTCTATATATCTTTACATATGCATCGGAACTTCCTTTCTTATTAAGAGCCCACCACAGTATCTCACGAGGAATTCTGGCATGCTTTCTCAAGAATAATGAATACGATATGAGCGTGTGTTTCTTTATTCCTGTATTATTTCATCACCTGCTTTTTAATGAAAATTTCATTTGTTGTTGGTCTGCCTCACATAAAGCCAAACTATTTTCTTGCCACTATTTATGTGATTTTCTCCAAGTCTATAGTATTGTGTCACTTAAAAAAAACTAGCAGCCTTTTTATGTCAGCGTATCATCACTGTCACTATCATTCCTTATCGGTTTCATGAATTTCTTAGTAATTTTTTAATCCCAGTTTTCGTATAAGAGGCCGTCGTTTTAATATGGCCAGTTTATATATATATATATATATATATATATATATATATATATATATATATATATATATATATATATATCGCCTTCACTTTCTTTATTTTCAGTTCTGGTATTATAGTCCGCGGCCCCTAACACAACACTATCAAACTCATCATCCCTCTCTAACAAAGTTTTTTCATAACTCTACTTCTGATAATTTTTTTAATGCTACTGCGAAACAAGCATGCTTTACACCTCTTGACAGGACAAGAAACAGCCACGCAAACACCTATAAAATCATATGCGACATTATTGGCGCGTGCTCAAGACTTAAATTGTTCCCGTAATTCTACTCTAAAGGCTCAAATTATCTTCCGACAATTGTTCTGAACATCACTCGATAACGCAAAAAGCTTACTTGATCATAAAAACAAAGTTATTCCCTAGCGTTCGACTAAGTATACGACTCGCCTCAAGTGCGGATCCAGGACTGATTTTTTTTGGGGGGGGGGGGAGGCTAGTTGGGGGAGGAGGAACTTTTTTTGAGGGTCTGGGGGAATTTTAAAAAAATTAGGGTTAGTATGGTGAGTTTTAGGTTATTACACAACTTATCGTTATTAAAGAATTTTTATTTGTCTAGCAATGAAAAAGAAGAATATTGATCGTTTATTGATGCACGCGGGAAGGGGCGGGACGCGGGACGGAAGAGCGATGTTTCTACAGTTAAATAAATTTATTACTCGACAAAAAAAAAGTCGCTTTGTAAAATGTTACATTTACTCCATACTGCTATATGGTGTAGACACCTGGACCATAAAGGCCAATGTGATGAACCGATTGGAGGCCTTTGAAATGTGGGTATTTAGAAGACTACTTAAAATTCCCTGGACAGATCACACAATAAATGTCGAAGTATGAAATCGAATTTGCAGAGAACGAGAATTGCTGCGAATAATGAAAAGAAGAAAAACTGCTTATTTGGATCATATATTTCGAAATTCCAAGTACCAGTTCTTACAGCTTATTATGGAAGGGAAGATAGAAGGAAAAAGGGACATCGGAAGAAAGAAATTCTCATGGCTTAACAACATAAGGGAGTCAACAAACCTGGATGCCCATGCACACTTTAGAGCCAAAATTGTCGACAAAATCCACTAATTGGATAGGGCACCATAAGAAGAAGACAAAAAAATGAAATTAATACTGAGCAAAACAAGGACAAAAAATGTACTTTTATTAAAACTTTCATTGCAGTTAGATCTTCTATCTTTTAAAGTCGATATGGCATTGAAAATAGCCTTAGCAGCCAGGTTAGCCTCAAGATATTTTGTTGGTAGAAGCTGGCTTAAGAGTAATGTTAATTTTAGTACGTCAATCAGTGACATTATAGAAACTCAGATGTGCATAAAGAATTAAGCAAAGTTAAGTGTAACAGTTTTGGGATCCTTCCAAAGGAAGGAGATTAAAATATGTAGATGTTAGTGCTTCTATCTCAATCTATAGAGAGATAGATTGATCCAAGGTTGAGATAGATGTTAGTGCTTCAATTACATGTAAAGTGCTAGATCTGAACTGGATTAGGCTTTTGTGGCACTAAACCCATCTTGTTTCGCATAAACTTGTTATATTTTGTCCAAGTTTCAGTTTAAAACTTCATTTCTCTTGACTGACATGTAGAAGGAGAATATCATGGCTGCGGAATTTAAGAACATGGTTTAAGAAAACCTCAACGGAGCTGTTTCGAGCCGCAGCGAGCAAGGTAATGATTGCCAATATGATTTCCAACATCCGAAACGGATAGGAACCAGAAGAAGAAGAAGAAGACATGTTAAAAAATGATATTACTGACTTTATTATATTCACTGTGTTTGTGATTAATAGAAATTGAAAGTGAGTTGTTTAAAGTATGATTTAGTCAATGACATCTAAGTGCATTTGTTGCGACCTTTTTTTATTTTTGTTACTGTCCTGACTGCTTCAGAGCTCATTACACTTCAACTGTCAGTACCGATTCCTACACATTTCTTCGGGTCAAAGTGCAGTTCTTTCATCAAGTTTTTTTATATTTTTCCCAAGGCTTCTCCTGTCACGTAATGTTCATCCGTTTTTTCTTGATTTTCAATAATTATTTTAATGTTCTCATATGCGTCAACGAACTTGACAAAGTCTTCACGAATGTAAAGAAAACAATAAATGTTTGAAATGCAAATATTTTAATTTATATATTTTTTTAATTCTCGTGGGCTGGTGGCATGGGCCCTCTCTGGATCCGCCCTTGACTCGCCCACTAAGATAATTGTTTATTAAAAATATATATAGTAACTTTTATTTTTGTAAACTTTTTACGGCAGCGACAAACTTGACATATTTGACATATTAGCCAAAAGGCATGTTAGGATAGAAGAGATAATTAACCGATATTTTTCAATGGATGCTCATTATCATTTTAAACTAAACGTACTAGAATTTTAGAAAAAAAAACATAACATCTCCAATTTTATTACTTTCATAGATCTCAAACAACTTTTACTATTTATAACGCTTTCATTTTAGTCTTATTAAAATTCTTCGCACCTTTTTGCAAAGCGTTAGCTATTTGCCCAGAAGTCATTGGGCGTACCCTAACTTGACTAATAATACTTTGCCTATATCTCTTAACCCTAGAAAGGTGGACTATTATTTACTGACAGTTATGGTGGACTATCGTAATTTTTACGACATCTAACAAAAAATTGAAAAAAAACACAAATGTAATTATAAACACTTTTATTACAAAAAATTAGAAAAAATGTAAGCCTTAGTCAGTGGTACACAGATAAATAAAGTCGATGTACACTACTCGTTTGCACACATTGTACATATATTACCTCGGTGTTCGCCACATATAGCGTGATGGCATTGGTTGCAATATGTGGTAGTCATGCGCCTCTTTTTATTAGGACAATGGAAACATGCCTTGCGTTTCTTTTTTTCAGGTAACGGACGTTCAACTTCTTCGGAAATTTTGAGGACATCTTTAATATTTTGCTTAAGATTTCGACGTAAAGTTGGAATACACAATCGTTCTCTCAGCCAGGGTTCGGCGAGATGACGAGCCAATTCAACCATATATTCGTATCTGGATAAAACTTTTCTGTTTGCTTTTAATGTGTTTGTGGTGTAAATAACATACGAGTTAATACTTGCAATATTTATCATATTATAGAAGATACACAAAGGCCATCTCCTCGTTTTACGACCCGCATTCATATTCGAACACATTTGATCAAATGTATCCACGCCGCCTTTTGTTCCATTATAATCAGTTATTATAGTGGGTTTGCCATTTATTTTGGAAACATCAGCACCTTCGTGAAGTGTTGAAAGAAGTAAAACTACCTTATTTTTCTTTGGCATATATGATACCAATGTCTTTCTTTTATCAAAACAAAACATAGATGTATTGGGGACTCTGTTCTTTACATTTAACAATTCCTGTGGAATTTCTCTTTTATTTTTGCGAAGAGTTCCGATAATTGTCAGTTTATACTGATCTTTTAGTAACTCCTCTGCTAAGCTAACTGATGTAAACCAGTTGTCCATGATAATATTTCTGTTACTACCGTGAACTGATTTTGTAAGTTCCTTTACAAAATATGTACCCAACGGCAAACCATTTGTATTGGTTTTCTTGCCTAAATAAGGAATAGCATCGATCATATATTTCGAAGAGCTGTCACAGATCATTACGATTTTGAGACCATACGAATTAGGTTTATCAGGTAAATACATTCGAAAAGGGCAACGTCCTCGAAATCCTACTAACTGTTCATCAATAGTCAGATAGGATGAAGGTGTATATGATTCTCTGCAGGTGGTAATAAAAATGTCCCATATTTCGCGTATATGCGCAAAAGGATCATCTTGCTGCCTTTCTTTTCGTGTTTCCTTTTCATCAAATCTAAGACAGTTTATTAGATATTTGAAACGCTGACCACTCATGCAAGCCTGATAAAATTTTCCTGATATATTACTGTCAAACATATATTTCACAGATAGATGACTGTCTTTATTTGCTGCAGACATTATCAAAATTGCCAATAAAGCTTGTAGCTCATTTTTACTCATGTCAGAAATATTAGGACGACTGGCATATTTTTTAGATTGTCTTGTAATTTCAGTATTTGAGTGTAACAGAGTACGACATAATATATCCTCTGAAAAAAAATGTAAGAAATATTCTTCAACTTTTGTGTAGTTTTTGGCATTTCCTTTGGGACCAGCTATAAAATGAATAATATTTCTAGCTGCCGTTCTTTTTGACAATGAAGGTATTTTGTTTGACCACTTATGCCCGTTTTTACCTTTTAGAGCCTTTCCCGGATTTACAATAAACTGAGAAACAGTGGAGTTCTCACCTGATGTTCCAGGTACTTCTTCTGTAGATTTTTCGCTTTCCATCACTATTGCTTCTATATCTGCATCCATTAAATTTACAGATGAACTGGATACACTGGATGGCTGGAAAATTTTGGAATTACCACTATTTTTAGAGTCATCTTCTTCATCTGAATCGTCCGATTCAAACTCCAAAGCATCTTCTTCTAACTCCCAGTCACTTTCACTATCTTCAAAAGGTTCCTGCTCACTATCTTCACCATTAATTATACGCTGTATTTCATCGTTTATTTCACTTGCCGTTAAAGGTTTTCGTGATGACATAGTGCTACAATTAAATAAAATAATATTTACTACAAATATAAAAAAGAATTAGATAACGACTTACCAAAAACGTCACCGGCGTCCAAATAAACTTGAGAGAAAAAAACTAACGTAGAAGGTGGACTTTCGTAAAATTGACGACGTGCCCTCAAAAAATCTAATACATAAATACAGTAGTGGAGAAACACACTCACCGCCTGTTAAATCAAGACTAAAGAAACAGACAGCTACTGAGAAGTGTATGGGCAGAGGTTACGCGACTGCACCCGAACTGCGACGAAAACCGAGGAGCGTCGTCAAATTTACGATAGTCCACCTTTCTAGGGTTAATAAAATCTCAGCACATAAATTTCACACTGCAGATACTATTGTGAATTGGTTGAGTTATAATTCAGTACGTAAATTGGTACTATGATCATACAATTTCTTTCAGTTCGATTCAAATTAAACTAATTGAATTAATGCATTAAATGGATATTTTATTGTTAAAATCCACCGTGGCTACTTAAGCGTGTCTATTTAATGAAATTTATAACGCATTAACAATATCGCGGTATATCAATGCTGCTCACTAGGGAATAACTTTATCACCTTTAATATACAGGGTAGGTATTAGCATTTTACTTACTTGTTTATAATAATTTGTGCGTGTATCTAACAATATATAAATAACTGCTTATCTGGGTCATATATTTCGAAATTTCAAGTACCAGTTCTTACAGCTTATCATGTACGGGAAGATAGAAGGAAAACTAGGCATCTTCTTCTTCTTCATGTACCATGTCCTTTCAGAACGTTGGTTACCATCATAGCTATTTTAATTTTATTCACTGCCACCCTAAATAGCATGCTTGTATCTACACCATACCAATCTCGCAAGTTCTTCAACCATGAGGTTCTTCTTCGTCCTGGACTGCGTTTGCCTGCTATTTTTTCTTGCATGATATTTTGTAGCAATCTATATTTGGGACCTCTCATTACATGTCCGAAATATTCCAGCTTTCTCTGCTTGATGCTTTTTATGATCTCAGTAGTCTTGCTGAGACGTTCTAGTACTGTGGAGTTACGAATCTTCTCCACCCAGGAAACTCTTAAAATTCTTCTATAGCACCACATTTCGAAAGCCTCAAGGCGATTTAGATCGATTTTATCCACAGTCCAGGACTCGACAGCATAAAGTAAGACCGAGAACACGTAGCAGCGAAGTAGGCGGATCCTTAATGCCAATTTTAGGTCTCTGTTACATAACACCTTGGACATCCTTCTAAAAGCAGCTCTAGCCTGCTCTATTCTGGATCTAATTTCGCCGTGATTTTCTGCATTACAATTTAATTGCTGTCCAAGGTAGACGATTTTATCAACTTGATCAAGTTTGGTATTATTTACATATATAGACGGTTTTATATTCTGTTGTTTACTTATTACGAGTATTTTGGTTTTCCTTATGTTAAGATCCAGACCTGCCTCCCTACAACTCTCAACGACACTATCAAGTAGTGTTTGCAGATCTTCTTGACTGGAAGCTAGGAGTACTGTATTGTCCGCGTATCGCAAATTATTGATGACTTCTCCGTTCACAAGTATTCCTTCTTGTTTTTCAGAAAGTGCTTTTCTGAAAATTCTTTCGGAGTAAACGTTAAAAAGCAGGGGTGACAAGAGGCATCCCTGCCGTACTCCTCTTTTAATATTGAGAGCTTGTGATTCCACACCATCTACTAAAACTGATGTTGTTTGATTCCAATATAAATTTGCAATTATTCGAACATCTCTGCCGTCCAAGCCAATGTCTTTTAGAGCTTCGATCAATATAGAGTGCTTAACACGATCAAATGCCTTTTGAGAGTCAATTAAACAACAGTATATGTCTACAGATATATCACGACATCTTTGAGCAAGTACGCTCATTCCAAACAGTGCCTCTCTCGTTCCAAATCCGTTACGGAAACCAAACGTGAGTGTCATCCATGTATTCCTCACATTTATTGTAGATAAGACCATGTATTACCTTCAGAAAAATTTTCAATAAGTGGTTTAACAAACTGATGGTTCTATAATCAGCACAGGTTTTTGCTGTTGTCTTCTTAGGTAGAGCTATAAACAGTGAGTTAGACCAACCATTAGGTAGTTGTCCGCTGGTATAAATGGTATTGAAAAACGAAGTTATATCCTCTAAAACATTGCTATCCTTTATAAGCTTATATATTTCCGTTGGAATTTCATCAGGACCAGTCGCTCTGCCATCTTTTGATGATTCAATGGCCTTTATAACCTCACAGCGTGTTATTAGGGATCCGTCGCAGTTAGTAATATCGGGAGGTGAACTACTCGTATCGTCTTCGAATAGGTTCGTGACGTAATTTTCCCATTCTTTAAGTTTGTCCTCTACTTCGAATATTACTTTACTATTTTCATCCTGTAGCAATGCATTTTGTTTCTTATTGAAGATACCAGCCGCTTCTTTTACTTTTTTATACATGTTAAACGTGTCGTATCTTTTTTCGAGTTCTTCAATGTCATGACACTGTTTGGCTAGATGTTGACTCTTTGCTTCTCGTATTTTACGTCGAATTTCTTTTTGTATGCTATTGTAAAGTGTTTCGTTGGTTTTTGCTAGTCGCCGTTGTTCCATCAAATCCAGTATATCATCTGTCATCCAAGCCTGCTTTTTTGGCTTTGATCTGCCTTGTAAATTTTTCACACAGATTTCTTTTACTGTCGTTACGATTTTATTTAAGCCCTCATCGACGTTTTCACCAATATTTTCCCAAATTAAATTTTCGTTCAGTTGTCTTTGAACTGATTCCTTAACTTTCTCGTCTTGTAGTTGGGCTGTATCAATCTTTTTGCGAGACTTCTTTTTGATCACCTTTTTTAATTTTAATTGGGTTACAGCTACTATGGGATTGTGATCGGACCCAATGTCAGCGCCTGGATAAGTTTTAACTGATTTGATGCAGTTTCTAAATCGATTTTTTATTAGAATGAAGTCGATTTGATTCCTAATAATTTTCTCCTCTGATTCTGCATTTGACTTCCAGGTGTAGAGTCTTCTCGGTGGTAGTTTAAAATGGGTATTCGATATAACGAAATCGTGTTATTGACAGAACTGGACAAGTCGATCTCCACGTTCGTTTCTGTTTCCCAAGCCATATTCCCCCACAATGTTCAAACATCGTCCTTTGCCAACTTTAGCATTAAAATCTCCGAGGACTATGGTATTTTCTGCTGCTTTGACAAGATCTAGAGCATCACTAAGATCTTTGTAGAATGCTTCTAATTTATCTTCATCACTAGATGATGTTGGGGCATAGACCTGGATTACGTTGGTAATGAACGGCTTTGCACTAAATTTTACTAGCATTACTCTGTCAGATATGGGAATATAAGTTAAAACTGATTGAGCTAAGTGTTTTGCTACTACGATTGCAACTCCATTATAGTGATTGGCATCTGTATTTCCGGCATGGTACACTTGATATCCATCTACGTCACATACTCCTGATCCCGGCCAACGCATTTCGCTTATTTCGAGGATGCTGATTTGCATTCTTTTCATTTCTTTTATGGCATTATATATTTTACCTGACTCAAACATGCTTCTGACGTTCCATGCAACTGGGCATCGGAAGAAAGAAATACTCATGGCTTAAAAACATAAGGGATTGGACAAAACTCGATGCCCATTCACTCTTTAGAGCCACACAACATCGAGAGGAGTATGCCAGAATTGTCGCCAATATCCACTAATTAGATAGGGCACTATAAGAAGAAGACAATCCAAACTTATAATTAATATTATAAGTTTGGATTGTAATATATTAAAGGCATTAAAAATTCCATCTAAGAACAAATTTTAAAAATGAAATTTTAAATATGAAATTTTAAACCTTTTCTCTTTTTTGATTGCATATTTTTAGACTGTCTAACTAACTACTGTATTTTTTACATTTTGTCTCTCTAATATTTAATACATATGTAAATATATGTAAATAATGTCAATATATGAGTCACATACACTAAATATTAAGAAAGTACTTATATTTTATGACTCAACACTAAGTAGAATAAACATTGGCTTAGCTTTACATCATGTTAACCCGTCCGTGATCTGTAATTGCTTCTATGAAAGTCTAAATTGACAATATTTTTATGGTTATATCTTGTTGAACAAGAAACCCATAAACTATTTTTTTACTTATATTTCTGACACTTCCACGTCTTAAAAAATCTTGTTCCGTTTATGGAGAGCAATTAACTTCAGGTAGGCATTTACAACTGTCCTCATAAATCTTTTCGAGCAAATTCTACCCAGGTTTCACTCTTTACTAGAACATCTGTTTGGAGCTATTAAAAGCTTTATTAACAAATCATAAATATGGCTATAAAATAGCCATAAACCGAAATTTGTAGGCAGTTAAATGTTTAGTGACTTTTGCTGAACTACATGTCTCTTGTTGATGGAGCAGTGTATTTTTTTATTGACGGCTGTGAACTGTTATTTCGTAACCCGCTATTTTTAACTGTTTAAACCAACAATAAATATATAGGTATTTATGATAGCTACAGTCGATGCGACATGTGTGGTATTTACGATAACACGCTAATAGGGATATACATAGTGACCCACATGATTGAACAGATCAAAAAATTAGAATTAATTCTGCTTTTAAAACTTAAAAACAATATAGAAAAATTAGAAGAAACAATTGACGAAAGGAGCAAACAACCTGATATCAACAACAATAATTTATTCTAAATAATTGATGGATTCGACCGTTACTTGATGAAAATTCATTTTATGTAACAATAAAACACTGAAAACTTTGTTTTGAAACTTCCACAAAATCAATAGTAAATCCAATAGAACAGAAATACCTGAATATGTATCATGAACCCACAGCCTCCTAAATTATACTCTTTCATTAAACTACACAAACCGGATCACCCAATAAGCCTGTAGTTTCTTTTTATACTGCTCCGTCATATAAACTTTCAAAAAAACTGTTAGAGATCATTTTAGAACACACTAAATTTTCACCTAAATTTACCATAAAAAATACAATAGAGCTAGTTAATAAAATACAACATTTTCAATTACCTAACAACTCCAGATTAATTTCGTTTGACTTAAAAAATCTTTTTCCTAGTATCCCTCCTACAGAAACTTTTATTCTAGTAAAATACCTTTTAGACCAAAATAGTACAAATCCAAGAATTACATCTGAAATTTTACACCTTCTTGAAGTTTGCATAAACCAGGACTACTCTGAATTTAATAATCAAATATATACAAATAACAGTGCAGGACTTATAATGAGCAATCATCTAAGCCCATTGCTATCAGATATTTTTATGGATCATCTAGAGACAAAGATTTCAAAACATCCCGTATTTAAACAGTTTTTATATTGGTGGAGATGCGTAGACGACGTACTAGTTGTTTCACGGGAACTAACAGGCAACTCGGCCAATTTTTATCGTATATTAATTCACTTCATAGTCATATTGAATTTACAATAGAAACAGAACAAAATCAGACCATAAATTTTTTAGATTTAAAAATTAGCAGACTTCAAAACAAACATGACTTCTCCATATTTCATAAACCTACCCATACTGACACGACTATACACAATTCATCATCCCATCCAACACAACATAAACTGGCAGCATATCATAGTATGTTACATAGATTAACAGAAATTCCGATGTCAAAATACAACTTTGAGACATAATTAAATATAATTAAGCAAATAGCAGTAAACAACGGATACAATGAACAAACAATTAATAAAATGTTAATCAAAAACTACACAAGAAAGCCCTAAAATTAGTATTTCCACTACCAGAGAAAAAACCCAGTACCTTCTGTTCGATTACATATAAAGGCAAAATTACAAAAAAAAAGCCAAACACATAAAAAAGAAAGGAATAACACCAGGTTTCCAAACAAATAACAACCTAGGCAAATATATCAAAAACAACAAGAGCCAAAATAAAAAACACTTACACAGTGGTGCGTACAAACTTAAATGTGGCGACTGCCCAAAAATTTACATCGGTCAAACTGGTAGAAACTTTAACAAACGAATAGCAGAACGTAAAAGGGCTTTCAATAATAGAAAAACAAATTCTACATACGCACTTCACCTTCTAGATCATAATCATTCTTTTAACGACGAATATAAAATTCTTCACATTCAAAATAAAGGCCTTAAGCTATCTTTGTTAGAATCTATGGAAATCAACAAATTATAAAACACAGATATAATTCTGAATGAGCAACTTGAGACAAACAGTTCTCCCCTCATCAACCTATTTCATTAGATACTATAAAGTGTAAACGCATGCCAAAAATAGATCACTTGAGAAAGGAAATCAGCCGAAACACTGTAGTGATCAGAGTTAAAATAAATTTTTGTGGAAGTTTGAAAACAAAGTTTTCAGTGTTTTATTGTTACATAATTTATTCTGGTTTTAAGAAGTGATAGAAGCTCCAAAATAAAACAATGTAATAATAATAAATTGAGAAATCATAAGATAATAAATGTGAAAAAATTAAAGTTACGTCAAGTAAAAATTTAACAGACTAGTAATAGTAAAAAAGTAAATTTAGAAAAAAAAAGGCAATAACAAGAAATAATACAGTCAAATATTGTCATGGAAAACTGTATTAGACAAAAATTGAGTTATCAAACTATCGGACAAAATGAAGTAGAATAATTCAAATACCTAGAAGTTACAATAAGTAAATCCGGAGAAAGAAAATCCGAAATAAAAGAAAAAATATTAGCAGCGAATAAAGTTTATTTTGCAAACAAAAGATTACTTAAAAGTAAAACACTGACTAAAAAAAGTAAGATGAGCAACACCATAATTAGACCAATATTATTATATGCAGGAGAAACAATGACGATGGTCAATTGTATTTCGCTGCATTTCGGTGTATTTGTCGCTTGTTTTATAACGTTTAGAAAACACAGATTTAGGCTGAATCCCAAATTTGATTTCCGATTTATATATTATATATTATATATTATATATTATATATTATATATTATATATTATATATTATATATTATATATTATATATTATATATTATATATTATATATTATATATTATATATTATATATTATATATTATATATTATATATTATATATTATATATTATATATTATATATTATATATTATATATTATATTATATTATATTATATTATATTATGTATATTATATTGTATTATATTATATTGTTAATCTTTCCAGGTGAACACTGGTGTTTGTAGAATGTTTAATGTTCTAAGCAAAGAAGTTAGTCAGTCAGAGTCTGAAAAGAATTAAAAATATATTAAAAACCAGGTGTGTATGTTTTTTGATACGCATTACCCTTGCGCGAAAGTTTTCGAAAAATTTTATGCTAGGCCAGTGTATCGAAAATGATATACTGGCTAAAAAATTTGCTTGAATCACCCTAAAATAACATAAAAAACTCTTCTTCCAAAAAACATTTTTGCCCAGAAAGAAAATTTTGTGAACCAGCGTGGCACTGAAGGTGTTAAATGTTTAAATATAATACAGTATGGGGAATTGCAACAGCTTGAAAACGATATATTATTTCACTCCTATTGCCATTAAATACATATTACATTGCCATATTGGCTTATGGGTAAAATAATCAAAGATACCTGAAAAATATGTCTCTCTTTAATCAAAAATCAATGTATTGCTGGGTTTTTAAAAAATGTTGCAGTTTTTGATAATGTAGGTATCTATTTTGTTTTCGTACGATCACCATATATACGTAGTCTATCTTGGCGGAATGGTTTTGTAATTAAATTTGTTAAAATAAGTTTTGTAATTTCGTGTTAATGTCCAGACTGGTCCCTATTTGAAAAAACCGTTCCTTGGTGTTTCTGGCTTTTTCTTTAAGATGAAAAATGGCATCTGAATCTTATTTGTAAATTGTATTTTTAGTCATAAAAAACATCATTAATATATAAACATCAAATTAATTGTAACTGGCAAACAGCCAAAGATCGCATATAAAATAATTAAATTACACTACAGAAATAACTTCCAGAACAATAAAATAAAAAACAAAATGCAAGCGACTGAACTGAAGTAAGTCGTCTGTTCTTGTCACTAGCAGTTTATTCTTGACCTATTTACTGTAACTATTGTATGCCCACTTACTATTTAATATTGATTCGGAACTCATAATAAATTCATTGTTTTCAGATAAATAAGACAGACAAAGTGTTGCACGGGGAAACAAATAAACCCAACGTTCATGTAGTTAACTATCTTTACTGTATTAAGCAGTTAGTTTATTGACTGAGATAGTACAACAATAACATTCTTGCAATTGTGTATTTTTGTTTTTCTACTGTTATGACTAAAGTCTGGATATTCAGTCATTGTGTGCGAGTGAATAATAAAAATAAAGTGTAATTGCATGTCTTGCAAAACAGAAATTCAAAAAAGGCATGTCGATGGAAGGCAACCGTATATATGTATTTCTGACTATTGGTCGTCTTGAGTATGGTGCAACCAAGTTAGAAAAGGGGTATGTTAACCTTGGATAAGGAACAGGAGCAATAACCACGAAATAAGCTACAAAAACCTGTAGAAAAACGATGGATCTATCTAGACTCTAGACAATCCAATTATACATAAATTGTCATTGGGTCATTTATAATATATATATTTATATATATATATATATATATATATATATATATATATATATATATATCTATATATATATATATATATATATATTTATATAAATATATATATATATATATATATGTATATATATATATATATATATATATATATATATATATATATATATATATATATATGTATATGTATATATTAAATGGCCAAATATATGGCCTAGGAGGACAAATTCGTTAAACTTCCCATGTTCGAATCGGTATCAATAAAGTGTTATGATTCATTTTGGCCTATCCCAGCCTCATCAGACACTTGGGCTGATACAAATTCAAACTCGGAAAGTGGAACGAGTATCTCCTAAAGCTTCACCACCGCAGTGGTTTGCGTGCAGAAGCGCCACCTGCTTTGGCGGCCGTGAACGAAAACAATATAATCACATCGTTTTCTACCTCTGAGCTATGCGAAATGTGTAAAAGAATAAATCTTTTAGCTGCTATCGCTTTGTTGTATTAAATTCGTTCTACTTTTCCCGAGTTTGAATTTGTATCAGCTCAAGTGTCTGATGAGGCTGGGATAGGCCGAAATGAGTCATAATAGTTTATTGATACCGATTCGAACATGGAAAGTTTAACGAATTTGTCCTCATGGGCCATATATTCAGAGATCGCACGTTTTTCATTTTAATTAACGCAGCACGGACCTCGTTGTTAGTAGTACTAATGTTACTATTTGTTTGTCTCTCCGTACTGAATTCCTAAATATATATATATATATATATATATATATATATATATATATATATATATATATATATATATATAATATATATAACAAGCGAGTCTTCTACAGCTGGCGCCGCTTCTCGCATCCTAATTTCCAGCGTTTTCTGTCGAAGCAATCTTCAGTTGTTAGATCTCTGGCGGTCATTGCATCGTCGACATCGTCTCTTCAGGATCGTCTTGGTCTACCTCGTTTTCTTCTAGTTGGCGGAGTCCATTCTTCTATTTTTTTTTGGCCATCTATTTTCCGGCATTCTCTGAAGGTGTCCATACCAGTTAAGTCTTTTGGCTTCGATTGTGTCTATTATGTCTAGATCGATTTCCATTTCTCTCCGAATATCTTCGTTTCTCACCCTATGAAGTCTAGTGAGCTGACAACATCGTCTCCAGTAGTTCATTTCCATGGCCTTAATTTTTGATTTGTTTCTTTGGTTTATTTCCCAGAGTTCGGCGCCGTACAGTCCAATACTTTCTATTATTGTTTTATAAATTCTTCTTTTATTTTCTTTTGTTATTTTTTATTCCATAATAGTCCGTGTAGCTGTCTGGTGGCTGATCTTGCTTGGCCAATCCTGGAATGTATTTCTTCGCTACTTCCTGCTTTTGATGTTATTTGGACTCCCAAGTACTTAAAATTGTATGTTGGTTTTATAGTTCCCATTTCGATTTATAGGCTTTCTGGTTTTTCTCCTACAACTAAGTACTCAGTTTTTTGTATATTAATTGTGAGGCACCATTTGTTGTACTCACCTTCCAGTTTTCTAAGCATGTAGCTTATATCACTCGTCTTCAGCTAGAATGGCTTGGTCGTCAGCGAAGTGTATCGTGTACAATCTATCATCTCCGATTGGGATGCCCATATTGCAGCACTTTCTTCTCCACAGTGAGAGTGCCTCATTTAGATATATTTTGAAGAGTGTAGGTGCTATGCAGCAGCCTTGCTTTAGGCCCTTACTAATAGGAATTTCTCTAGTTAATCTATTTCCAGTTTTAAGGTTTGCTGTCATATTTTTGTAGAGCTGTTGAACTGCTTGTATATATTTTTTGCTTATTTCTTGTTTTTCCATTGCTACCCAAAGCATTGAAAGTGGTACACTATCGTATGCCTTTGTCAGATCTATAAAGACTATATGAGTTGAAAGGTTGTGGGCTAATCTTTTCTCGATAACTTGCTTTAGAGAGAATATACTGTCCATGCAGGATCTGCCTGCACGAAAGCCATTCTGTTCTTCTACATCTGTCATCTCTTTTTCAATTTTATTTTTTATTATTTTTCCATACAGTCTTGAGAGTGAATTTATGACACTTAGCCCCCTATAGTTTGAACAATTCTTTCTATCTCCTTTTTTGTATTTGTTGTTAATATGTGCTTTTGTCCACTCCGGTGGTAAGTCGTGTCCATTATAGAATAAGGTGAAGACATACGCCAGTAATTCCCGTAATACTTGTGGACTATGTTTTAATAATTCATTTGGTATACCTTGAGGTCCGCATGACTTTCCATTTTTTAGAAGAAATTCCTCTCCCATATATTTAAAGATTTATAGACACTGAATTCCTCTCCCATATATTTAAATCTACACTTTTGGAGTAAATTTGTATAGTGATTTCCCACTTTTCTATAGAAATTACGTTGCTTAAGGAGTTATGGTTGTTTTTCTTTAGATTAGTGATAGTTCACCATGCTTCCGTAGTCTGAGAACCACCAATTAAATTTTCAACTTGAAATCATTTTTCAAAGAATATAGACGCTCTTTCATATTTGAAAAGCAATAATAGCGCTAACATGACCGCTCCCTATTGGTACTAAAACCTCGATCTACCCTCTCATTCTTTTTCACAACGTGCGATCATCTTTTGCCAACTTTCAAAAATAACAGTGAAAGATCCTTCTACAAGCGTCTATATTCTTTGCATTTTTGTTTCCAGAAATTTTGTTTTGCTTCTTTTATTTGATTGCGTACTTCTCCGTCTCTCCTTTGATATGTTGCTTTATTGCTAGATGTTTTGTATTTGTTAGCCATTTCTTATATATTTTGTTTTTTTCTTGTATCATTTCTTTTACGTTTTTTGTCATCCATAGTGGTTCGTGGTGTTTTTTGTCGTTATTCTCTGTTCCTAATACTTTATGATCAATTTTTGTTATTCTGCCCTGTTATTTTTCTCATTCCTATTTGTGTTTTAGTTATTATGTAATCAATTTCGTATAAGATTGTTTACAGTTACACCTATCTTCTTTTTCTACTTCAGCGCAAAAAGATAAATACCTACCTACTACATCTATTTGCAACTTAAAACCCATTCTATCTTATGTAAATGTCTACCGATAGCTGGAATTAGAAACTAATATTATAAATTAGAAACTAATAATATGCTATCATTATGCAAAAAGTACATTACAAAATAATAAATAGTCTTGCAAACACATTTGCAACTTTTTTGACTTCACTTAGTACCTACCTCTTAAAGCATATTATAATATAGAGATGGAAGTTATTTATTTTATTGGACTGTTATTTTTCAAATACCTAATAGATATTAACAATCTGTAGGAGTTCTTTTTATTGTTACGTTATAATTGGCATGATTATGGCTGTCTAATTTAATTTTAAAGATTAATAACCAATACGGTTGTTACTGTTAATTTTAAATAAAAAAATAATAAAATGTTATAATTAATCTTTAAAACTATGCATTGGTAAGCTGCATTGATGCTATAAACACAGCTATGAACACTAGCTGTAGTTAATTTAGTAAAAAAAGACACAGCAACAAAATCCAATGAAGATTTCGTGGTTTCAAAATAAAAAATTCCTTTATTAAAAGTCATTTCAATCTCTCTATACAGATGGTATTTTGTTTCTTGGTCTTTCCTTTCTTCTATTTCTAGACATTATTTTAGTTTAATATTTTTTGTCACTTTGTATTGCGAGCGTATCCCATATAGCCTAACCATCGTTATCAGACTCTTCCGTTATTCCCATAGAGTTTCCATGACTTCTTCTTAAGCTTTCATCCGCCGTCTGTTTTCTTTCTATATAGAGTTGTCTTTGTACTTTCCTTGTCAATATCTCTAGTCAGTACTGCTTCTGTTCTGTTCGAAGGGCCTTATCTATAACTATGATAATTATTCGGCATAACCTTAGCCTAACCCTAAGTAATAACTGCCATGTATTACTTAGTTATTATAGAACAATCCTTTCGTTTTAGAAAATATCGTAGTGCCTTATATGACTGATCATAAACGGAGACGAAGAGCTGCTAAAGCGGATGTACAAATTAATGATCAAAATTTTAAAGAACGAAGACGTACCTACAGAGTATAAAAACAGACACATCACACAATTTTTTAAGAAACAATAAAACTAAGTATAATAAATATAGAACTGTTTGATTGCTAAACATAACGTATTAGATACGGACTACAATTATGAGAACCGAGTAAATTCTTAAACAGAAAAAAACGTATCAACAGAGATCTAAAAAAAGGAATCAACAATAGACGTAAACACGTACACATACTAACGCAAACCATCGGAAAAAGCTATCAACATGAACTAAAACTACACATATTGTTCATCGAATTTTATCAGGCAGCATATACAGACAAAAATTATTCAGAAAAATGAAAATGAAAAAAATAAAGGATATATAAATGAAATCAATATAAAACGTGACATAAGAAGAGGGCCCTATTTATTATCTTTCTAGAAGGAGTAATCAGAGACACATGGCTAAAAAAGACAATATTCAAAGTTCAACACAAATCATTGGATACACGGACGATCTAGCATCGGTAGTGCGTGACAAACAAAACATAGAAGAAGCACTTCTAACGCTGATAAAAGAAACAGAAACAAGAGGACTACTAATCAATCAGAATAAAACAAAACACCTGATAATCATAAAAGACGATATAAATACAAAAACAGAAACAAAAATATTTAGTTGAAAATAAATTCCAGATCGTCGATTGTTTTTAATACTTGAGGGTGATAGTGGACAGCAAAAATAGGTGTTGAAATAATCGAAAGAATTAAAACAGGAAATGAAGAATATTGTAAATACTACCGACTACTCAAAGACAAACATCTGAGTAAAAAAGAGTGACAAAAATATATAGAACAGCGTTGTGGTAGCATATGAAACAGAAGCATGTGTATTACTAAAAAAACAACGAAAAGTTAAGAATAATTGAGAGTAAAATTATGAGAACAATACACGGCCCAATAAAGATAGAACAAGGAGAATACAGAAGACTAATGAACCATGGAATAATAGTAAAATTTATTAAAGCAGACTAAGATGGTTTGGATTTATTCAAAGAAGAGCAGAAAGCAAACTAATTAGAAAGATAGCAAACTGGAAACCAGTAATAAACAGATCATAAAAAACAAAAATAGATAAAAAACCAACTTTTAGATGTTATATCAAAGATGGAAATTGTAAACTGCAGAGAAAAGATTAACGACCGGATAGAGTGGAAGAAGATAATAGATAAAGCAAAAAAGAACATAACAACAATCTTGTGTATCAAAATTGATATAAGGTTGGATGCTCGAATAAATTAACTTTGAATGAAAGAAGAGATGAAATAAAATGAAATGAAAATGAAAGACAGATATCGAAAATTATTTAAAAAATAGTCGAAGCTACATTCTGGTCGGCAACAGGAGAGAGTGGCTCCCGGTATTAACGGAAATGTTAAGGTGACATGTGACATATGACAGCTTGGATGGGCAATCACAATTATGGAGATGTGATCTGCACATTTAATTCTATGTAACTAAGCATTGACCAAAGGTCCAACTGACACTGCTCTAGGAAATCAACTGATGAAATATGACATTATAGAATATTTTAACCAGATTGCATAATTTAGATCTCACACTTAAACCTGTCTATAATACTTAGGGTGTTAGTTTGAGAGCAACTGAAGTGGACGTAAAGTATGAATGCAAGAAATAGACTAATCTATTAGACAGTGGGTGGTTGACTACAATAAAAGGGTCTACCAGGCACTATCAATACTGTAGAAAAGAAGAAATCTGAATATGAAATTAAAATACTTAAGTATTTTATACTTAGTATAGCGAGCCACCAAAAGTCGGTACACACATATTCAATACTGAGTTTAATCAGTTTTTTGCACCGAAAAAAAATTGCGTCTCACTTGTAATCTATTTGCAAACATTACGGATGTGAACCTTGGACCTTACGATAAGCGGAAAGAAGAAAGACAGACGCCACTAAAATGTTCTGTTGGAGAAGGATGTAACGAATTCCGTGGACCGACCACAGGACAAATAGTTCAATTTTAAATGAGCCAAATGTCAGCAAACGACTATTTAGCAATGATCCATCTCCAACAATTAAAATACTTTGGACATTTTATGAGAGCAGGCACAGAAATCATGGAAAAACTTATTATCCAAGAAAAGGTAGAAGACCGAAGATCAAAAGAAAGATCTCCAACAAAATGAATTGATCAAATTACAGGCACATGAAAAAGAAATGACGAGAGACAGAGATGTAACAATAAAACACTGAAAACTTTGTTTTCAAACTTCCACAACATTTATTTTAAATCTTATCACTACAGCTGTTTCGGCTAATTGCCTTTCTTAAGTGATCTATTTTTGGCTTGGGTTTACAAATTTATAGTCTCTAATGAAAGAGGTTGAGGAGGGGAGAACTGTTTGTCTCAAGTTGGTCATTCAGAATTATATCTGTGTTTTTTAATTTGTTGATTTCCATAGATTCTAACAAAGATAGCTTAAGGCCTTTATTTTGAATGTGAAGATTTTTAAATTTGTCATTAAAAGAATGATTATGATCTAGAAGGTGAAGTGCGTATGTCGAATTTTTTTTTCTATTTTTGAAAGCCCTTTTATGTTCTGCTATTTGTTTATCAAAGTTTCTACCAGTTTGACTGATGTAAGTTTTTGGGCAGTCGCCACATTGAAGTTTGTACACACCACTATTTAAGTGTTTTTTATTTTTGCTCTTGTTATTTTTAATATATTTGCCTAGGTTGTTATTTGTTCGGAAAGCTGGTGTTATTCCTTTCTTTTTTATGTGTTTGGCAAGTTTTGTTGTTATTTTGGCTGTATATGTAATCGAGCAGAAGGTACTGGGTTTTTTCTCTGGTGGTGGAAATACTAATTTCAGGCATTTCTTGTGTAGTTTTTGATTTAACATTTTATTAATTGTTTGTTCGTTGTATCCGTTGTTTACTGCTATTTGCTTAATTATATTTAATTCTGTCTCAAAGTTGTATTTTGACATCGGAATTTCTATTAATCTATGTAACATACTATGATAAGCTGCCAGTTTATGTTGTGTTGGATGGGATGATGAATTGTGTATAGTCGTGTCAGTATGGGTAGGTTTATGAAATATGGAGAAGTCATGTTTGTTTTGAAGTCTGCTAATTTTTAAATCTAACTATGAAGTGAATTATTATAAGATAAAAATTGGTCAAGTTGCCTGTTCGTTCCTGTGAAACATACCAGTACGTCGTGTATGTCTATGTTTCACAGGAACTAACAGGCAACGCGACCAATTGTTATCTTATATTAATTCACTTCATAGTCATATTGAATTTACAATAGAAACAGAACAAAATCAATCCATAAATTTTTTAGATTTAAAAATTAGCAGACTTCAAAACAAACATGGCTTCTCCATATTTCATTAACCTACCCATACTGACACGACTATACACAATTCATCATCCCATCCAACACAACATAAACTGGCAGCTTATTATAGTATGTTACAAACAATTAATAAAATGTTAAATCAAAAACTACACAAGAAAGCCCTGAAATTAGTATTTCCACCACCAGAGAAAAAACCCAGTACCTTCTGCTCGATTACATATACAGGCAAAATAACAACAAAAATTGCCAAACTCATAAAAAAGAAAGGAATAACACCAGCTTTCCGAACAAATAACAACCTGGGCAAATATATTAAAAATAACAAGAGCAAAAATAAAAAACACTTAGATAGTGGTGTGTACAAACTTCAATGTGGCGACTGTCCAAAAACTTACATCGGTCAAACTGGTAGAAACTTTGATAAACGAATAGCAGAACATAAAAGGGCTTTCAAAAATAGAAAAACAGATTCGACACACGCACTTCACCTTCTAGATCATAATCATTCTTTTAATGACAAGTTTAAAATTCTTCACATTCAAAATAAAGGCCATAAGCTATCTTTGTTAGAATCTATGGAAATCAACAAATTAAAAAACACAGATATAATTTTGAATGACCAACTTGAGACAAACAGTTCTCCCCCTCCTCAACTTATTTCATTAGAGACTATAAATTTGTAAACCCAAGCCAAAAATGGATCACTTGAGAAAGGCAATTAGCCGAAACAGCTGTAGTAATAAGATTTAAAATAAATTTTGTAAAAGTTTGAAATCAAAGTTTTCAGTGTTTTATTGTTACATAAAATGAATTTCCATCAAGTCGGATAATACACAACATCACGATGACCACTACACTTGCTCCAAGGGGTCAGGATTGAAAAAAGAGCGAGGGAGAGAAAAAGAGAAAGAGAGAGATAGAGAGATTGATTGCAAATAAATGTGTTGAATATTAACTCAAAAATCGTGATAAAGAGGTTTTCAAGAAAACAGCAACAGCTGCAACTACCTGCTTTGATTTGCAAAAATATTAACTACACCCCAATCAGAGATGTATCATTGTTTTATTATAAAAGGAAGTTTAAAATGTATAATTTTACTATCTTTGATATTGGATCTGCGGCAGGTTATTGTTATGCAAATATTATAAACTGTTTTGTAATTTATTATTTTATTGTTGAAATATCATTGTATAAACCACTTACAATGAACTTCACCTAAAATTCTTGAAAAACTTGGCATTGTAACTCCACCTAAACCAGAAATAGTAAAGATAACGAAAATTTATAAAATATAAATTAAGAAAACTACAAAAAACATTAAAACTGACGAAGTAAAAAAATAAAAGGTTGTGGAATCTTTTTTTAATTCTTCTCTCTTCTAAACTAATCAAAAGTGAGTTACAATGTTTTTTATATTATGTGTCGACATACAGATAATTCAAAAACAAAAGATAAACAAATAAATTTAATGATTACCTATTCAACTTCACATTAACCATCATTTCAGTCAAGTACATCTAAAACGTCTGCATGCCCATCCCTATTAAGTATACCGTTTTTAATATCCACCGGTCCATAAACATATCCACCTAGAAATGCTTATAATGCAGTTAATATTCCATACACACATTGGAAGATAATATTCGTACACAGTTTCAAAAGTATGAACCGTTAAATATTGCTTATTACTCGTATCAGGTACGCACGGGGTACAAAAAATATGCAGGAACGTTTCGTACTCGTCTTAAAAACATGTTCTTTCCTGTTATTATGTTGCTCTTTTGCAGTTTGAGTTGATAAATTAGCAGTGGAGATTGGTTGTTTTTTGTTGAACGTCAACCGTTAATGAAAACATTACTTTTTACGTACGAATTATTTGGAAAAATTTATCTTTATACTTCAATTCACAAGTATCCGTTTTAAAAATTAGCTACAATTTATTTATATAATGTTCTATCAAAAAGAAAAGTGTAAGCAAAAAGTTAATTTTATGCATTTGTCATTTTGTCTTCTTTTTAGTCTTCTATCGTCCAGTTTTGGACATAGGTTCTCCCAACTCCTTCCATCGATTTCTATCCTCTACAACATCTCTCTCTTCAATCCTGACCCCCCAGGGGGAGTGTAGTGGTCGACGTGATGTCGTGTATTGTCCGTCTCCAGAGATCTCTGTCTCTGGTCATTTCTTTTAACTCATGCATAGGTCTTTGGCATATTCCTGTAATTTGATCTATCCATCTTGTTGGGGATCTTCCTCGTGATCTTCGGCCTTCTACCTTTCCTTGTATTATGAGTCTTTCCATGTTTTCTGTGTTTGCTCTCATAACATGCCCAAAATATTTTAATTGTTGGAGATGGACTTTACTAGAGAGTCGTTGGCTAACTTTTAGCTCTCTTAAAATTGAATTATTGGTTCTACGGTCGGTCCAAGGAATTCGTAACATTCGTCTCCAACAGAACATTTCAGTGGCGTCTATCTTTCTTCTCTCCGATTGTCTCAGAGTCCAAGATTCACATCCGTAGGTCAGTATTGGGAATATTAAGCAGTTGATCAACCTCATCTTTATCGCTCTTGAAATTTGACAGTCCTTCCATATTTTGGTCATTTTTGCTGTGGCAACTTTTGCTAGATCACATCTACGTTTAATCTCTTCTTGTAATGACCCTGTGTTTGTGATTAATGATCCCAGATATAAGTATGAGCTCACAACCTCGAACCGGTCAATTGTGGTTATATGTGGATGATTGTTGTGTAGTCTATCCACTATCATGATCTTTGTCTTTGATATGTTTAATTGTAGACCAAATATTTGACTTTCGTTTTCGATCAGTCGTATAAGTTCTATCAGCTCTGCTTGACTATTTGCAAGAAGGGCTGTGTCATCTGCGAAACGTAGGTTGTTTAGTTTATGACCATTTATTGAGATGCCCTTTTCCCATCCTTCAAGTGCTCTTCGCATAATATACTCCCCATATATGTTGAATAATTGTGGAGATAGTATACATCCTTGTCTGACACCCCGTTCTGGATGAAATTCGTTTGAAAGTGTGTCAAGTACTTTAACTGATCCAGTAGTGTGTTCATATAGTTCGGTTATAAGCGTAATTAGATGTTGTGGTACGCCTACTTCTTTTAGTATTCGCCATAAGTGTCTCCACTTGACCCTGTCGAACGCTTTACGGTAATCTATAAAACAGATGTATAGTGGGATGTTGAATTCCCTAGATTTCTCGATTATCTGTCTTATATTCAGCAGGTGTTCTCGAGTGCCTCTACCTTTGGTAAATCCAGTTTGTTCTTGTGGAATTTCTCTTTGAAGGAATGTTTTCAGTCTCTCATTGATTATATGTAGCATTATCTTGCTGGCATGGGATATAAGAGAGATAGTTCTATAATTGTCGCATTTATGGAAGCTGCCTTTTTTATGTATGGTCGTTATTGTAGATTTTGTCCAGTCTTCAGGCCATTGTTTGGAATGCCATATTTGGTTACAGAGTAGATGAAGTAACTTTATGCCGGTTTCTTCTGTGGCTTTGAGCATTTCTGCTGTTATCATATCTGGACCTGGTGCTTTGTTATATTTGAGCTTGTTGATAGCCTGTCTTACTTCATTTTCGAGTATATCAGGTTCTTCTTCCACCTCGTCAGAGATTTGGCTAACAAGCTCTTGGCGTTGATCATCTTTATATAGGTCCCTGCAATACGATCTCCATGTCTCTGCTATGTCTTCTCTGTTTGTTCTCAGGGTTCCAGTGTTATCTTCAATGGCCCAAGTTCTGGCTCTAAAGTCTCTTGTCAGGTAGCGTATTTTTCTAAATAGATCTCTCGGCTGATTATTCTGACCATGTCTCTCAATTTCTTTGCATATACTTTGATAGTACTGTTTTTTGTCGGCCTTACATCTTCGTTTTATTTCTTTATTGAAGTTTCTTAAACTAGCTTTTTCCCTTTCACTATGTACACCACTTTTACAAAGATTTCTTCTATTCTCAATTATTTTAAGAGTTTCATCTGTTATCCAGTGTTTCCGTTTCACCGGATTATTTTTCTTTGAGCGATCCACTGGTGTTGTTACGCAATGTTTAACAGTCTCCCATATTTCTTGTGATGTTCCGTTACGAATAGAGGGCATACTTTTCTGTACTTCCTGTAGAAGGTCTTCTTTCTTTCTTAGTTCTATCCTCTTTATCTCTCTTTGTTTGTTGGGTGCTTTAAGTTTAAGCATTACTTTAGCTACGAGGAGAGTATGATCGGATCCGCATATCGCCCCTGGATACGATCTGACTGTTTGACTTAACCAATTTGTTTTGGCTATTTTTTTATGTCATCTACCCATCTCATCTGCATTTTTTTTGTTTAGCAGTGTGGCCAGTTTGAGTTAGGCAATGCTTATTGCGATATCCTCGACTGTTGCTTTTGAGTCTACTCAAAGTGTAAAAAAGTATTTTGTGTATATTAAACTCATCATATTTTCATTGAAGTTCTTCTATTTCACATCTCTGTTTATCCAGAAACATTTCCAGAACGTTCCATCCATTTATTTGTCGATATATGTCCCCATATTGGGTCTCATCTCTATTTTTCCACTTGTCTTCGTTCAAAAAGGTCTAGTATTTTATCTGTCGTTCAATCCTTTTTCTTTATTGGATCTTTTTCTGGCTTTAAAACTTTATTTGCTATGATGACCATGGCAGAATTCATTATATCTAGATTTGGACCGATATTTTCTTGTTCAGATCTTTCTAGCTGTTTTTTCGAGCTCATCTGCTATTACATTTTTTAGGAGTCGATTATTAGGTTTCTTCTGAGTTGTCGGAGCTTTTATCCTTTTTAGATTTATTTTAAATCTAGCACAGAGCAGATTATGGTTAGTTGCTGCGTCTGCACTTGGATATGTATTTGCTAATGTAAATCTGTTTATATGTTTAATGATAATTTAGTCAATTTGGTTTCTGACTATCTTGATCAGCTGGAAATTTCCAGGTATATAGTCGTCTTTTAGGTTGCTGAAACAAAGTATTTGCTGTAATGCATTTCACTTTTTGGCAGAACTGTATTAGTCTGTGCTCCATTTCGTTCCTTTCTCCAAGTCCATACTTTCCGGTTATATCTTCTCTAATTTCGCCACCAACTTTTGTGTTGAAGTCTGCCATAATAATAGTAGCTTCATCTATTTGTGTGCTCCGGAGAATTTGTTTAATTTGGCTGTAGAATCGCTAAATTTCTTCATCTGGTTTTTCAGCTGTTGGTGCATAGACTTGTATTAAATTAATATTCCATAATAACCTATCATTGAAAGGAATGAGATTTTGAATACAGTTACGAATCTCTTATTTGACAATGATTGCGACTCCTTTACGTCTGAGTTATTCTTATTTCCCGACTGGTATACAATGTATCTACTCATATACCCGTCAAATATGTTTAAACCAGTCCATTTCGTTTCGCAGGTACCTAGAATGGGAGTCTGGCCATTTTAAGCTGAATATTTTGTAATTTCTCAGCTTAAAATATAGTTTTTACGTTCCACGTAGCTATCTTGTGGACTTCCATGACATGGGATTTTTGTGGGTAGTGACCTGGGAGGCCCCGTGGTCTAGTTGTGATCTTTCACCGGATATTGGATTCCAAATTCCATGACCAATAAAACTATGTATAGTTTCCTTGTCTGCCCTGGAAAGCTGGACTAGAAATATCCACGAGGATCTTTAATGTATTAGTTTCTCCTGTCTTTCTACATCCTGATGCCGTTGGCCATTTCTTGGTTCCTGTGCCTTTGAGATCGATTTCGAGGTCTCAGGATAACAGAGTGCTCTACCACTCACAAACTTGAAGCCGTTGGTCAGTAAGTGGAGGATTATTTATATCGGCAATCTTCTTCTTTGGGTGCCGTGTCCGTATTTAGACGTTGGCCGTCATCATGTTTACAATTTCCTGAAACCTTTCTCTGTCGGCTGCTGCGCGAAATAATTCTTCTACTGTGAAACCACACCATTGTCTAATATTACGCAGCCATGAAAGTTTCTTTCGACCAATCCATCTCTTTCCTTCCACTTTTCCTTGTATTATAAGGCGAAGTAAATGGTTTTTGGGTCCTCTAATTATATGGCCGAAGTATTCTGTTTTTCTCCTTTTTATGATGTTTATGAGCAGACCTTCTGAGTTGATCATTTGAAGAACATCTTCATTGGAAGTGTGCGAAACCCACGATATCTTTAGAATTCGTCTATAGCACCACATTTCGAATGCTTCTAACTTGTTTAGCTTTGTGGTTTTTAACGTCCATGTCTCACAACCATACAATAGGATCGACCACACATAACATTTCAGGACCTTCTTACGAATGTTCATTGACAGGTTTCTGTTGCATAAAACTGGTTTCCAGGTCATAAAAGCCTTACGTGGCAATCATTTGGTAAGCAAGCAGTAGTTTTAGAAGAAGTGATAGAAGTAGAAAAATGTAACCCGTCTACCCCATGAACCTAATAGCCATTTGGGGCCAGGAAAAGTAAGAATAGGAAGGATTAATCCAAAAGGTTAATTAATAAGAGTATTTTTCATCCTTTCAGCATGACATAGCATGAGGAAAGGAGATTCATGTCCTTTCATATAATTTATAGCACACACTCTCCAAAATACTATGGTCTGATCTCCATGTTCAATATATTCTACAATTATTAATAGCTTATTCTATGGCGTATATCTCGATACTGTCAAATTACCTTTTTATAGTCTACTAAGGAAAGAAACACGGGTAGTTGACATTTATTTGCCTTCTCTATCAATGTTTTTAGTGTCAGGAGATGGTCTGATATACTATATCCTTTGCGGAAGCCAGCCTATTCCATCGGTTGGTAATTATCATTTTGGAAGTTAACGGTTGTTAATAATTTTTATAACAGTTTGTACACTTGAATGAACAACGATATAGGTCGATAATGTTATAGGCCACATTTGTTCTCTTTTTTATAGACCCTCGTTCCAGTCTATGGCGATTTTGCTGCTGTGGAGCAAAATAAATGTTAAAGAACTCTGTTAATAAGTAGAAAATATGGACTGGATATAAACACCAGCAAAACCAAGCTAATGATCATCAGCAAGTAAAACATAACTGGAGCAAATCTGTATGTAAACCAAATGAGAATTGAACGTGTCTCACAATACAATTACTTGGGAACTAGAATCAATAAGTCGTGGGACAATACCCAAGAGATTAAATGTCGCATCGGAAAGACAAAAAGTGCATTCTTGACTATCAGCTCTGTGTTCAAGAGCCATGACCTCACCCTAGAAACAAAAATAAGGCTCCTTAAATGTTATGTGTTAGTGCTTCTGTACGGAGTAGAAACGTAGACATTGAAAGGCGGAAAATCTATCAAAACTTCAGGCTTTTGAGCTGTGGCTATACAGAAGGATCCTGAAGATACCATGGACAGACAAAGTCACCAATGAAGAAGTACTACGTGGGATGAACACAACTGCGGATTTGGTCAACACCATGAAGGGTCGTAAGCTGTAGTACTTGGGACATATAATGAGAAATCAAGGCAGATACGAGCTACTTCAATGCATTTTGCAAGGGGTAAAATTGAAGGAAAAATGGCCCCAGGACGAAGAAGAATATCCTGGCTTGCTAACCTGAGAGCATGGTATAGAAAGATCTCACCACAGCTATTTCGTATAGCAATCAACAAAGTCATCACAGCCAGAATGAGCGCCAACGTTCGGAACGGACAGGCACCCTAAGAAGAAGAATCTGTTAATATTGGGATTGTTACTGTTTTTCTCATTTTCAAAAGCTCGGTAATTATACCGTAATGTCTTGGAGCTTTATTATTTTTTAGCTGTTTTAAAGCTCTTGCTATTTTGGATTCCTCTATATTTGATAGTAAATCTGATCCCACGTGTTTTATTTTCCTTTCGTGTTGGCTTTTGTTTATTCATTCGGCTTTCTTTACGAGCTATACAAGGATTTGTAGAAATCTTCAACTGTCGTTGTTATTTTTTGTATTTCTTCTTGGTGTCTTAGTGTTATTGGTGTCTTTAATTTTGATAATCTTCTGAACACCTAGTATTCAGATATTTTAAGCCTCTGTTATTTCAGTGGCGCACTTATGGGGGTTTTGGGGGTAAACTCCCCCCTCAGGGCACTATTTCGAGACACTGTTACTCACAATTTTTTTAAGGACTCAACATAGAGTTAGCATAAAAAAATTTCGGTGCCCAACCAAACCCCCCTCACCGGAAATTTCTAGGTGCGCCACTGTGGTATTTAAGTTCTCTCGTTCCATTTTTTATATCACATTTTATTTCCTTTCTTATTATTTTATTTAGTTCTACGCATTCTTGACTAGTGGCTGGCTCTTGTTTTCCGCTAGTAGTTGTCTTCATTCCTTCATTAGTTACTTAGTTTTGTTGCTTAGTTTGTCCTTTTTAGGTCTTGTTGTCTTTCCGGCTTCGAGAAGGTTTATAATATAAGAGAGCCACGATCTTCTACATATTCTGTTTATAGGTAGACAAGATTCGTAGTGTAAATTTTTTTTCTTGACTTAAACATAACTTACAGAATTAAGAATGACGTGACATGAAAGACATCCAAATTACATTATGACAAAGGATTTCTGAAGTACCAGTTTTAATATTATTTGGCCAGAGGTTTCTGCTATTTAAATAGACTAAATATGTATTAACTAACCCAAATTTTTCTTAAGGATCTAAAATAAATTGCTTTTGAAATAGCGTTCGTAATTATGTTGTTAGAACCTTATAATTTCAAAAGAGATGTATAAGTTAAATGCAAAAACATAAAATAATAAAGTAATTCCCAAAAAACAAACACAAACTAAACAAGAACAGATTTTTAGATTTATTATTGATCTCCAAGCAAACATCCATAAAATGTATCCGAAATTTTGAAAGATGTGTATAATTTACCGATAAAATCCCCTGAAAACGAGACGAGAACAATTTTTTACACAACTTTATAGATAGAAGCAAATATCCAGAAAATTGATCGGAAATTTTGAAAGATATGTATAATTTACCGATCAAATCCCCTGAAAAATAAAAGAACTTTGCGTTTTCGACCTATACCCAACATCCGAATTGCGTCACTATTCCATTTCCTTTATGGAGTTAATCTCGCATCTACACAGGCTCGGATTCGAAAAGAATGTTTTATTGTTTGTTTTTGCTCGCCGATGTAGATAAAAGTGTGAGACCTGATGGATTTTTCATGTTGATTTTTATTTTACTGCTGTTAGTATTTACTTCCGTGAGAACATATTTTACTACTATAACATTTTTGTTTTATTTAGTACATTACTTAAAATCAAAACACAGAATAGAATCTCGCTATTAGCATGCTATACATGGTATCAGTAAAATGTTAACAATGGCAATTTTGACAATAAATCAATACCAATGGCATACCAATGAACAAAGGAATAATACAT
Source organism: Diabrotica balteata (assembly GCA_918026665.1). NCBI lineage: Eukaryota > Metazoa > Arthropoda > Insecta > Coleoptera > Chrysomelidae > Diabrotica > Diabrotica balteata. Next base: position 32,914,185 of record OU898277.1, read on the forward strand.
CACAATGTCTACAGGGTGGTGAATCGCCAAATGGGCCATAGAAACCTCAATGGGAAATTCTAAATTATTGAATTCCTGCTTCCCTAATTATTTTACATCAAAAGTTATAAGAAACTATTTGTAGAGGACTGAAATCTGTATTTAAAATAAATGTTAAATTTGTTGTATTCTTGCAAAATTTTGAAATACGTTTAATTCATAGAATAGTTTGTTTTCGATACAGATTTCAGTCTTCTACAAATAGCTTTCCTTGACTTTTGGTGTAAAACAATTAGGGAATCAGGAATTCAACAATTTAGAATTTTCCATTAAGTTTTCTATGGCCCGTTTGACGATTCACCACTCTGTATATTAATTGACTGAAGATCAATATTATAAAAAAGTGAAACGAACACATTCGGATAGGAAAACTATCTGGACAAATATTCTCGCTGTATTTTGATATCTCGGATGTTCTTGTAAACGATAAAACTTATCCAGAAATTCACCATTATCTTTATTCTCAGAAACCTCGTCTGTCAGGACGTTAGCATCAGGAGCATCGATGAATATGTTAGCATTAGGAGCCTCGATCAATATTTTGTGAACATCCAGGTTTATTTCAAACGCAAAAGCACTTCAAACTATTATTTGTAGTACTTCCTCTAGCGTAAATATATGCCTCTATCAAATTAATATATTAGAAATTTATTAATACACAAACAAGATGCCTAGTTTTTCTGATCGCATATATACCACATATGCAACACGCAAAACGTTTATACACGTACAATAATTTTTATCTCCCTGGACCAGTTAGTGTTACCATACGGTAACACCAATATTTTTGAGGGTGTATAACAAAACTTGAAATACTTTCAGAACACAATTTAGTCCAGGTCTAAAACCAAAGAATAAGTTTTTATAAACACCCTGTTGTAAGTATTTTTCATAACAACGCAAAAACCAAGTTTTAATAATACTTACTCTAGACGGATGTCTAACTTTTTTGTTAGACAAAAAGAATTGCCGCAAACGACCTGGGCCCTGCAGGGGCACCTACTGGCCTATTTTTGACGACCAGAGATCGTAGAATGCAAAGCTTGCATTTTGCTCGTGAACATGTTTTTTTTTAAATAATCACGATTGGACACAAATATTGTTCACAGATGTCCAGGTACTGTCTTTTTTCTTATTATAGGTGAAACAGAGTGTACAGAAGACATAGAGAATGCTACGTACAGTGTAACACTATATGAATGTGCAGTATGGTGGCGACTCGGTAATGGTACGATTGGGATTAATTTGAAGGCTCGTTTGGAGCTAGAAGAGATGACGGGTGACATACATCACACATGTACATTACAGACGTTTTAGAATAGTATGTGCACCATTTTTCAAGGCTTATGCAAGATAATAAAAGGTCACATATTGCAAGAATTGGGCAGCAATATCGTCTGGAGGCTGGGATTCCTGCCATGGTTTGGTCTGTAGGAAGTCTCAACCTCAGGCCAATAGAACATGTTTGGGACATATTACTTAATTATTATCACTTATTACTTATGACAATTACTTAACACACCAAACACATTAGATCCAACTGTTTTTGCGATTAGTTGTTGAAATTTGAGATCAAATTAATCAAGATGAAATTAGAACGGTAACTATTGGTATGGAAGATCGCTGTCAAGTAGTAATCAATACCAGAGAATGCAATACTTGCTACTAGTTCAGTTTTGTTGAACTTATTCAATTCTGTCATTTATTTATGATGTTAGGTAGTTGTATTGCAATACTATTTTCGTAAAAAAAGAAAAAAAAAGTATTTCAGACGTTCTAAAGGCAACCTTAAAGAATAAAAGAACAAACAACAATTTTTTTATTATGACTCAGATTATAACTTTAAAATTTTGCGTTAAACATTTTTTTATTGCCGGCTATAATAACTAAATAATCATGTCTTAATCAACTCAGTTTATATTTCTAAGCGATAGTCGGTTTGTTTAATGTCTTAATCAAAACATTAAAAAGTATTAAAAAATATTTCAAAAGTTAAAGATGAGATGTACCCCCAAGTACGTTTCTGCGTTTCATCCAGTTAAATCGAACGATCTCTCTTCAATCGACAGAGATGCCCCTATCTGGGGTAGGGTTCGAATTGGAGCTGAACATATTTGAATGAGGGCCGCTGTCACTCACGTTGCCAATTTTCGGCCGCCATTGAAATGGCGTTGCTCGTTAAATGTTGGCAATACCGAAAAGTTCGCTAGTCAACGGCAATCCATTGTTCCCTTTTCGAATGAGACCACCACACGTTATCCGTCCTTTACCGTTACATACTCACGAATTAGTTTATCCGTTTAATTAAAGGGAGGTTGATGGGAAAATTAGGTTAATTTTTGGAGGCCTCTAACACCCAAAGGTTGTTTGGTTAATTGCTTGATTTATTAGAGACTATTTAAACCATGTGCTTTTGCTAGGTGTGGTTTTGTTAAATACATTAAAAAGCCCAAATTCAAATTTATATCTTATTATTATTGTTCCGATTACCGTTTCAAAATACCGTAGCTTTTCATTTGGAGCGCCAAAGGAACATTTTTCTACTTCTATACCTAGTATTATTCAAATATAATGAAATATGTGATGATTGAAAAATTAAGTGCAAATTTTTGAAATATTTGAAAGAAAATATGCCATAGAAAGAAATTATAATAGTTAATGCCTAAAAGAATCGATAGAAAATACGAATATGTATTTACAATATACATATGAGTAGCTGAGATGCATAACTCGCTCGTTGTCTCGATACATAAACTAAGAATTAAAAAATCAGAAGCAACATTGTAATAAAAAAATATTAGATTAAAAGTTTCGTAGAACGAACTAGTTTTCCAACGAAGCATTGCATTGAAACACTTTTGCTGCCAACCACCTAGAAACAAACAAGTTATGCATCGTAATAATTGAAACCCAACCAAATAGAAAATAGAAAGTAGGCAGTTTTTTAAAATATTTTTTTATTTATAGAACTTGTACAAAACAATATTTATTAAAAAAACGTAATGCTAATAATTTTATTATTATTATGGCTAAAAAAATGTTAAATAGAGAGCCCATTAGCTTACTCTATTATTTCAATGTGCTCTTCATCATTCTTTTCTGATACTCCTTCAAAATTATTATTCACAATGGGGACATACAACTGCAAATTGTCGTAGGTTCTCCAGTTCTTACCAAAATGAGTGTTATGCAGATTTTCTATATCTTTAATTTTTTCTCTTGCAACCGTGACGTTGTTTGAAAGGAGAGCTGAAATAATCTGATTAATTTTCTTTCCCTTTTTTAATATTGGTTTCTGAACGCCTAGATTGCACCTGTAATTAATTTCACCCTACACAGTCACATTGTTTTGATTAGTTTTTTCTATGATTATTCTTTTGAAAGCAGCAAATTTAAAGTGGAGTTGACCTGGAGGTTTTAAAACTGCAGCGACTGCACTTTTCCAATCTTGAACGGCTACCTGGGTCCCAGCTTTTCTAATTATGCTAAATTAAAAAAACACATTTCAATATTCACTAGGTTGTATTATTGTGTCCTTTTTTCTTTTTTGTTGTTCAATCCTCCCGAATACCCTATCGTGAGGAATAAAGGAGTGTCCAACCACAGGATAAGTAACAGTAATTTATTTCAACGTTACGGTTCATATAAAAATTTACACAACATGCCAATCACAGTAATGTTTTTATTTTGGCTGGGACAGCCATCGCAGAAAGCGATTTCATTAGACCCTTTATATTTCCCTCATAGATGGTAAAATTGAAGAGGTACAGTTGCCTTCTATAATGGGCAGCCTGGTCTGAAACACATGGCAACACAAGGTTCTTTTAACAATCAAAAGAAAGTTTAAGTACAAAAGGCCCGTCGTCTTTTTTCAGAATGGAATAAAAAGTTTTTGCCTTCATTTTATAAACTGCATGTTCAGCCATAACTTCAACCTTCCTGGGTTCTGTAGGCATCGTTTTTATTTGGCATCTCAGACAAATGCATTGTGAACAAGCATCTGTTTCATTGTTGATATTAAAATAATAGTTAAAAATATATAGGAAGTAACAATACTTTACTTTACAATACTTTTTCAGAGTTTTTTTTGCTGTGCAATCACTTGCCATATACATTTGGATTGAACGAAATAAAATCGGAACATAGGAATATAATGTATTTCGGCTCAATTCTGCTGTAGGTGGTTCACCAACAAAAGGTTGTCAAATAATTATATTATAAAAACCCAATACTTCAGCGGGCTGCTGGATTCTGAACTCATAAAAATTGAAAGCTACACATAAATCTACGATTTATGCTGTCAAACCAGTTATAGTCCAGGAAATGTAGCATTTCACCTCGCAATTTTTTCGTGCGGCGTGGATTGACTTGAAATTTAACAGAAGGTAGGTAATAGCCTAAGGATCAAAATCTATATCGAACCAAAGTGCGCCAAAGTAGGCTTTGGCGCACTTTGGTAGCCACCTCATCTCCGGGGTGAAAATTTTTTTTACGTTTTAACTACAGGTTTCGATTAAAAAAGTGATTCTAAAAAAGAATGTGCTATACATTTTTTTTATAAAATGATATTTTTCAAGTTATTCGCGATTGAAAGTAACAACTTTTAGACGAAAAAATCCACGTTTTTAATCGATTTTTCGCGAATAACTCGAAAATGGTGCATTTTATCAAAAAAATTGTAGAGAGCAAATTTGTAGCTTTTAAAAAAACAAATACAATTTATTTTTTAAAATGTTTTTGCGATATAATAGGAACCAAACTACGGCCTATCAATGTTCAGCGGTTTTCTTCAAATGCCAAATTTGAAAGATTCAAAGTCAAATATCGGGAAAATGATGCATTTTTGGAAGAAAACTCACAAAACCTTTTTTAAAGGGCATAAATAGACCTATCATAAAAAAGACTCTAGCTCAGTAATTGAGTGAGTTATGATAAAAATAAGGTCAATACCTCATTTTTTACGAAAAAATCGATGAAAACAACCCCCTAACCACCCCCATAATTAAAATCGATCTTCACCCTTCTGCAATTCCCTTTGTACATGCATTGTTAATACGTCCAAGAAGTTTGACCCATTTAAAATGCTTTGTGTTAGAAAAAGTACAGCTTAAAGCGAGAAACGATTTACAATTTCATATTTTTTACCCTTCTTTTTTTATATATGCCCGAAAATACTGAATATATGAAAAAAATAAAAATTACCAAATTGTAGCTTTTTTAATGGCTAAAATTATCCTTTATTTAGATTTGTTGTACAATGAATATTTGGCGAGATATAGCCGTTTAAAGCATCGATTTACGATCAAGCACCATCTTTTTCGAGCCCTTTAAACTCACCCCATTTAAAAACCAAGGGTTCCAAAAAGATTTAATTCACAGATACTTGTAACTCTTAAAAACCTCTACAAATCGTTTTTGAAGAAACACTCTATCGTTAAAAATTAAAGGAAATACGTTAAAAAAACCAGTGAATTTTTTTCCGGAAAATTCCATTAGTATAGTACAGTACATTTCGGAGCATAATATTCTACAAAACCGGTATATTAGCTAGTGGGGCGTTATACATTCGAAATTTTAAGCGTTCTTATTTTGAAATCCCATACAACAGAATAAAACATCTGCTCATATGTCTATGGCTAGGCTATGAAAATATCAGAGCAACAGATTGGGGATGGTATTCCAAAGATGGTTTGTTATTACCCGTACGCATGAACAAACAACCTGCACTCGATGAACTTTTGAAAATTATTTTTTGCCAATGCAAAAAAGGATGCGGTGTTTCATGTGGATGCAGAAAAGTTGGTTTATACTGTAACTCTACTTGTTCTGGGTGCTCAGGTGAAGGGTGCAATAATAGTCCACCAATAATTGAAGATGAGGATGACATAGATCACGATGAAGATGTAATTGATGACGAATAAAATTAATATTATAATTGTTTTACCTATAAATGTAAATATTTTCAATTATTTATGTAAATGTATAAGACTATATGGTGCCTTTTTATGTTGATAAATTTTTTTGTATTTAATTCTACTTTTTTCAATTTATATCTTATAAATTAGTTTATACAAACTGCAATGTTGTAAAGGGTGATTTTCAAAAGTTGAAAAGTTGCAAAATTTTGGCAAAAAATTGTTTTCACCTATAGCACCCATAACAATTGATTTTTAAGGGTTGAAAATGTATGAATTTGTATTTTAAAGTATAAAAAAATCACTATTTAACTAATCCAAACCAAATTTCACTCATCTTAAGATTTATAATATTATTTTACAATTTTTGAAAATTAGGGGTAGTTTTCACCCCTAAGAACAATCAGGCTTCATCGGCATGACATAAACTATAAATCAGAGGGTGAGTTGAGCTTAATTCCAAATTTTTATGCAAATCGTTCCAAGGTGAAATCATTTTCTTCGCATTACTAATTTTTTTATATTAATCTCTAATAAGGGTCGCTTTTTAAGGGTTGAAATATGATGGAACTTTATTCAAAAGCACGAAACTATCATTATTTAATTAATTCAAACCAAATTTTACCCATATTCAGGTTTAATATGTTATTTTATAATTTTTGACAATTAGGGGTAGTTTTCACCCCTAAGAACAATCAGGGTTCGTCGACATGACATAAACTATAAAGCAGCGGGTGAATTGAGCTTAAATCCAAATTTTTATCCAAATCGATCCAAGGCGAAATCATTTTTTTAGAATTAGTAATTTTTTTACATTAATCTCTAACAAGGGTTGCTTTTTAAGGGTTGAAATATGATGAAACTATTCAGAAGTATAAAATAATCATTATTTAACTAATTCAAACCAAATCTTACCCATATTCAGGTTTAATATGTTATTTTATAATTTTTGACAATTAGGGGTAGTTTTCACCCCTAAAACCCTTAAGCGCACTTCGGTTCGATATAGATTTTGATCCTTGGGCTATCACCTACCTTCTGTTAAAATTTCAACTGGATACATGCAGGATGAAAAAATTGCGAGGTTTTAACTTTTTTCGAGCTTCATTTCCTGAACTATTATCACTTCCTTAGACAAACCCGTCTTACGCAAACAACATTTTTGTGAGACAGATAGTTAAACGATATTTTATACAATGTCTATACCCAGGTATGGATTTATTTTTGTCCAAGTTTTATATTGGTCCACTATTTCAAATGCAGTTCAAACAGACATGTATTAAATTGTATGTTCCGTTTTAATTTGGTTCAATCTGTAGTATCTGGTGTTTTTATCCTTTGTATAATGGGAGTACACAAACTGTAGTGATTTTAAGAAATTTGAAACAACTTCTTTTTGCCTTTAAATTTTTCACCTCCCATTCGTTCTCTTGGAGACTGGAATTCTAAAAGATACTTCTTGTCATAATTTTGAACACGGTATTTAGAAATAGCCAAAATTGTAAGAAAAGCTTTGGAGCAAACCTGTACCATTATCTCGAGCCGAGTTGACAAAAAATATTTTATGGATGTACAGATTTTTCTCTACATCGATATCCAGTGTTTCATATTTTTTTCGTTTTCTATTCTTTACTTTATCTAGTTGCTTCATATGTTTTAAAATAAAATTATCTTGGTCCACCTTATTTGGTGTGTCATAAAAAGATTGATGGAAACGCTGTACATCTTGGAGTTTAAGTTTTGAACAATAAAATGTTTATGAATGAGTGCATGTTGGTAATGAGAGTGGTAATGAGGTAATGGAATAAATAAAAATAAAATTAATAAACTGTAAATAATTGATGCAAAAATTATTAATCTCAACATAACCTCAAATAAACCTACCTATTTCGTTTCTCAATATTTCTTTTCCACTTATCTTTAACTACTCTTGTTATCTTTGGTTTGGGGTCCATTACTATTAACACTGTTAAAAACACGGGCGAGTTTTGCTGCAGAATATGCAAAGAGCTAGTTTTACAACCAACTGTTACACAAAACAAACTAGTTTTGCTACCAACTCTTATTTTATATAGTGAAAATCAAGAGAAACGAGCACGTTTTACTACACTTTGGGATAAGACTATTGTAAAGAGCAGCCATACGTGTCAGAATCCATAACTATCTCAAATTTTTAATTTTTGGTAATGAGCGAGTTTTACATCTCAGCTACTCATATGTATATTGAATCAATGAAATTGGAGGGCGGCCATAGTCTTTAATTATAAAATCAGGAGAAATTTTGATAAGTGGCATGACATTCCTTCGGCCTAACAAAACTATACCAAGATATTTGATATAAACTGTAGTTTATTCCAAACGAGAATTTTTGGAACAGTTATGCCTACAATAGCTCAAATTGTTGAAGGTGCGTAGAAAATAGACAATGTTTTAAAACAAATCGTCGGCTTACAGCCAAAACCAACTAACTCCACTTTTTAAAGTTTTGAGAAATCTACGTTTTAAACTTTAATTTGAAATGAAAAATCGTGTAAATTTAAAAATGATTTAATGACTGAAAAATATTAAAGTAAATAACATTATAAACAAAACATTTTGTAAAAAAATTAATAAAATAAAGCAAAAGTTAAAAAAAAGTAAAAAAACATTTTTTTTCCGGCACTTGTCAGGTTTTGGCTGTACAAGTTTAGTCAACTTCCAGGTCGCTTTGAACGTCACTGTCCTTCACATCAGGCTCAGGTATACTGTCGTCGATGCCGTTCGAGGTCGGTAACGACTTATAGTATTGATGAAATTCATCTGGAATGACTCCTGTTTTGCACAGTTTTAATAGATCCTGTTTTTTTTTTAAACTGATGGGCCGAGGTTTGGAGTATGCCTTTTTAAAATCTATTTCTCTCAGATTAAGAGGACGACCTTTACCAAAAATGTTTATTTCTTTGTATTCCGAACTGTGATTGTACCTGTACAACACAATGCCTGGTTTGGATTTTAAATATTTCAAGCATTTTACTTGTAGCCAGTTAACTTTTTCTTCATTTGTATTTTTTGTTCGATTTTTCATTATTAATTTTGACAGGGCCTCTAAGTCGAAAAAGTCCTTATACTTCAGTTCTTCTACCATATACGGTTTCTTGCCAGATCTACACGTCCTTGCCATACGGAAAATATTAAGCCAATCATGCATGGTGTAAACTGGAACATACTGTTGCGCCTTTCTATAGCACTATGCATGCTGTCTACCTCCATGTAACTATGTCAACTCTCGAGAAATTTTTGTTCTATCACAGATAAGTTGGGATTTGTTTGTACTAAATACAAAAGCAAGGCACTAATATTCTGATTGCGGTTCTGTCCGCTGCAAGGGTCAGAGAAAAGAGAAAGTTCAGTAATATCTGTCGAGAGTTTATCGATATACTTTAATAGACACGTGCCGATTTCCAGGCTTCCTCTTTTTCCATACAAACCTTTTCCATATAAACCATACAAACTTATTGACGCAAAAATCCACGAATTAACTCAGAGTTACTCAACGAGCCATGGAACTAAAAAATGGAAAAAAAAACTTACTTGCTTCCAAACTACTTATTTCCAATGAGCTGTCTAATACAGGCACATAATCTTTGTCTTTTATGGAGCAATCAGAATCATCTAAAATCATTGCCAAATCATTAATTTCTCTTTCTTTGTCGAGGTCTAAATCATCGAAACCAGATTCTGTCGTAATACTCGAGCTATTTAAACCTATTGGTATTCCAAATGAAGATAATTCGACAGTTTATGTTACCAACTGTAACACAAAATAAATCTATCTATGTTTAAAATGTTTAAAATTGAAGACACATGGGCGCCGACAAGTCCAGACGGAGACGAATTGCATATCTGCAAATTTCTAAATACCTACCGAATTATCTACGTGCAATATCGTATTACGCTGAGAACTAAACACAGTTATCATGAAATATAAACCGAAATAGTACAGTGAAAATAACTTAACTTGCACTTGTCTGTCTGGTTTTGGCAGAACTATAATATTGTAAATGATAAAAAATTATTTTATTTTAACAGACAACTGCATATATCTATTTTTGACTGAATAAAAGTGTCATCGTTGGAGTTAGTTATTTTGAGACCCTTCTGTTTCTCACATTTAAAATCTGTCTGGACGTGTCTCGTTTCATCAGTACATTCTTTGATAATTATTAAGTACAAAGGCGTACTTAACTCAGAATTGACAAAAAGTGGAGTTAGTGGGTTTTGGCAGTAAGCCGACGATATACTAGTTTATATTTGATTACACATTTGTGTATATTTGAAGCAACACGTATTGCAATATTATTACTCATTGATACATATTACTTTAAAATCGTTAATATTTATAGTATTGTTACTAAAATAACTTATGAATAGTAGACAAAGGAAACATATGTGAGTACATCATATGCTGATGCATATTATATTATTTTATTCATTTTCATAATAAGATCCACTTTCGTCGTCACTGGAATCATTAAAACCGACCCTTAATTCTTCAATAAATACATTTATACGACATTCTTCCAGATATCTACAGTTACTTTGACAAACTCTGTTTAATATTTTATTCCATATCAATATTTTATTTGCGCTTAAATCATTTTTATAGGGTTTTTGTCTGGATGAGGTCGTGAAAAGTTTTAAGGAAATAACAGCAGTAATTTGTCAAATTTATGTTGAATATGATCTTGTTTGTTCGTTTAACGACTTTATACAATTGCGATTTAAACGTTGATGTAACAAATGGTACTTACCTGTATTTTTCTGTCAACCAAGATAACATTTTTCCAGATATCTTCAGTTTGGCAAATCCTGTGGTGAGAATTGATTCTCTCTTCTATTGTTGACAAAGAATGTAGAGTGTAGAACCATTTTAATTATTTTAAACTATTTGTCCTTTTTTTAGTGTAATGTTTTGTACAATTTTATGTTAAAATTCATGTTTATCACATTCTACGCTTGCTGGATAGTCCAAATTTGACGAAACGCCCCTGAAGATGCTGTAGTAAGCGAAAGTACTTGGGCAAGATTTAATTGTTAAAATTGTGCTCGATATTTGCCTTTCATTTTTCAAAGTTCATTTATTCGAGCATTTAACCTCATATCAAATAAATAATTGCTACTGATTAACAATTTTTATTTCTTAAGGTGAAAAGTTCAGCCAACTAAAAATGAATGTAGAAATACCAACATATTAACAAAATAGACACAAACCAAACAATGTAGAAAGCAAAATCAAAAATATAAGTTAAAACAAATCAGGATTTAATAAATATTTCTAAAACTAATTTTGTAAACAGAAGTGTTCAATGTTTTATTGTTAGACTTGTAATTAGTTACGTTAACAACTTTTTTTTTTCTTTTTAGATAACGTTGATTGACAGATGATCTATGAAGAAATATTTAATTGAAAGAATAGCGTTAAAATAATAAAGCAGCTTTGAAAGGAACCTATATATCACAAAAAAGGTAAGCAAATAGTTTTACTCTAAAATAAAATATAGAACATGCCTTTTTTTTGTAAAAAATATGACTTTTTATTTTTAAAAATTTAAAATTTGATTACTTGACAGCTTGAGACGAAATACAACAAATTGTGGTAAAATTATTCACCAAACGAAATATAGTTGGGTATTGTAAAATATATGTATATTCAATATTCATATTTAATATGGTATAATTAAAAGACTACTCACCTGGGGTAAATCCGTTTTTGTATTCGTATCTGACATAATAAGGGGTAATAGCAATTAAAACGTCACGCTTGCTTTGCGTGTTAACGAGTTTTTAGTTCAACCGCCCATTATGGTACAGACGCTGTTGACAACCGCCAACCGCCCAATATGGGTCAGACGCTATCGGTTTGATTTTATACCACCTCTAAAATCCAGGGATGCCACTTCCGCCATCCACCTCGTACCGAAGATTTTCTTCTCCGCCGTGCCTACCGTTGTGGTCTTCATCTGTATCCGTAGGTAGGGGTCCGTGTTATACTCCACAGAACTGGGTCCCGATCTGGACTTGGCCATCTATTCCCTCCGGCCTACTGAAATGATAGATGCCCACCCCCGCGACATGGACGCGCCAGATTGGAGTTAGCCACGTGAGCGACAGAGAAGGTGACTCTGTGCTCCGTGAGCCGGGTTAATGGACATGTATGATTCCATGAAAAAAGGCATGCAGGTATGCAAATATTATTCGAAATATATACGAAAATGCGACAACAACCGTTAACCTCCATTGCATGACTGAGAAGATAAAAATTGGCAGAGGGGTGCGGCAGGGAGATACCTTGTCGCCAAAAATATTTTTAACAGTTATGGAGTACGCATTTAAACGGCTAGAGTGGGAATCAAAGGGTATAGATGGAAAGATATTCAATCATCTCAGTTATGCCGATGATATTGTTCTCATAACAGACAACTTAGGAGAAGCCAGAGTTATGCTACAACAACTACAGCAAGTTACCCAGAAAGTCGGTTTAAAGATAAACTATGGAAAAACAAAAATGATGACCAATCTCGCCCCCCAAAGTCGCCCATAGAACTTGTGGAAAAATATGTGTATTTGGGTCACGAAATAAGGTTAACGCGAGATAACCAAACAAGCGAGCTACTAAGAAGAATAAGTCTGGGTTGGGCTGCATTCGGAAAAATAAGAGACATATTTAAAACAAATATACCGATCCATTTAAAAAGAAAAGCTTTTAACCAGTGCGTTCTCCAAGCCGTCACATACAGAGCAGAAACCTTAACTCTCACAAAAACATCAGCCGAAAAATTGAGAAGGACATAACGAAAGATGGAGAGATCAATGCTTGGAATGAACTTAAGAAATAGAATAAGGAACGAGGAAGTTCGTAGACGAACCGGAGTGGAAGACATTGTCGAACATATTACAAGGCAAAAATGGAGATGGGCAGGACATGTTGCAATAATGAAAGACGACAGTTGGACAAAAAAATTGCTTGAGTGGAGACCACGGGCTGACAAGCGAAGTCGAGGAAGACCCCCAACGCGATGGACCGACGACCTCAAAAGAATCGTGACCAATTGGATAGCAGAGGCGCAGAACAGAAGCAGGTGGAAAAATTTGGAGGAGGCCTATGTTCAACAATGGACAACTCAGGGCTGATTGATAAATGATGATGAATTAAAAGACATCCAAATAAAACCAAAAAGGAAGATGCTGCAAAATATGGATGGAGTTTGTTCCGGAGAATTGTTATGACAATTAATAAAGATTAACTTTATACATATTCTCATTTCGGAAATCGAAACGTCAAAATAAACTTAGTTTAAAGTGAAATTGTGGCTTATTCTCAATCAAAACAGTAAACAACTATACGGTGTGGAAGTGGAAGCTTGAACTATGGTCTGAAGCATAGAAGTGAGGTCATGCTTAAACGCTTGAAAGCTTTTGAGATGTGGGTATTCTGACGACTACTAAACATAAGTGTTCTTCGTTCATTCACGTCGGCGTGACGCAGAAAGAGAAAGAGAAACAGAAAATATATACAGTAGAAAGGTTGGCAGTGTTGGCACCCCAAGTTATTGTGAAACTGATAACTATTTACTTTTTGATAATTAACCCAATTAAGCGTGTCCCATCGAAATCATTGCTTAGACCCCCTGTGTTAAAAATTTAGTAAGTTCAGTAACTTACACTTAAAGTTAAAGATAAAAATTCCAACATAATCTCGTTAGACCACTCCATAGTCAAATTACCACGACACTGGCCGTACCTGTCTCTAGTTCCGTCGGAAGGTTTGATGGGGTAAGTACGTGCCATAAATCGTTTCCAATTTACTTTGAATTGTAATAATTTACCGACAAAAGGCGGGACGGGCCACGCTGTCCATAAATAGACAGTTTTGCCTTATCGCAGGGATCGTAAACCACAAATATTTAGGATAAAAACGGTATTCTAATGGTTGAATTAGCTTACGTTTTTATATTTTGTCTTTTTCTATTACTCTTCGCCGATGAAGAATTCCAGTGCACGTTCTCTCAGAGGGCTCCTTTAGGCTGGCTCCACACATGGGATCCAAAGTTGGAGCCAACGTTGGGTCAACTGTGTTCCCACGTTCGGTGAGGCATCCACACATTGGGTGGAGTGTTGAGTATTGGGCTGATATCAGTCCGTTCCCTCTAGAGCCAACGTCAACATGTCTGACATGGAAATTGCAGCGGCTGCAACTGTCGTGATAATGAGTGCATATATTTTGCTACAAAAAGCGAATTTTATGTCATTTTGTCTACAGCGTTACTTAAAGCTACTAGATCTTTAGAGATGCCTATTTGGCAACTGCACACTAACTATATCAGTGTAAACCTGACGTCGAGGCTCTGAATCCCATTTATTATTTTATTAACTCAATTCCCAAATTTTTTAGCCTTCTATTTTGGCTATATTCTGCATCAAACGTGACTTTAATCCACAGCCGATATATGGAAGTACATATTTTAAAAGTTACATGACCATACGACGGTGATCTATTAGGACAAAATGATCTATATTTCAAAATTTCAAAACAGCATATACTTTTGTCAAATATTTAGATAAGTAAATTTTTTTTGATCCAGATATGTATATAATTTATTTATGTAAGAAATAGCGTTTTGAGCATATACCCAGTTCTGGTAGACCAACGACATGTATTGGAGTGTTAATTCTAAACAACTCAACGGAGGTGACTCAGGTGGCCGAAGATCGATTTTTCAATGTTGTAATGTTTTTTAATGCCGTCATGGAATGTAAATTTTCTTCGATAAAGTAATTTTTATTTTCTAAAAAGAATGCTGTGTAAAATGACTGCATAAGTGTTTAGAAAAAAAAAGACGAGGACTCTTTTTATAAACTGTGGCTTGTCAATGGTTTATTTTTT